>CM074721.1:372094649-372664649 GCA_037306005.1 Rhinophrynus dorsalis
TGAGACAAACAAGCACCAAAACACCAGTCCTCAAAGTAGTAGGGAACTTTACAGTAAAAGTAGAAAGAAATTGTTTGAGACCCCTAAAAGCTTAGAGGAATATAAGGGTAGCAGTGGGCAAGAACTGTCAGGTGATGCTGATGCTGTTGAGGATGACCTAATGAGGACTGATGATGATGCAGATATAGAATATATCCCTCCAGCATCCTTCAAACATCCTTCTCTTGTTCAGATACAGATAAAGTTGAGAGTGAGGATGGTGACAGGGCTATAAGGTTAGCAGAAAGTCAAAGGCTGAATCTTCCACCACTTTAAGGAGCACTGTAAACTGTTTGAGAAAGCCATTGGAAGGTCTGACCCTGGACAAGCAAAGATGTCAAAAAGCAAACAGTCACCCTATCATTCATCATCAGCATCATTGCCTTTTCAAAGTCCAAGTCTCACTCAGCCGCACGCACCTGTTTTGAGTACCCAGCAACAGCAACACAGGTTATTAACATCCACAATGTTAGATATGACGAGTGTCTCTGCTGCTGCTGTGAGTGCTGCACCTTTGACACCAAGTAGTAGTGTCAGTAGAATTATATCAAGATCTAGCCCCAGTAGTAATGGTAACAGCAGCACCACCTCAGGAACCCCTCATTCCATGAAGTCTACAGTATGGAGATACTACACTCAGGATCCTCAAGCTAAGAATGTTACTATCTGTTGTCTGTGCAAAAAGCAAGTGAGCAGGGGGAAAGCAGGCTCACACCTAGGCTCCTCGTCTATGAGATCCCACCTGATGCAGAACCACAGGGCTGACTTTAAAAAGTTCCCAGGGCTCTAGGGCAGAAAAAAGAAGTAGTGAAGTTATTTATGTGTTAGAGAGTGTGCTACTACCAGTGCCAACAGTCAGTTCACTCCAAATAACACCAGACAAAGCCAGGACAAATATATTTCCAGAAGCACAGATGAGGAGGTGAAGGAGGGAGGTGAAGAAGGGTTGCCACCATCTACCCCACTTGGGACCACTGCTATGACCGATAAGTAATGTGTGTCAATAATCTGAGAAGGAGGATAGTGCATGACAATGGTAAAAACAATATACATACACAAATCACACCATGCCAGTCCGCCACCACCACCACCACTACCATACACATCTGCCACATTGTAGGTTGTACTTTATTTTTTATTACTTGATATCATCCTGAATATGTGCCAGTGTCACTTAAGCAGGAATTTAGTGTTGTGGGCAAAGGACAAAGGCATTCTGCATGCTAACACATTTTTCAAGCCATATGTTGCTGTAGCACTCACAACTTTCAGCCACTTATTTCTAAACTTCAGCCCTCAGAAGAAGTAATATTACAGTGGAAAATGTAGTACCTATAGGAAATATAGGCAGAAATGTGTTAAAATAGGCAAAAATGTATTTAAAAAAGGTGAAAGATTTGTTAAAAGAGGCGAAAAGGAGGACATTTTTGCATAGGCGGTAAGGCGACATTTTTCATGGGAATAGCAAAAAATCTGCAAGTTTTCGTGAAAAGTCATGCAGGACATTTTTCACACTTTTCACCCACCCCTAATGACAAAGAAGCATTAATTAGGAATGCAGTAGTATAGGCAGTGACCAAAGCACTGAGCTTTAGTAACTTTGCTGGCAGTTGGTCAGGCTCAGCTTGTGATTTAATATTTGGTTTAGGAGGTCATATATTTCACTGTCAGATTCTGGTATGAGATTGTATTCTACTAAGCTGTTGCCCAGGCTGTTCACCCTTTCTACTTCAGAATTACTTTTGTTTTGTGTAATCAGAGAGGTGGCACATCCAACAAAGTAGGTGTTAAATGCATTAGCTATTGATATGGGGCACTGAGGTGTTTCATTGCCTATTTTTATATCTGAGGGGTAAGAATGTTTCGGGGGGTATAGATATTTTTATAACCTTCCAAAATGTGCACTATTTTGATAAGTTACTGTTCAAGTTGTCAGTAAATTATTGAGCTTTGGCTAATTCTATTTACTTTGTGCAGGTATTCCACATCTGGTTTATCCAATCTGTGGTCCGAGGATCATCATACATTACATTACAATGATTTAAGGCCTTGAGTGACTTTTATGTAGTTAGAGATAATTATGTTGGGAATTGGTTAAATGTGACTAAATTCTGCAACTGCTCACTGAAGAAGAAATTCAAAACTGGATTATAACTATATAATCTTTCAAAACAATAGTTTGTATTCAGCTCTGGACAAGTAATACATCAAAGTATTCAAATGAGGAAAAAAAAATAATTGATGATAAAAATCATACTAATGAAACACTAAAGAAAGCATACACGTTAACCTCTTGATGACCAGATGGGTCCACAATGTATTGCTTTGCAGTGTGTTGTGCACCTCTGTGGTCCTCAATGATTCAAAATGCTTGTGATATGTTACATCAATTCTTTTTTTTCTTTGTATGAGTTTTTTTTGTATTTACCCCTAGGTGCCCTTCTTTTTCTGTCTTAAAGGGATAGTAATGTTTCACAAAAAAGTAGCTCTAATTATTCTTCATAGGAATTGGGCCATAGTGAGTGTTATTTCAATACTGTCAGAGTTGTAGTTCAAGAGTAATTGAATGATAAAGTATCCCCCTCCTGCCCCTTATACTGATGTAAGACTACTCACCTCAGAACAGAAAGGTGGTGTCCAGGTGGATTGCAGAGAGGAACAATCTTCATTTAGCATAAGGGAAAATCTGCAAAACGTGTCAAGGGGGGCAAGGTTTTCATTGTTCTCACAGTAAGAAGATTTCCCTTGCTGTGAGCTGTCTGGTCCTAAGACCAGATTCCACATCTGATGGGGAGGTGGCTTACATTAGGTAAAAGGGGCAGGAAGGGGAAACTTTATAATTCAATTACTCTTGAACTACAACTCTGACAGTATTGAAATAACACTCTCTATGGCTCAAATACTATGAAGATTAATTGGAAAACATTTTGAAACATTACAATCCTTTTAACTTTGATGGGTCTGGGACACTCCGGGTGCCAGCTACAGGTTACCAGAGAGAGATTTCTCCAACTGAAATGAGTGCTGTTTTCTATTTTATTTTTTATTAAAACAATACATGGAAAAAAAACAGCTGCTGCCACTACAAACATATGTCATACTTTGAAGGTCTTATTATTGGCTTAAATTAACAGCCTATTTTCATCAATTCCTAATCAAAATCCTTAGAGAACAGAACAAAATTCATTGAATAATGTAATTACATATCAAATGATAAACACAATTCTCATTTTTATCTGTGTAGATTCAGTTCTGAAGGGCTTGTAGAAGACTAGAAAAATCATTTACGAGAAGCAAAACAACAGATTTGATGTAGATTATAGGCAGAAAATGCCAGGAACCACTCTTTGCTTTTATACAGAAATTTAAACCAAGAAATGGAAAATGTTATCACACACGTACCCGTCTAGGCTGAAGCAACAAGAAAAGTGATGCAGTTCTGAAGAAAACTGTCTGCACCATTGACATTAAGTAAAATTATTCTGGTTTGAATGGAGCTTTTATCCCCTTGAATGATAGAGAGGTCACTGCTTTAAATCAAGTATTTTGGAAATGTATTATTATTATACTTTATTTATATAGGCCAACTTATTCCGCAGCACTGTACAATAGGGAATAGACATAGAGAGACATTAAACAGTACAAATGAATCATGGAAATCAAAAGCATCAGAGGACCCTACTTGAGTAAGGAGGGCTTACAATCTAGAGGAAGGTAGGTGGGAGTAAGTGCTATGAGGCGTAAGCGCCTCCTGCCACATGAACTGCTGGTCAGTGGGTTGGAGAAAAAAAGTGTTTTTTAGTGCAGTGGTCCAGGCAAGTAGTAGGTCTGTTTGGGAGAAAAAGACTATGTGAACAATGAGGATGTGATGGGGTTGTAGGTGGGAAAGCAATTTTAGAATGGAATAAGAGTGAGAAGAATTGGCCTTTCTCGTAACTGTTATGGAGGAAGTTGATAGGACTTTCTCATAATTGTTATGGAGGTAGTTGATAGCTATCCCTGAAGTGGTGAGTTTTCATAGAGTGTCTGAGGGGAGAGTCTGATGGGATGCGGGAGCTCAGTACAGCTGGAGAGAAGTCCTAAAGGTGGTAATGGAAGAGTAAGACCTGCAGTGAGAAGAAGGTCCTGTGCAGAGCGAAGATGGCTAATGGCAGTGTATTTGGAAATGAGAGATGCATATAGAATATTATTTGTTCCCTATGGTGCAAGTGGTTTGCTCAAGAATTGCTGTGACTACATGAAATGTTATTCATTTGTATAAAATTAAAAGTTAAGCTATGGTTTTCTCTTGCCCCTAGATAACAACACTCATGTTACAGTAAACAATCCTCTCTTTACCCTCTTTTCTCCTGATATCTCTCAGACTTGCTTCAACCAGGCCTCCTTGCAAGCAGACAAGCAGTCAGAGATATGCCAGGTTTTTCCCAGAGACAGTTCTGCCCAAATACTCCATCCTCCCAACACTGCTGCAGTGTAATAGATTTGATATGGTTGTGACTACCAATCAGGTGAACATCCCTCTATCTAGCTGACAGACATAAACTCTGCACTCACTTATCCACATTGTTATCATGATGACCTCTCTTGATTTCCATGTGAGAACCAACCAGCTTCTCTCACGCCAGCCTCTGTCCTGTTTGTCCCCAAATCCAGTTTAATAAATGGAGGTTACCATTCTGTAATCTGACACTTCACACATACCATGATGCACTTATAACCATATTCAGCATTATAGTAATATAGTAGCATAGTAAATTAAGTCCATTAAGTTCAACCTTTGTCTCATTATAACCCAACTGTTTTACCTACTAATAGAAAATATAACCCTGTATGTTCCCTCTTGTTAGAAGTGCATCAAATAATCTATTAAATATATCCATTGTATCTACCATTACCACATCTTTGGGCATAATTTAATTAAATTTAATTTAAATTAATTAAATTATAATAATTTAACAGACCTTAATGTAAAAGTCTTAGGCCTCGATTCAATTAGGTCTAACACCAAAAAAATAGGCAATGGCTTTTTTTCAAGCACGGTAAGCTATTCAATTGCCTGTGCTTTGAAACAATACTGTTTAAAAAAAACATGTCGATAATAAATGTAGCATCGTTTTTGCCCACTGAAAATAAAAAAATGCTGCAATATGCGTTAGCCCTAAGAATTTTTTTAGGGACCCATTTTATCATGGGAAAATCTGCACCCAGTTTTTTGGGCATAGTGTCCCTTACTGGATCTCAATATAGCTGATGCATCTATTGAAAGTAAGAAAAATAAAGTAAAAGACAAAGGCCCCATTGGTAAGACCCATAGCAATACAGCCAAAGCACTGAAAAAATGTCCATTGTTAGTAGAATGAACACTATGAGTGCCGACGGGGTATAATGACCTCACTAGCACTTACAGGGTTAATCCTACTAAGTTACAAAGGAATAGCCCCTGAAGACAAACACTTACCATTAATCCTGATGTCCAGCAGAGTCTTCAGCACCCTGGTCAGGTACTGTCCATCTTCGTCTTCTATCTTCATTATTCTTTCTGTCCATCTTCTCTTCATTCCCTCATTCCTGTGAAATAAAGAAAAAATACATATTAAATGATGTGCCCCAAACATAATTCTGACATTTGTGCATAGTTTAAACCCTTGTGTGCCAGAGGGGTGTGCAATGCAATCATATCAAAAGCAGCATTCCTTATTCTCAAATGCTTCGTATTATCCATAACAATAAGGACCCTGCACAGGCTGACCTATAATTAAAGGAATTAATACAGAGATTCCTTGCATGCAGATACCGCTGGGAAGAACTGAAGACTCAATATGACAGAAAAAAGTCTCAGCTGCCAAGATGAAATATCGCATCCTAAACCCCCAAAACATCAACTGAATTGCATAATTCTTCAATACATAATTTATTCCAGAAACAGCATGTAAAAACTGCCCTATACTCAGTAGAGACAGAACATTACCCCCCTGCTTTAGAGATGTACAGCATATAAAAGATCTTGACTTACTGGTAAAAACAGACCCAGCATTGCTACTCATATATAAAAAAGACCTGGTTACCTGAGCAACCATTAGGATGTTACTGCACTACCTGTGGACACCTTCTTACAGGTAGAACCTTCCGTCATCTACACAATAATCAAAATATTCCTATCTATCACCACTTGACATGTACTTTGACATATGTGGTATACTTTATTTTGTGCCCATGTACCCTTATGTGTGTTGGTAAACAATCACTACATTTTGTGAATGGATGAGCAACCAAAGGACTTCCATTCGTCAAGCACTTAAAGATGGACATAGTGACAAACCAGTGGCTAGGCATTTTCTGGAGGCTAAACATACATTGTCCAGCCTTAGGTACATGATTATAGATAATGAACCACTGCAAGTGAGAGGATGAGATTGTAGTAGGAGACTACTTCAATGTGAGACATGTTGGATTCACTGTCTGTATACAGTTATTCCATATAGTCTAAAGGAATAAGTTGGATACCACTGTTATTTATGATTTTCTGGAATGGATTTGTCAGCTTATGGAAAACAGAAGTTTCAGGCGGCTCAAGGAAAACCTGATATAAACATCCAGCCATTAGCCAACGCCAAAATCTGGAAAAAGTGTCGTTTGTGCTAAATGGATAAATGAGATGACCCTCCCGGGACTTCTTCACAGCTCCGACAGAAAATAATCCATAGCACTAAACTAGACACTGATCCAAAAAGTAAAATCACAAAAAGTTTTATTCCTAATATCATAAAAAAACAAATAATTCACGTTCACATACTCGTACAAACAAACCCCTTCAGATGACAGAGGAAAAGCTACATCAACGCGTTTCACATGCCACCGCTTAGTCATGATGTGGTTTGTCAGCTTATGGACCATTGTTCTCTTCCTAGCCTTCGATGAAATGATGAGAAGTACAGATATTCCCTAGCCTCAGCTGTAATGATGGGGTTTTTCTGCTTTGGAGCTGATAACACCATTATGAACTAATTCTTCAGTATATCGCCTGGCCCCCCTTTGGAACCCAAAGAAGCAATGATAGGGACTACACCTTAGCCGGAAAAGCAAAGATGGGTGTTGGCTAGCGACTCTCTAACATAAGATACATGGAGGGTCCACATAGGCATCAAGTTGATAAGACCCCATTCCTCATCAAACCTCAAAGGACATTTATGGATGATCATCTGATCTCAGTGTATTGACTGTATATGTACATGAGGTAACTCCTCCTCATCTCCTGCCTTTTTTACTTATGCATTATCTCCCTCGACTCTTTATTATGTTCACTGATTGTTTGTCTTTGGAGCCTTTCACACCAACATTATTAGGCTTATTTTTAAATTTAGATTTAACCTTTGTACTTATATCCTCAGCTCTAATGCATTATTTGATTTTTCATTTTAAAAATTGTATTTTTTGGTTTCATTATAAGCACATGTCCTTGTTATTGTTCTAAGAATGATTGTTCTCTACTGTTGTATTAGAGCCATTGACCTGGGGCCACACAACATGGTGTTCCCTGTCATTGAGGGATAATCCTTGATTGAAGATATGCATTAATCCACCGCTAGGTTTATCTAGCGTTTTCTTGTTGCGTATTATTCATATGTCTTCCATCCCATGGGTAGAAGTCTTCTTTGGTGCCTATTTAGTGCTCTTTATATTTATTGATTGTTTTTGGATACTTTGATCTTTATGTTTTTCTTTCTGATTTGTGGTTTTTCCTTTCATCACCCTGCCTATTGTTCTCAGTTATGGTTGTATGACATATAAGAAAGATTTCCAATAGGATTATGTTTTTTTTTTACATTGATTACTCATGTAATGATCATTTACAATATTTGGCTATTCAATATGGACACTATTTTACTGAATATTTTGACAAACATGTTGTGTCTTAGTAGACACACCATTTTAATTTGCCTCTATTCACTGTTATCCATACAGATTAAATATTTATGCCACTGGAGGTAATCTCAAGCTGTTTTTACTACATTATCCCAACAATTATATATACGGGTTTATAGTCATAACGGTTACGGTTGCTATTCCATTGTACCATTATGGACATACATGTAATCTTTTTAATTGCATCTCTGCTGGTTTGTTCTATTGGGGTATGTTGTTGCACAATACACTAGCATCCCGCAAATATGAGCCTAGTACATATTAGGAATATCCTCATATATAGGGATGGGCAAAGAATTTCGCCTCAAAGTGAAACCGGCAAGCAATGGCACTTCCCGCTTCATGAATAATTTCCCATGAAAAGTGTCAATTTTTAACTTTTTTCATCTAGTTCATTCTATTGAAATCAATGGGAACATTGAATGTACACACAACACAAAACAAATATTATTTTATTTCCCAGAGGCATAGTATAAAAGTTGCATGAGGCTGCCTGTGTTGGTGGGGCGTGGGGAAATAATCAGTTGAACTGGGAATGTTTTTATTGGGGTTGTTTATTTGAATTGAGGGTGCAATTAATAAAAAATAAATCCTAAATACAAATAAAATACCCCAAAAGATATGGTTTAAAAGGGCTCTGATGAGGGTGCCTGTGTTGGTGGATGGAGTCTGGGGAATGAATCAGTTGAACAAGGAATTTGTTTTGGGGGGTTTCTTGACTGGTATTGGGGGAGAAAATTAATACAAAAATAAATAAATAAATAAATAAATAAATAAATAAATAAATAAAATAAGAAATGTGTATTTAAAGTGATAGAGACAGGGACCCCCTGACATAAACTGCCACTGGGGTGGCCTGATACTTGACTTGATAGAGTATTTTGTAGAGGATGATTTCTTAGATTTATTGTTAGAACTATGTTTTTACTTATTTATTGTTTAAAGCACAAGCCCTGAGGAAAAAAAGCCCTACTAGCCTATTGCCAGCAGGTGATGTCTTGTTGGCCAGTGGCCACTGGCCTTTGTCAATGCCCTGATTTAGATGAGGAATTTGCGACTGATGTTCTTGCTGCTGCTGAGTTGTTTCAGTAGCAGGATGATTAGGCAGCTGAAAGGTAATGGGATCAACAACAGCAGTAATATTGTTGATTGATGATGGAGGTTCCACTTGCCGCCCACAACTAGCTCCAGTAATGCATCTGAGGCAGTAGCAGCACAATAAGTAGCCCCCAATCTATGTGGAGAAAAGAAGAAGTTTGCCAATAATTCTTCTCCACCTGCTCCTCCTCCAAAATCATGGGTGTGTGTGTTCCTTGAGAAAAGGAACTGTGCCTCTCATCAGCAACTGCAATATGCACAGTGTGTGTGTGGTAAATAACATCTGGGGGCACAACTGCATCCAAACACCATGACACCAGAACCCAAGTACTGCCACTGTCACTATACCCCTTTCCAGAACCCGCTAAGGACACATGACAACTTGCTGAGAGTTTAATAGTAATGATGACCCCCCCCCCCCGCAAGCATCCTAGCATATTCTGCAGGATGGAATGTCCTCAGATGTTGCTTGATGCCCTGCTTGCATTTCTTCTCCACCACATTGGCATGTGTGGCCAGTGCACCACACAGTGTGCAATAGATGGAGACGAACTGCCACATCCTAGTATCAATAGAATGGCTATCATTTGGCGGGGGAGGTAACGATGGACAAGGTGGATTGGCAGAAGATGTAGTTGTTACCCTAGAGGAAGAAGGTGATGGTGAGCTAGTTGTCTAGATTGTCATGTAACTTCCAGTCTCTGCATGAGTTTCTCTATTCTTCCTCCTCTTTGATCTCTGCCTCGTCTCTTGTTGTCTTTCTGGATAGTCAGGGGTACAGTAACAGAGGTGGTTGATTTCTGTGATGAGTGTTTGGCTTTAACATGTTTGATATAAATGTCATGGTGTCTGTGTTTCATGTGTGTTATCAGGGAGGCTGTGCCAAGGTGTGTTCCCTCCTTTCCCTTTCTCACTAATTTGTCACAAATTTTGCACTGTACCATTGTTGATGATGACTGCACTGTGCCTGCCGGAAGAGAAAAATAGTCCCACACCCATGACTTCTGGGGGGAGGGATAGGGAACAGGTGGAGAAGAATAGCCTCTTTCTTCTTCTCCTCCACATTCCCCTTCACTTTCTGTGGCAGTGGATAATGTTGCTGCTGTTGCTGCTACTGCCACAGATTCAGCACTGCAACTAGAACCAGGAGTATTGCTGCTGCTGGCAAGTGGAGCCTGCCCTAGTCCCGCATCACTTGTTGACCCCATTCCCACTGTGTCCACAGTGGTCTGTGACACACTAGCTTGCTCCTCAGCATCCTGCTACCCTTTCAACTCAATTGCTGCAAATTCCAAAAGCTCATTGCTAATGAGGGTGGTGGTGCTGGAGATGCCCATCCTCATCCCTGTCTCCTATTCCTTCTCAGTTTCTGATGAAAAGGCCATTAATGTCTCTTCTACCCCAGCTTCTCCAACACCACCACATCACCACTAGTCCCTAAGTGCTGCTGCTCTATTACAGACATCTCACTGCTTGGAGGAGGTGATGAGAAATGTGACTGAGAGTCCCCTGCTGTCACACTTGGCATCATCTTCTCCTTCCCCCCTTCTGAGTATTACAAGACACACTAGCAGCTTCAGCACTGGTGGCAGAAGGTTCAGCACTGGCAGCAGGCACCGCACTGATTTCAATAGGGGCAGCAGTGATGTCAGTAGAGGCAGAACGTCTCGCAGCAGGCACAGGCAGCTCACCTGTCCTGCTCTTACCGGTACTACCCTTTTCTCCCTCCATTCCCATTACCTTTTCTCCCTCCCTTCCCTTTTATCCCTCCCTTCTCATTCCATTTTCTCCCTCACTTCCCATTAAATTCCCAAAGATCCCTTAAGGTGATTTAGGGGGACTGGACAGCATTGGTTCAGTAGTGGTCCCTTCCTCCTCCTCCTCCTCAGACTCAGTGGACACATAAGGGTCCTTCCAGCTACTCCATTGATTATTTTTCACCCTGCTCATAGTGATAGCAGTAACTATGAGCCTCTCCTCCCTCAATTTTGCCAAAAAATCACAGTAGAACAGCATAGCACGTCTACCTCGCTCTGTAGCTGCTTCTATTGTGTTTGATTTCCGCAAATATGTCATGTTTTTATAGCGAAAAGGCGAAAACAACATAAATCAATGGGCGGAAACTTTCTAGCCATTGAAAAAATGGTGAATCATTTTGGAGAATGGGAGAAAAATTAGGAAATTTTAGTCGCTAGTTTTAAAGCGGATTTTCCCATGAAAAAAGCTGAAAAAACGTGGTTTTCGTGGAATTTTTCGCTGGAACATGGCAAGAGATTTTGCCCATTCCTACTCAGGGGGAACATTTGACTAGGACAGTTGGGCATTTTTATTGTTTTTCTCAGGGCTTGTGCTTTGAAGAAAAGAACAAAAAATTAGTTTAAAAAAATAAGCAATTTTGCAGGGGGTTGTTTCTAACAAGCCTAAGTCCTACAAATTAATGTTTCTTCAGTGCTTGTGCCAAACAAGCTTAAGTTCTACAAATCAGTGTTTCTTCAGGGCTTGGGTCTGTAATAAATCTAAGTCCTACAAAGGCCTTTAACAACAAATCTAACAAATCATCATCTACAAAATACTCTGTCAAGTATCAGTCCATCTCAGTGGCAGGGGGTTCCTGTCTTTATCACTTTACATAAAAATGTCTTATTTTATTTTTATTTAAGTTTAACTGTCCCCCCAATACCAGTCTAGACCTCCCCAAAACACATTCCCTGTTCAACTGATTAATCCCCAGACTCCACCCACCAACACAGGCACCCTCTTCATAACCCTTTTATACATGTCATTTTTTTTATTTTTTTTTTTTATTTAGGATTTATTTTTTATTAACTGCCCACAATCCCAGTAAACAACCTCCCCAAAAATCATCCCCTGTTCAACTAATTCTTTCTCCACACCCCACCAACACAGGCACCCTCATGCCCCTTTTATACTATGCCTTTGGGAAATAAAATAATATTTGCTATGTGTTGCATGTAACTTCAACGCTCCCATTGATTTCAATGGAATGAGCTAGGCGGAAAACTGCAAAAAAGCAGAAAATCGCCATTTTTCACCGATTTCAGTTTGAGGCAGAAATTTTCGCTCATTCCTACTCAAGATGTTAAATTCGGGAGTAGTCCATCTGTATCATAGACACAAAATATAAATCCCATTTATTTAAATGTGATTATTTAAACCATTGAACGCATTGCTTTAGCACTGGCTTAATTAAGTCAGAGAAATTTACTTTAGGAATTCTCATGAATAAATGATTTCCAGCTTTTTTTCATAAAATGTTTGCCTTTTTGCCACTGTCTGCAAATTTCTAGCAAGAATGTTGCCATTTTTCCCCTAAATGTTCTATAACGAGATTTTCTGCCGAAATATTACTTCTTCTGAAGGCTGAAGCGGATAAATAAATAGCTGAAAGTAAAGGCTGTAAGTCCTGAAGCAACATATGCCTTGAAAAATGTGTTAGCAGCCTGAGTGCTTTTGTCCTTTTCCCACAGCACTAACTTCCTGCTTAAGTAACATTGGCACAACCATCCTTGAAAAATAACTGATGCTTGGGATATTCCAGCAGGGTGCAACACATCAACAGCACTTCTATTGCATATCTCAGAGCCCTGGGAATGTTTAGGAGTCTTCTGCTGCTACTAATTGTGGCATCTCAGACCTGTATATGGTGGTTGTGCTTTAGGTAGGCTCTCACTGAAGAGGTGCCTAGGTGTGAGCCTGCTTTCCCCCTGCTTACATGCGTCTTCTTACAGTAACATGCTTAGCTTTTGTATCATGAGTGAAGAATCTTCATACTGTGGACTTCATAGACTGTGGGGTTCCTGAGGTGCTGCTGCTACTACTACTGGGTTTGAAGACGTGTGTGGCTGAGTGGGCTTGGACTTGGAAGCAGTGACAATGCTGATTATGACTGACAGGATGACTGTGTATTTTTGGGCATCTTTGCTTGTCCAGAGTCAGACTTTCCAATGGTTTTCTCAAACACTTTATAGACATGCACAGTACTTCTTTTCAGTGTTGGAATATTGAGGTTTTGCCTTTCAGCTAACTTTCTGTGCATGTCATCATCTCTCTCACTCTAGACTTCATGTGGATCTGAAGAAGAGGTTGATGCTGGAGAGATATTTTCTAGATCTACATCATTATCATCATCAGTCATATTTAGGTCATCCTCAACATCGCTTGCTGCTTCTTGCCCACTATTCTTATATTCCTCTAAGCTTCTAGAGGTCTGAAACTATTTATTTTTAATTTTTTCACATTGTTCACTGCTAATGTCAGAACAAGGGTTTTTGTGTTTGTTTGTCTCACTGTCAGATGCAGCTGTTTGTTGAGCTGCTACACCTTCTTCCATTATTTCAACACTAGAATGCAACTCGTTGTCATCTTGATTGTTCCTGCATGTTTTTATAACAGTACTGATGCTGGTGGTGGACTTTTTGGTGGGACTTTGACAAACTGCCTCCTCAGGAGGAGAAGGAACATCATAATTTATTGCACATGCTGCAGTCAGCTTCTGGACACAATTGTACTCTCACATCCCTGCACTGCTACTACTTCTCCCTCCCCCAACCCCTTGTGCTGGACATTACTCCTACTACTGTGTTTGTTCTGTAAAGTACACAGTAGAACTCAATCTTATCTAGTATCAGTCTGCCTCAGTCACACAGCTCATGTTAGGGTCCCTGTCACCTATTAATTTTTAAAAAAATGTTTTCAAACTGTTTGCTCCCCCTATTGCTATCACTGTCATTAAAAAAACAAAAACAAAAAAACAAAAAAAACCCTGTTCTACAACTTCTTTCCCAGACTACCCCAGCACAGAGCTAATCCTAGCAGCCATATCAGGATGAAACTTGGGTTACAGCTGCCTGTGTTTTTCCAGTCAGTCACACAAAATGTCAGGGTATTTGGGGTAAACCTCCACTGCGCCCTTCTCACACCCCTAGACACGTCTAACACAGAGACAATAACATCCAGATAAGGAAGGAACTTGGACCACAGCTGTCTGTGTCTTCCCATTCAATCACACAGAATTGTGGCGTGTTTGGGGTAAATTTCCCTTGCTCCTGTCTCACTCTCCCAGACTCCCCTAAGACAGTGATAACAACCAGCTCATGAAGGGACTTGTGTGTCTTACCAGTCACACAGAATCCTATTTTGCTCCACTCACACATCCAAACATGTATAACAAAGAGATACTAACAGTCAGATTTGGAGGAGCTTGGATCACAGCTGCTTGTGTCTTTGCAATCAGTCACACAGAATGTTGGGGTATCTGGGGTAAATCTCCTTTGCTTCCTTCTCACACATCCCCAGACCCCAATATAGAGATAATAACAGCCAGAGCAGAAAGGAAGTTGGATCACAGCTGCCTGTGTCTGTCCAGTCAGTCAGTCACAAAGAATTTTGGGGTATTTGGGGTCAACTTTCTTTCTCCCTTCCTGTCCCGCAGAGTGCCCCCTAATACAGATAACAAATCCACTTTAATAGCCTGTCTTCTTTAGGTCAAAAATGTGCTGCTCTCTCTTCCTCTCACAAACACAGAATGGCATGCTGTGAGAATCTGACACCCTTTTTATACTAGGGGCTAGATTTCATTGCAGGTGCTAAATGTTAACACAAACATTTTCCTATTGAAGTCTATGGGGAAAACTGGAGATAAAAGATAAAATTAGCACCTGTAATAGAATTCAGCCCTATGTCTGCAGGGCAATAAGGGAAACTTGCCATGTAGAAATCTGTGGCTTGATATTATTACCATCGGTAAAACTGGTGGTAATAGTAAAAACAATTCCGACTGATAAACCCACACATGTACCTCAGCTGTCACCCACTGTCTGTCTTCTTCTTAGATCCTGTCTTCTTCTTTGATCCTGTCTTCTTTCTTCTGCCTTCTCTTCTTTTTTCTTATCTTCAGGCTCCTTCCTTGTTTAAAAAAAATTTGTTAGTGCTGTCACTTAGAATAAAACAATGGAGCCCCCAAAGATGCGGCTGTTAATCCTTTGAGTGTCAGAGGGTGCTGACGGAGGAAGGCATTTTGACAAGGGAGGTCTTTACCAGTCAAAATGCCTTCTGCTGCCAGCAGAGATGGCGGCAGAGGCAAAGGGGGTGAGATAGCCACATATAATATTAATGAGCAATTTTAAAAACATTAGATTTTTTTTTTAAAGAAGACATGAATATGCCACCTACATTAACCCTTTCAGTGCCAGAGGGCTACCCCTCAGGCACTCAGAGCGTTAAGGGTCACATCTTTGGGCGCTTCATTTTTTTATTGTAAGTGACAGCACTAACTGAATTTTTTTTTTAAACAAGAAAGAAGACTGAAGATAAGAAGAAAGAAAACAAGAAGAAGATGGTCACAACCCCGCTGGACATCAAGATTACTGGTAAGTTTTTATTTGTTGGGACATGTGTGAACTGTTTGTAGATTAACCCTATAAGTGCCAGTGGGCTATGCAACGCTGTTCAATGCGTTACATACCCCACTGGCGCTCATAGGGTTAATCTATTTTTATTTCTCAACCACAAGTATGTGTTGGAAACCATTTTTCCAACACATACCTGTGGTTTTCACCGTGCATTAGGGACTGTACACGTCCTATTCATGGCACAGGATTATTGCCATGAAAAGTGTGATCCTGAACATGTGGTGAAGTTGCCACATGGAATAGGATAGAAAACTCTACTTTTTTTACATGATGTCCAATAGGTGCACATTTTGCTCCCATTGGACATTTTTGCTCAGCAGTGGTTGTTGACAGCACAGTTTTTAGAATTGTAAACAGTGCTGTCAAAACCACCACTGATGGTTTTGAAAACTAATGGGACTAATGGAATCGAGCCCCTGGTCTTCCTATTGATTTTAATGCAATGAGCAAGGCCAAAAAAGCAAGAAAACAACTCTTTCCAGAAAAGCTGCCGCTCAATGAAATGTGTTTCTCCTGTTCTGCTTTTGAGGTGAAAACTTTCTCCCATCCCTAGTCTTAACCGCACCACCTATGAGGGGTATGCATATACTGTATAAATACACAGTCTCATATAACTGAGTCAGTTTCAACTACATATACCAGGAGAGAAGCTTTGATTGAGCTGTCCTGCTACTGTTTGGCTATCTATAGGCATTTCAAATTAATGAATGCAGCACTGAGAAAATCAGGAATGAACTAATTTGCATATATTAATTTTGTATGTAAGTGCATATACTCATCTGCATGCATAATAAAGAGCTCATTAGAATGCATAATTGTCAACCTAAAGACTGCTCATGGCTGTGCAGCACTCGAACTGCAAAACAGAATGAGAAAGTATCATCTTGAGACAATAGGTTTTAAAACCACTTATAGCAGAAGTGTCCGGTAACAAACAGAGCAGTATGTCACGGTTACTGCTTTCCCATCATAAAGAGCATGCTGCAGTAAAACTAGTGAGACTGAAGGGATTAACTATTCAATATAAAATGGATTAAGGGTCATTATACATTTTAAGAAACCGTTTAATGCTTGTCCAAATGGAGAATAAGTATGTAACTTCTTATCAAAGAAGCTCCATTTCTTGGAAGTTTGTCTATGATAAGAGGTGCTTGAGATAAGTCACATATGTATAAACCCCAACAATGAAAATTACAAATAATTACTTTTACCCAGTTCTAGATTGCCTGAATGTTGTCCTCCTAATCTCTTAAGCACATTCGAATGGATTCAAAAATAAGTTCTGGTACAACTGTATGTAACTGGAATCTGTGGGTGTTCTTTTCAAAACTTGAAGACCAATCACAGTGAAGCAAATAGGCTGCAACTGGCTGTGAAATAAGTCCCAGACAATATATCCTGTTGTGACTGCTCAAGTAATCTGAAGCAGATACTCATTTTCCATGGATATCTGGATGGATATATGACTGAACCTTATGCTCCCTGCATTCTCTAGCTCACATTTATATTGGAATATTTTAGATCAGTGCACATATCTAATGAAATAAAAAGGCATAACAAAATATATCTTGCTTTGTGACAATATACTTCACAAATCAGCTAAAATGACCTTCACTGACAATACTGACTGGGTATGAGTTACACGTTATCATTCATTAATAGATATCTGTGCAAGTGTTTTTTTTATCCCTAATGTAACTGTGTCTTTTAGTCCACTTTTTCTATAGTTGTACAAATAAAAGCCATACATAACTTTCCAAACGCTCATGTTGAAACTTATTTTTATATATTTGTATTTTACATCTTATTGCATTGCCTGTGCATTCCTGTTATTTTACAGTGCTTGCATTTATCATCTTGAATACACAAGCTGAAAGTGCATCACCCAACTGTAAACATCAAGATAAACACCTTATGAGAATCAATCACTCCCACAAACTTTAATGATATCAAACTTGCTAATTATATATCAGATATTTCACTTATGAAAGGATCATCAAGTTAACAGCCATGTATTTGCTGCCAGACGATGAGTCATTTTTGCTTTCATAATCATTAATAATAAATCCACAAAGAAGCATGAAGTGAAGTCATAATCGGATAGTCATAAAAGGATATATCCTACTCAGATATATGGTCACAAAAATCTTGTGTTAAGGGAAGATTTAACCAAAACATAGCACAACATTACTTAGCTTTAACATCTTATTTTATATATCTGGGGGGTTGTTTCCTGTTTTGCACAGTTATTCAGCTTCTTCTTAACCCTGTAAGGACCAGAGGTGTGAGATTACAAAGCAATGTATTATACATCCCTCTGTTGCTGAAATGGGTAAGTGATCTATGACCTCTGAGTTGCCTTTCTAAGCTTAAACTGAGTACGCAGAAAGAGTTTTTACTCATATATTAAGGTGATATGTAAAGTCAATATATTGGTCTAAGGAAGTTATATTAGCTAATAACTTTATATGGTAGTATGAACAAATCCAGAAGTGTACAAAGTAAAAGCAACACACACACATACACACACACACACACACACACATACACATACACATACACACACACACATACACACACACACTATGATTCGGTAACTAATAAGCACTTGCCAAATTGACTCAAATTGACTTCCTTTCTCAACACTATTCATGGCCCTACTCCCAAAAGAAAATAACTACTGTGGCTTTCCTGAACAGGCTTTCACTTAGATAAGTGTTTCTCACCTACTGGACCTTGGACCTGTGCTGGCACTTGGCAGTATTGGTACTGGTCCCTGAAAATATATTATGCTTCAATAGACATAAAAGCCTTTCATCTTAATAGCGGTCCTTGTCAGTTTAGGAAGATAAACAGATGGTTCATAGCTTCAAGGTATCTGAGAAACACTGACTTAAAAAGGACAGGGGAAGATATCTTTTGTTGCTTTTAAATCTGTGACTGGCTTGATTGCTTTGAAAAAGCAGCCTTGTGTTAAGAAACACATAAGTGTATAAGCCATTACATGTTTAGCCATTTTATTAAAGTTTTTTATATTGCTTCAATCTGAACTAGCTGCCGTGTTTTGTTGAGTGGTGTTTGTCTGGAAGTCAACAGAGTGGAGATGGGTTTGAGGTTGATGAGGCACTTCCTTTTTTCATCCAATACCTTTGTGAGTGTGCACTTTGAAGGGTGTTGGTGGTGGCCATTGAAAATATAATTGATATACGCAGGGGTGCTTGTGGAGTTTTTGTCCCCTTTCCTTTTCTTTTTCAAATGTTTCTATATTAATGGTTGCATTTACATCTATTTTTAGGTCCTGATTTACCTGGGCCACATTTGTAGGAGTGAGCTTTTTTGTATATATTTTTTATGAATAATTTTTTATTTAAACTTGTTCGGGTTGCATGCAATTCCTCAGTTTCATTTGGTGTGGATTTAGAATCGATGGACGTGGTATTCACTCTGTACCTATCATGAGGATAGTCTGAGGAGATCAGATGCTAGGGGGCGATGCTAGAGAGCGACTCTCAGGTACTGTGCTGGGCACTTTTTTGCCTTGCTGCAGCAATGGCTAGAATTAAAGTTGCTGGCCGTGAAGCCAGATGCCCGATCCCAGTTGAGCTGAGGCCCTGGCCAGGATGGCAAACGAGAATGCATTGGTGACTATCCCCAGACTAGAAATCAAAAATAGGACCTATGGTGCAGAACATAGAAAAGGAGGGCTGAGACCGCCACCAAAAGTGAGGCAACCGAGGCTATGGTGAAAGAGACACAGGCAAACACAGGTCTGAAATCCCACAAGTCAAAAGAAAAGCCAGACCTCTTACAACCCCACACCCATGAACGGGAACCCCTAAATGACCCCAAAGACAGCCGAGAGACCAAAGGGTGCAGACAACACCACCCAAAATCTAACAAGGCTCGGTAATAGGTGAGGTGTACTGAGCTTCTCCAGGGACCCCAACAGAGAAAAGATCTCTGAAAGGAGAAGGGCGACCACTCACAGCAGCCCTAAGGGCACCAGAGCAGGGTAGAAGCCATGCAGGGAAGTGTTGACTTAAGATCTACACAGGAAACCTCCGGGGGTACCTGTGACGGAACTGTGGCGACCATGGGAGATATTGGTGTGTTAGAGATATGGGATCTCATGTCTTCAGACTATTTCTACCCAAAAGACAAACAACCATAGACTGAGCTGAGCCATAGTTGCCTTCAATACATTGCTGGAATGCAGAGATGGTGGGGGCTGGGCTTTGCTTCCACTCTACTCAAGGTCTGTGCTAAGGAATGTTAATTGATTCCTGCTGTGCTTCCTTGACCAATCAGAGGAGGTTATTGATGAGCCAGTTAAGAATGTATGATTTCAAGTCTTAATCTGCATTCTTATCCTGATAAGGATGCTGGTGACTGATTGGTCAAACATAGAAACACTGTCCCAAGTATTCATTTGCATGCTGATCTAGATAAGAGTCTCTGTAGTGTATATAAGCTGTATGTTTGAGTCAATAAAAGAGAGTTCTTCCCTTCATCAAGTCTCGGCTGATGTTTGGGAACAGGAGGGTCAGTTTACTATTGGAGTGTTATTCTGAGGGAGAAAGGAACTATAAAAGAGGTATCCAGCTTATGATACAAGGCGTGACGTTACACCTGTACAACAAGGATGTGGGAAGGGTCGCATACAGGGAGAAATGTCTAAGCGGAAGGCGTTACATGTAATAGGGAAAGAGGCAGGAGAGACTGCTAGGTGTCAAAAGTTGTGGCAGGACTGCCCCTCTAACCACCATGGCTCTCTCTCTGCTCAAGTCACCCAGACCTGACTGGCAATGCAGCCGAACTCAGAGATGCAGCATGTCTACATGGAAGATCAGAACTCCGGAGAGCAAGCAGCCATGATCCCTACTAGAGGAGACTAACAGGAGCCAAATAGCAATAGGCGATAGAGTAAGGATAGGCTCAAGAGAGAGGATGGCCCCGAAGGTCCGAAAACTGGAGAGCCAGGCAACACAGAACATGGAAGCCAGAGGGTCAGAACTGGGAGAGTCGGGGACAACGGAGAGGATCAGGCGGATAGTCAGACATGAGCCAGGAAGTCAAACACCACAAAAGCAATCTGAGACAAGCCAGGATCGAGAACCAAAACAGCAAAGCCACAACACGGAGAGAACTCAATAATCGGGCACGGAAGGTAGCTCTGACAGGCCCTAAATACTAGCAAGAGCCAAAGGAACAAGAGGGGAGAAGAGCAGAAAGTCGGAAGTCTAAGGTAACATTCTGATAGAACGTAACTATGAGCACCATACCGTCTGAGACTGGATGAAGCAAGAGGGGAAATCTGACAGTACCTATCGTCTTAGTGAATGTGAAGTTGGTAGCACTTGTTCCATGCAGTTTAATTCTGGCCAGTGAGCCAAGGGTTACTTGATCTGTAGACTTCACTTTTACATATAGGTCCTGATGGGATTAATGATTTAGATTATAGGAGGGAGTCCTAACTAGATGAGGTATCATGTGAACATTGACCAGTCACTGTAGATGTAATGTTATTTATGTTTTTATCTTCTGGCGGCATTGTTTCTTTTCTTGCTTTTAAATCTGTGATTGGCTTGATTGCTTTGAAAAAGCAGCCTTGTGTTGTGAATCTCGTAAGTGTATAAGCCATTACATACGTTTTAGTCATTTTTATTAAAGTTTTATATATTGCTTCAATCTGAACTAGCTGCCCTGTTTTGTGTAGTGGTGTTTGTCTGGATGTCCCCCGAGTGGAGATGGGTTTAAGGTCTCCACCTGTGTGTCTGTCAGACTATCTGATAACAGTCTGACCACACAAAAATGTGAGTAAGACATTGTCTATGTTTTGATACAATAGTACAGTATATCTATTTATTATGTTACTGCACAATAAGGCACTTCCTTTTTTCTTTTTGGGTTTTATAAATTATTGATTCCACTCGGGGGAGCATGCTCCCTGGGAGCAGCCTCCAAGATCTGCAAGTCAGAGTTATCTGTGTCTGAGGGCAGTGTTAACTCCTCAGTTGCCTGATTGCTGGGATAGATGTAAACCTTGTTCCAGACAATACCTTTGTGAGTGCGCACTTTGAAAGATGTTGGTGGTGGCCATTGAAAATATAATTGATATACACACGGGTACTTGTGGCGTTTTTGTCCGCTTTCGTTTTCTATTTCTAAAGGGGAAGAGGTAGTTCCCATAAATTTAAACAACAGGATTGTATTAGAACAGTTGACTCCATGCTAAATCAGGCACTACTGACAATTTACTATACTATTTACTACAAAATCCTTCCCCTTAACACTGATTTTACCAAAAGGAGGACAATGAGGCAGTCTATGGGAATTTCAGGAATTCCTTTCAGATATGCCTTGTTTATCAGTGTATTTAACACGGTGTATTAAACAAGACATAGAGGAAATGGCCTGAATGTTTTGCTGTTTCACTACACATACTATGGAACCATAGAATGGGGCTTGCTGGCAATAAAGTCTTAATGGTGGTAGAGATTATCTGCAGTTATGCACTACAGTGTTATCTCAGTGGAGCTTCACTGGCAAACTCGTACATTCAACCCATTACGTTATTATAGTACATAGCCTTGTAACTGAAATGTGGTCACAATTACACTCAGTATGTATACAAGAGAAGTATGATTTAATGCTCCCTCAGTATTCTACAACAAAAGATGAAACAATCCACAAATGACACCTGGATTTGAAAGTCTCAATATACTGAAGATCTGTAGTATGTGCGCTTAGTGAAATGTGTGGTCATATGAAAACTGAAGACTGGGTTAACTTAGCAGTGTACTTCAGGTTGGGTGAGGACAATAGAATGAGACTGTAATCTTGCTACTTTGGTGGGGATCTTTATTGGTCTTGTATCTGAATAATCTGGAATGGATGTGCTTCTGTTGATTTCCAAATGTCAACACTGGAATTATGTATACAAAGTCTCTATACTTCCTATTAGGGACCAAGGACCCCCTCTATGACCAGTACTGAGTGACAATTTACTAGGCTTTCCATGTCCCAGTAATATTTTCTACTGCTACTGTAAGGTTACTCTCAGTAATATTTTCTACTGATACTAGAGAAATTGCTCATATGGTTAACTTAAACAAGACTCCTACTTTAAGCATATGTATCTACCTGCCAATAGAGTCTCTCTTGTTGACCACATCTGAGAAAGTTACTCCATTACAACCTACTAGTAGTGGTGAACGCCATAGTCCCTGAAGAAGCTGTTAGGAATGGTGAAATGTGTTGGGCAATTTTGAAGGCTTACTAGTTGAGAATGAGAGGAAAACTATAGTTAAAATTATTTATTGCACTACATCCCGATGAATAATAATTGAATATACTATTTGTTCTATCTATATTTACTCTTCTAATATTAGGTCTAACCACTTCCAAACCCCAACATTTCAAATCCTTGAGGTTGGATTTGTGACGTGATTTTGATTAACTTGAGACATTTTCTGATACTCAATTTGGATAAATGAGTAGAATATATTTTAAGGCATATGTATGCTGTGATATCTAACCTTTTTTTTTTCAGTATTGGAAAACTATCTTATACTGACCATATTCCCTATCTAATTCATGGGTGAGATAGAAATGAGTGCAGAGTTGATTTGAACTCAGTCTTATCAAAACAGAGCTCATAGCTATTTTTCATTTAATAAATTTGTATATTTTATTATAATTTTGAATGGAGATTTATGGTCAACTGACCAGAGCTGTCCATAGGATCGTGTAGCAACAGCGCCACTGTACAATTTCAGGCCACTGTGATATTGCACCTAAAAAATTCAACTTCGAAAATTAATAACTTTTGAATGAAACACCTTTCAGCAGTGGGAGTACTCTTGTTTTACTCAGGGGGATAAACCCTACAACATATTTTTTTTTACATTTTAAGTATTACTATTCCTTTAAGACTTTTTCTATGACTTTAACACTAGAGTACCCTTAAAGTATCTATTGAAATTTACATTTTTTCTTTATAAAATATGTAAGGTTTAGATATGGGTGCATGGCAGCATATATAACTGACAGTAATACTAGCTGCCCTTAGTATTTGACATATTCAGTGCTCCAGTCCTTCTCTTTTTTTGTTTGTTTTGTTGTACATTTACTAATCACATCATCTCTTTTACCCATACAACTTACAGGCCCCCAGCACAGCAGGAGCCCATGGAGGAGGCAGACTCAGCACCCGGTGAAGAGTATCTGGAGGAGGGGACCAACCGGTGGTCACCGTTTCCACCATCACCACCTGCTCCAACCATTGCTGCACGACCAGCTCCAACCCAATACAGTGCCTGGATGCCACAGGAGGAAAGGTGGATGCATCCCACTACCTCCACGAGGTATTACCCTGCATCAGCAGCACCACCACCACCAGGAAGGCAATGGCTGCCAGGGACAGTGACCACTCCTCAATATGGGCCATATGCCCATCAGATGGAACTACCCTCCTGGATGGCTCCCCAGCATGGGCCCAGGTATGATCCTTGGTGGGGGCCAAGCAGCTACCAATGGCCAAGGTATGACCCCTGGCCACTGGAATGCGAACACCTGGGCTTGATTGGGGACCCCCAGCGCCCTCAGCCGAGGGAAGACTTCACCACACCACCACCACCACAAAGATCATTGGGCAGCTCAGAGTCCTTGGATGTGGTGGGCACATGGCCCTCATTTGCAGCAGCCTCTCCACCAGCACCAGCCTCACCACCAGCAGCCTCACAAGCAGCCTCACCAACAGCCTCACAAGCAGCCTCACAAGCACCACCACCAGCATCCTCACCAGCAGTGCACGCAGCAGGGGGGGTGGAGGCAGAGTGCCTGGTGATACAGAGGAGGCAAATCAGGGAATCCCAGAGGACCAACAGGTACATCAGAAGGCTCCAAAGGGATTTCCTGAGGAACACTGCAAGACTACAAGCCAGCATTCATGCCCTGGAGGTACAGCACGGTGCTGATTGCAGAGTTGTGTCAGTACCGTACAGGGATGATGGACATGATGGGGCAGCTGCTGGTGGAGTTCAAAGACCACAACCACAGGGAGAACCTGCATGTGGAGAGGGAGCAGCGGTCAACAGAGGGTTCCACAGCACCCATCTCTCCCTCAAGTGTGACCACTGAAACCACACCAAGGGTGCAAAGGGTGACCAGGCAGTCAGCCAGGGCATCCACATCTGGCACCCAGTCCAAACCAAGCCCCCCCAAAAAAAAAATAATAAACAGCACAACTTGTTATTTTCCCCCTAAATTAAACAAGCACTTCTGCATTTGAATCCTGTCTGATATGGTTTGTGTTTACTGATAGATTAGGTGGCAAATATTTATCCAATGCATTGCCAAGCAATGCAGTGAACACAACTTCTGCCCATGTTACATATTTGTAGAATGTTTCAACATGGGTTCTCACATACAACGTTGTCCAAATTAAACTTGCAATTCACCACTGGCACCAAATAACATGACAGTGTTAAATGGCCATGATGTGGGTTGGATTTCAACAACAGATACCTACCCTTTAGCACAACAACTGGTGCAACACTGTGAACATTAATTTGCATCAATTGTTGTGGTTTAAAGGGGTTAACCAAATAGCTATTTGACTTAGCTAAGAACAAACAGGTAGGATAGCTAGAACCTGCAGCCAAATAGGTTTCAATGTGTCTGCTACAAATTGAAACCCTAGGGTGAGCATTGGTATATGCAGTAAGTTGTGTTAAGGTTTTTACTAAGGTTGAAACAGACTTCACCAGTTATATAACATTGCCACTTAGTTTGTTTGTTTGTTAATGTGGTCCATGTACTGATGTCAAATTAAAGCAAACTCAGAACATTGATTGCATTGATCAACATGGAAACCATGGACATGAGATCAGAGGGGAAGTATGTCCCCTGTATTACCTCTTTATCACTCACAACACACATGTCATCATCTCTTTGCATTAATACATCCCAAAGTCCCTCACGGTCAAACAACAAGTGGGCTCCTGTGATGTAGGTCATGCCTTCCTATGTATAAGGGATACTCGAGCCATGGGTATGGTTCAACATTGAGACATGTCTAATCCCACATTTAATTTAACAGACACATTATTGAATAGTGGTGGTTCTCCTTTAATGTGTCTCACACTACATTAAAACACACATGTTTTGGATATATTGACTATATGCACTGAACACTTCTATGAGCACACAAAGGTATATAAAAACTTTAAAAAAGGATTCTGAAGAAACACTACTGAACTGCTCATTTGTTGTTCACAAGGTATTGTAACTCTGAAGATGAGCATTCTTACTGTTCAGGTTGGATACCTGGATGTTAGGAAACACATACATTTGGGTCTTCTGTGGATATGTGGATGTTCCAGTAGAGGTTTCTGTGAACATCAGGTTATACAATGCAACACCAACATAAGCACTTGAAATCATCAAGGGGTGAGCTTCATGGAGGTGTTGTAAAAGCTTCAGTCCTGTCACATGGAAACTCCTCTGTTCCAGGATGGATCATGGTATAGATGCCTGTGGGAATACACAACAGGATTTGTAACAGCACCCTCAAACTGATCGTCATACAACAACTCCAACATCACTATCCCATGAGTCTTATCCGTTACAGGGGAGTACACAACCCATTGCTTTGTAATGTGTTGTGTACTCTTCTGTAA
The DNA here is from genome assembly GCA_037306005.1 of Rhinophrynus dorsalis. Classification (NCBI taxonomy): domain Eukaryota; kingdom Metazoa; phylum Chordata; class Amphibia; order Anura; family Rhinophrynidae; genus Rhinophrynus; species Rhinophrynus dorsalis. The sequence continues at coordinate 372,120,823 of CM074721.1, forward strand.
CCCATTATGTGGAGAACTAAGGGGATGTCAATACCACTGTAGATCCATCCCTGTGCAGCTCTTTTCAGCCATAGCAAATTACAGGCCCCATGTTCACTCCAATGGCCCTTTAACCCCTGGATGTGACAGAGTTTTATCCAATGCATTGCATTGGATAATGCTCTTTCGCTACAAGGGTACCATGGTTGCTATTGCTATGATCCTAGCAAAACACTTTAGTTGCTGCCTATGGAGCCCTGGAACATGCTGAACATGGGTAAAGTGCTGTACCTTGGTTTTCATGGGGTCATGCATGATATCCTTGAGGTACCAAAGTCAACATGGACGACAGGGGGGTAGATGTTATAGGAATCCCCAGCCACAATATGACTTGTTCAGGGAATGGTAGATGTTTGTGGTCCATACTGCAGCCAGTGTCAGGGCTGTGTCACTGATCCTGTGGGGTAAAACAGAACATGCGTGTTGTGTTGAGTGTGTTTGCTCCAATTCACAGAACTAATGATGGACATGCATGGATTATGTGCATGCATATATTATACTCATAGCTGATCAATCTGTCTCTTATCTGCGTCCCTCTTAGGCTTTCTTCACCCTCGACAATGTCCACAGGGTCACTGTCACAGTGCTTACCTTAGTCCCAGCGTCTTCTGACTGGGAGCTGCTGGAGAACTGGGTCCGGGAGTGGCGCTCCTGCGTCACTACCCACGTCTTGCCTTGCCTGTGGCCGGATAGCGTCTGGTGCCTAACGTGGCTGGCCGTGTCCTGTTCCCAAATGGTGCGGATGTTCGTAATGACGATGATCACGACACATGTCGTCTCGCCGCATCATATGCTGGCGCGCATTTGTTTGAGTGATGCTAGTGCTCCTTATAACTAGGGTTACCTGAGACTCCTCCTTGCTACTTCCTGGGTGGATTTAAAAGGGTGAAGGACAGTCAGTCCACTCGCTCTTAGCTTGGTGTCTGATGCAGTTGTTGATTTCTTTGGACCTCTCAATGTATGACCTAGGCTTGTCTGACCATCCATTCTGGTGCTGACCTGTGGCTCTATCTGACTATTCTTCCTGCATTATCCTTTGGCATAGTAGACACCCAATCTGGTGCAGACCTGTGGCTCTGGCTGACTACCCACTCCGTGTATGACCTAGGCTTGTCTTACCATCCATCCAGGTGCTGACCTGTGGCTCTATCTGACTATTCTTCCTGCATTATCCTTTGGCATGGATGTGGGGTGATTTAGTATTGTTAACTCACCCAGAAGCCATCCCCCTGTATATGCTGCATTCTCAAATGAATTCAGAGTATATATGCATCTTGGCAGCTCCCTGGATATTTCACACAGGCATTCATGATCCTCATGTTGCTGTCACACACCATCTGCACGTTGGTGGAGTGTAAGTTCTTGCGGTTAATGAATAAATGTCCCTCATGTGCTGGAGCTTTGATATGGACATGGGTGCAATCTATTGCACCCAAGACCCTGGGCATGCCTCCCCTTGCATAAAACCCCTGTTTCAGATGTGTCCACTCCATGTCGGTGGTGGGAAAATGGATATACTTACTGGTCTTGCTTTTGAGTGCTGGCAACACCTGGGCCAGCACCCTAGAGAAAGTGATCTGTGACATGCCAGATGTGTAACCTTTTGATGACTGGAAGGTTCCACTTGCCATGAAATGTATGGCACACATGAATTTTTGCAAGCCAGTTAGGGCATGGTTGTGGACATATATGGGATCAACCTCATCCTTGATGACCTCATATAGGGCAATGATGCTGTGCGGCCTGAAACCTATCACCTCCTCATCAGTTATTCCCAGGAGCGTGACCCTTGGACGGTACACCCTGGGCCTTGGTGATCGTCTGTACATCCTATGCTCTAGGGGTCCCTGTCGCAGCTGGGGAGCATCCTGTTGTTGTAACTGGGGAGCATGCTGTTGCAGCAGCTGTGGTTCTGCAAGAAAGTGTTGTCCTCCAGGTGGTGATGGGCTCCTGTGTGGCTCTTGAGCCAGAGCCTCCTCACTTGCAACAGGTGAAGGCTGTTGATCAGGTGTGCTTGGGAGTTGCTGGTGTTCCCTAGCCCTCACCCTTGCACGCCTTCTCTGCAGTCTTCACGTCAATAGGTATGCAAACATATTTATTGGAGTATCTCTCGCTGTCTCTATCTCTGTCTCGCTCTATCTATCTCGTTCTATGTCTCTCTTCCTGAGTGGAAAACAAGCCACATGTGAGTATGGTAGGCTGTCACTTTAAGACCGTGTTGTGGTGTTGTCCAGGTGTGGTCATCAGGTGAGTGATGATCAATGGGAGGGTGTTTGTTGTCCAGGTAAGTGTTTGCCAGTGTGTTATAATGTATATTTTTTTCTGTCATTAGCAGTACCGCATTCCTTTATATGGCTCTGCAGAATCTTGTTCCATGAGTCTCAATGCATGTAAGATTATCGGCCGTAAAGGTTAGCGAACTGCCATTAGCTGTTCATAAGGTGGACCTTTAAATGGCTTACACATTAAAACACACAACAGTGTTTTTATTTGCTAACGCCTGCCTTTAAATCTACCCCTATAACAGTGCAGTTAAGTGACTGTGCTGCTTGATATACTCATCAGTGGGTGTGTGCTGCAGACAGACCTGCAAATAATAGCAGAACATGACTTTATGGACTGGGTACTTTGAGGAAGCCACAGTAATCAGTATTCAACCCATGGGGAGAGCTGCAACATTATTCCTTAATACTGACTGAAAGTGTTTTGCAATTTTTTATAATCCCATTAAGTGATGTATTTTTCCATCTTTTACACTGTATTTACAGACTGTTGTACTACTTTCCCATTGAACAGCCCATCACAAATTTAATTTCCAGGCTCATTAGCCTCTAAATCCAATCCTCCTAGTGTGTACTGCACACTATTTTCATGCAATATATTCTGCTGCTGTCTATCAAGCATGAATTTGAAAAACTGTTATCTTAAGCCATTTACTATGCTTTAGATAATGGAAATGGTTAATGACTCATTCTATTTTTATTGCAATTTCAACATATGTTACCATATGCAATAGCATCATTAATCTTACTTATGCTGCATTACTCATTTATTTGAAAGCATGTTTCGTATCCCCCAAAGCATTACCATTTCCTATTACAAGAGCATATTTACATAAGTAGTACTGAAGATTCCTTGAAATTATGTGATAAACCATCTAGGGATCGGAAGATTTGATATGTGCTGCAGAGGGTTATGCACTATAGAAATGACAAGGTTAATCAAGCAAGAGGTTAACATATTCAGTAGGACTTATGAGAGCCCACTGATAAACAAGTGAATATTTTATGTCAGTGCACCACTCACACATACACTATTTACATATATATTCATTCACATGAATACAATAGGCAGCTAAGAATTTTTGAAGATGTGGAAGAGTTAATTATACCTATTCTTAGTCCAGTCATATAATTGCCGCTAATTATCTGCAAGAGATTATTTCTGTTGGACAGCTGTGCAGACACATTGGTACGTTAACTCCCTTCAGTACATATTGCATAAAAACAGTTCATTAATACTTTTCACAAACACAGACAGTGTTGATGGATTGAACATAACACATATGCTCCATATGTCTATGCGCCCAAACGACACATATCTACAGTAGAGAAACTTAAGCCTGGAGCCTTCCATTATTATTAGAGCCAACAGTTTGCTTTCCCGTAGTGCTAATTATCAAAAGTCCCAGTTATACACACATACATACACATACACAACTCATATATACTGTAATTATGCCTGGGAAATTATTCTTTTTTTCAGCCACTTCACAAGATATGTAGTAAAAAACTCAGTATACCTTACACAGTTAACTCCACAATTGTTGCTCCCACCTCTGGTCCTCAGGGGGTTAACATCCAATGCAAATTTGAACTATATTCAATGCTTCCTGTTGTTATATTGATCCAAACTCCAAAAATATGTCTTGCAGACAAAGTAGACAAAGTATTCTAGGGCTAAATACTAGCTTATAATATTAAGGGTCAAGTACCAACTATAAAGGAATGAGTACCATTCAAGATGGCTGTTTAGTTCAAGTACTCCCAATCCCAGAGGCACAGCCTTCTATTTGTTAAGAAATAAAGTCTAAGCGCTGTAAAGCACACCAGATATTTTTCTTACAAAATGGCTTATTACTTAAAACACAAACATTTATACATAAGAACATACAATGACAGATGTTATTTTTCAAGCACAGTAAGCTATATATTTACCTGTGCTATGAAGAAATGATGGCAGAAAAATAATCACTTAGTCCGCTAAAGTTAACACCCATTTGACTCCATAGAAACATACTTAAAACGGTGGAATTTTCAAAGATGCGCTAATGGACCCACTTTATCACAGGAAAATCTTAGAGGAGATTAAAGACAGTCAATGCATCAACTGAATGTTCAAAAATGTTTAAAAAAGTCCACAGTGGATGTATTGATATGAAACCCTAAGCCCCATATTAATATATCAAAAGCACTCCCAAAATGTGTCCAATGTTAGTAGAATTAACCCTATGAGTGCCAATAGGATATGCGTACCCCGCTGGCACTCAAAAGGTTAATCAGACTAAGTTGCAAAGTAACGGTCCCTGAACAGAAACACTTACCATTAATCCTGATGTCCAGCGGGGTCTTCAGCACCCTGATCAGCTACTGTCTGTCTTCTTCTATTTTCTCTCTTCCTTCCTCTCTCTTCTGTCAATGTCTGAGAGAGACTTTGTGTGAAGGAATATCACAGCAGGAACACAGTTCAAACCTAAATACAGTGAACTCAGGAGATGAAGCAGGATTCAAAGATTCAAACAGAGTCGAATAAACTCAGGGGAGGAACCGTCAACCTCGAACGGGCTAATCATTGAATCTTCAACTACCACTGCCCTCAACTAGTCTGTGTCCTAAGTCAGTCCTAAGGCTTCGACTACAACACCCTCAACTAATTGGACAGGTAGGAGACAAGGAGTCATAGGCCATTGACCGCCCACACCCTCGACTATCCAAGGTGGTCACCAGGAGCACAAACAATGACACCCTTGACTAGAATGGATAAGAATTTTAAAATTGTGGGTCTGCAAATATATAATTGATAAAAGTGAGAAAAGAGATATTTTTAAAAGAATTATGTGAATTGGAATATTTTGAAAGTATTTTCTATCATTGTTTTTATGTATTTTATATGTAACTTAGTTTTTTTTAAATAGGATACCAATTAAAGAATATGTATTTGTTTTTAGATAGCATAGGTTTTAGTATCCTTAGAAATAAAGAACTTTTATTTAATAGAAAGGAAAGGTATAATTAATCATAGGGATACAAAGTGTATTTAAGAGTGTTCAGGATGCAATACTGTAACCCCTGAAGAAGTGGCAAGTGTAGTCACGATACGCATTGGGCGATTCTGATTCCAGACCTCGTTGTGATTGCAAGGGAACTCCCGGTCACGCCCCCAGTCTCTGTTGGCACTCCGGTAGCAAGTAAGGTAATACTGGAGAGTGGAAACTAAATTGCCTTGTAGAGACAAGAATGACCTGTCTTCCTGTAAACTGTCCCCTGATAGGGGTTTTAAGGACTGCAGGGATATTTGGAAGAACTTCGGTTGGGTATTGTGGATGAGCAAGAGAAAAGAGAACTGGAAGATTGCAGGCAGACTGTTGGTGGCTGTGAAAGTCGGGAGCAGATACGCATATTTTCACGGGGCTTCTGGTGAGTGTATTAAGTATTGCTTGCATGTGGTCATCATGAATAAATTGATGCTCTTAGATGTTCTCCTTTGCACTCCTTTTTTATAGATATTTTGTTTGAGGAAGAGATAAGGTTCTCTGTGGGGATGCAGCACTGGAGGACATCGGAGAAACCGAATTATTTATTATATCAAATATCAACAGTTCTCTGAGAGATTTTGAGTAACAAACCATTCATCGTTTCAACAATTCATTCCATAATTTCATCTGTTCATTTATCACATATATATATATATTCTATTAGAATTTATCTTGGACATTGAGATTATTTATTTCCCACCCTATTGAGTAGGTTCTGTGTTTGTGGCCGTTATTTGGGTTTGAGAAAGTGAAGATATCCCATATACGACCCCCCCACACAGTTTCTGGAATTATAAACTAGTTAGGGATGGGCAAAAATTTTCTCCTCAAACCAAAATCGGCAAATTATGGCACTTCTTCCTTGATGAATAATTTCCTGTGAAATACTTCAAAAAATACTTAAAGGAGCAGTAAACTTTTTTTTATGAAAACACATATTTTACAGAGAATTTCCTGCTGAATAAAACAAGGTCACTCCCATCGCTGTCAGGTGTTTTATTCAAAATGTATAGCAGTTTAAATAATCAGGAAGTGAATTTACTGTGTTTACTTCCTGATAGTTCTAACTGACAGGAAGTGACAGTCAGTTTCTATCACATTCTATGGAGAACTGTATGTCTCTGACTTTTCTGACTTTCCTCCATTAGAATCTAACAGGAAATCTAATTAGAATTTGGCCACTAGAGGGCACTGCTAATGTAAAAAAACATGGGTTTAAGCTGTAATAACTCTGGAAATATAAATGTGACGGCAGTGGGAGTACCCTTATTTTACTCAATAGGAAAGTCTCTACAATATTTATTTTTTCATAAAAAAAAGTTTACTGCTCCTTTAACATCACAAAAGAGGTCTGAGGAGGGTGCCTTGGTTGGTAGATGCAGTCTGTAGAAAGAATCAGCTGAACAGGGAATTTTTGGGGGGTTGTAGACTAGTAATGGGGGGGACTGTTAATAAATAAATACATAAAATAAAATAAGAAATTTGTATATAACGTGACAGAGCAGGGACCTCTGATGTAAGCTGCAACTGGGGGTAGAATGATAATTGATGGGCTAGAGTATTTTGAAGAGGATGATTTATAGGACTTAGACTTGTTGTTAGAGGCCCGAGCCCTGAGAAAACATTGATTTGTAGCACTTAGACTTGTATTAGGCAAAATCCCTTAGGAAGCATTGGCTTGTTGTAGGACCTAGACTTGTGTTAGGCCCAAGCCCAGAGGAAACATTGATTTGTTGGACTTAGACTTATTTTAGGACCAAGCATTGAGGAAAAATTGATTTGTAAGATTTTTGACTTGTTAGCATAACAAGCCCTGAGGAATCACATCAGAGATAATTTTTTTCACTCAGGCTTGTTAGCGTCACAAGCCCGAGGAATCAGATATAATTTTTATCAATTTGGCTTGTTAGCGTCACAAGCCTTGAGGAATCAGAGATCATTTTTATCAATTTGGATTGGTAGCATCGCAAGCCCTGAGGAATCAATGATAATTTTTTATCAATTTGTCTTGTTAGCATCACAAGCCTTGAGGAATCAGAGATAATTTATATCAATTTGGATTGTTAGCGTCACAAGTCCTGAGGAATCAGTGATTTATAGGACTTAGGTTTATTAGAAACAAGCCCCCCCCAACATGACATCAGTTCTTTAAAACCACTGTTTTCTGCAAAAGACTAAGGCAGCATGTCAGCTGCCAATATCTTGGCAATTTTGCATTCCACTGTCGTAGTTTGGGTTTATGTTTGTAAAGTTTTCAACTCCTTCCCAATAATTCCGAAAGTGTGGGTTCAAGTACATGTTAAAGTATATTTCTTTAACATCATTACTTGTAAAGTTGGAGAGTGTTTTGGCTGTTCCACAGTTATATGCCTCTGCAGCAGGATCAATAAGTGTTATTTCAAATTAATAAAATCTTGGAGCACACTCTCTTACACATCATCATTACTTCTATTATGTGAACCGGTAGAGCCCTGGGAACTTTTACTCCTGGTCTTGCTGCTGTTAGTTGTGGCACTTCTGACATGTTGATAGTGTGTCTCCCAATCAGACCTGTGGTTGTGCTTCTGGTGGGATCTCAATATGGATGTGCCTAGGTGTGCATTTCCCTGCTGACATGCTTTTTGCACAGACAACAGATAGCAATATTTTATCTTTTGATGTTATAGATGTTTTTTTAATATTACTAGTGGTGGTGGAAGTTTTTATGGGACTTTAACAAACAACCTCCTCAAGATTAGAGGGATCATCTTCATTTATTGTACACGCAGCAGCTACCATGGCTGCAGTCAGTTTTTGGACTTCCACTTAGTAAAACTTCCCTCCATTGCTCCTACTCCTTTCACCCTCCATCTGCCCCTAGTATGTTTGCTGGACATTATTAAACTAGTTAGTGTATCACGGTGCCCATGATCCCCTTGTTGTTTTCTGTCAGTCTATTCTGTGCTTTGCTCCCATTGGCTACTCTGTGTTTGTCCCGCCCAGGATGGCCTTTATATACTGGGCTCTGGCACCCCTCCTGTGCCCATTTGTGGTGTTCCTGTACCAGTGCTTGTTTCTGCTCAGTGATTCCCAGTGTACCGACTTGGCCTGTCTGACTACTCTGCATCTTCTCCTGCTCCAGTGTACCGACCCGGATTGCCTGACTATTCTTTTGCGCCTGCTCCTGTGTACCGACCTGGCTTGGCTGACGTTCCTGTTCCTGTGTACCGACCCTGCTCGGCTGACATTCCTGCTCCTGTGTACCGACCCGGCTTGGCTGACGTTCCTGCTCCATGATTCGACCCGGCTTGACTGACGTTCCTGCTCCGTAATTCGACCCGGCTTAGTTGGAGTTCCTGCTCTGTGTCGCCTTGGCGATATTCTGATCCATCAGGCAATTGTGTCTCCGTTTCCGCTCCTGCAGAGTACAAGTGGCCTAGTCTCCGTTACTGCTACTGCAGTATGCCATTGGCCTTGTCCTCCGTTACTGCTTCTGCAGAGTGCAAGTGTCTGCCTCCATTACTGCTACGGAAGTGTGCCTTTGGCCTAGTCTCCGTTACTGCGCCTTCAGAGTACAAATGTCTGTCTCCGTTACTGCTACGGCAGTGTGCCATTGGCCTAGTCTCTGTTACTGCTTCTGCAGAGTGCAAGTGGCTGCCTCCGTTACTGCTACGGCAGTGTGCTTTTGGCCTAGTCTCCGTTACTGCTTCTGCAGAGTGCAAGTGTCTGTCTCCGTTACTGCTACGGCAGTGTGCCATTGGCCTAGTCTCCGTTACTGCTTCTGCAGAGTGCAAGTGGCCTGTCTCCGTTACTGCTACGGCAGTGTGCCATTGGTCTTGTCTCCGTTACTGCTCCGGCAGAGTGAGAGTGGTCTGGTCTCCGTTACTGCTATGGCAATTCCTATTATTACTCTGGAAGTTCACGTTTGTTCTGCTAACCTGTTTCTGGGTGTTACGACTCCTTAAGCTGTCTATATGGAGAGAGCACCATCACAGACCTCTCTGCACATGGAACTGTTTACACTCATTGAAGAACATTAACCCATGCAGTACCTTGCTCCTGGGAATCCATTATAACCTGCCTGACCTGTGTCAGTATAGACTGTTGTGGACTTTATGTTTATGCTGGACCTGTGTAGGCATATGTATATGTAACCTGTCGTGTGTCTGTATTATTCTGCTTATATACTACAGGACCTGTGAGGGTTATTTTATTACTGTGATTTCAATAAAACTGTGTTTTATTGTAAACCACTGTGTCTGTGTGTCAAACAAACTGTTACAGAGTGTATTTTTACAGCGAAGTACACAACAGAACTTTAACTCCTTAATGACCAGAGGGAGTTCAACACATTAGAAAGTGATGCCTTGCATAACCCTCTGGTCCTTAAGGGCTTAATTAAATCCATTTTGTCATTTTTTTACATGAAAATCAGTTTTTGAAACAATTAAACCACATATATGCACACATTAAATACACCCAATCTGTCTAGAGGGGAGGGGTTAAGGATGGTGAAGGTAGTGGGAGGGAAAAAGGGGTCATTATAGAGTCAGAAAGTTATGCCTACCTGATCTAGGTGCATGATTCCCACATTCTTTCCTTGTAACCTTTAATCAAAGCATGGCTGGAGGTGTAGCCAATACAGCATTCAACAGCCTTCCAATGTATCAATGTACAAACTGGGCCGTGGCACAAAAACATAGTGGGGATAGCATAGTACTGAGCATAGCTCAGTGTATCCAATGAAAATACAAGGACCATTTATATATGTATTTTCCAAGCATATAGGGCTCAATTCTATAACCCTTGCTAAACTGGCGCTACAGTAAAAACAAGCAATGTGTATTTTGCAAAAATGTGTTTTACCAGTATTCTATTGCAGAACCGTGGTAAACCAAAAACGGTGTAGACAGCACGGGTTAGATTCTATTATATGTGCTAATTTTATCTCTGCTTTTTGATAAAACGGGTGTTAACATTTATCTCCTGCAATAGAATCTAGCCCCACATTTGTACGAACTAACAAAACTGGTGCTGTCTGCTTCCATTCAACTACCGCCTAAAAGAAAATGCACAAAATGTCAAAGACCAAGGAAATAGGAGTACGTTTGACAACAGAAAGATCAAGTTTAGCGTTAAATGTGTTAACCACATTATCAAAATCTGAAATCCGAAGGGGGCAATATTGGTTGAATTTAAATGGAGAAAGAAGGTCATGAGAGCACTATAAGTCGAATTTCAAAGGGGGGGGGGTTTAATATGTCGAAGGGGGACAATATTGGTTGAATTTAAATGGAGAAAGAAGGTCATGGGAGCACTAGCAGTCGAATTTCAAAGGGGGGGGTTAAAATGTGTAAACAATATTTGTTGAATCAAAATGGTAAAAGATTATTAGTCAGATTTGAAAGGGGAGGGTTAATATGTCAAAGGGGGGCCCTCTATGTCGGATTTCTATTATGTATGCTGTATTCTGCACTGCTTTTGTTCGAACAACGATGGTTTTGAAACCGTTGTTGTGGCTTCTAAGCCTCAACTCTGAGGTGCAGGATTACAGACAGAAAATAGAACCACAAAACATGTGGTAATACTGAGCACAGGTAATAGAATGCTACTTGCACATTGTATTTAGTTGTTTCCTATGGGCTTTTTTGTGACTGGCAGTGCGTATAATTACCGCTGATTTTATTTTTGCAACTCAGGTAATAGGATACTAAAACCTGACTTAAAAAACACGCCTGTTTTTTTTTAGCATTGTTAATAGAATCGAGCCCATAATGAGTTGTGTTTATACTACAGGAGCAAGGTTATGGAGGGTAAAATTGCAAATTCAGGAGGCAGCATTCCCTCTAAGATGAGCACCCCAGCACTGAAAGAGTTAAAATAGTTATTAAAACCAGGAATGCATGATCCATCTGTTGTTGTTATTGCATTTCAGCCCTGCTTCAATAGTCATCTTTAACTGTTTTAGAGTTAGTTTGCTCAATTTAGAATGTACACTGTGGCGCATCTCAGAATAGTAGATGTGTGATGATAGCCTGTGATCATTGGCAGCAAAACCATTAACTTAATGGAGCAGTAAACTTTTTGTATAAAAATGTATATGTTATAGAGCTTTTCCTGCTGAGTAAAACAAGGTCACTCCCACTGCTGTAAGTTATTTTATTCAGAAGTTACAAAAGTTAAAATAATCAGAAATTAATTTACTGTGCATTTACTTCCTGATAGTTGTGACTGACAGGAAGTGACAGGCAATTTCTATCACATTCTATGGAGAACTTACATCACTGACTTTCCTCTCCATTAGAATGTAACAGGATAAATAATTGAAATTTGACCACTAGCGGGAACTGCTAATGTAAATAAACATGGGTTCAAACTGTAATACCTGTGGAAATATGCATCTGTCAGCAGTGGGAGCACCCTTATGTTACTCAACAGGAAATGCCCTATAATATATGTTTTTTCATAAACATTTTACTGCTCCTTTAATCTCATCAACAGGATGCATAATGCATTGCAAAGCCCATGCCTGAGGTACTGAAGGAGTTTATTGCAACCTCTTACAAAAATTCGGAAATTCTCTACTGAATTAACAAACAAAAAATGAAACATGATTAGAAGATTTCTACATTTATTATAGCCAAGTATACATTGCATATTCATGATAGATTGGCTCTAATAACCATTTTTTATACAAACAGTATGATTACAATAGCAATAGCATCTGGGGAGTTTATATGTGTCATGGAGAAGTTAATAGGCCAGGGTATGGAGCTGTAACTATGTGCGTATGTCTTACTGTAGAAATAATGATCAGGATAAACCTCTGCTATGATTAGACCCAACAATGCCTCCAAGGAAATGCCTCCCAGACACGGAGTAGTTGTTGTAATTTATAAAGTAGAATACACAGTAAAATCTCTCACAGTCATAATTCTGATGCAATATGACAACAAAGTATATGTCTGATTTCCAGTACCGGATAGCTATATGCTGAACCTAAATAAAATGTCATTAAAATTACAGAGATAATGCCAGCTAGTACAGGGGTAGACAACCTATGGCTCTAGAGCTCTGGTTTGGGATGATGGGAGTTGTAGTCTCTGACATCTGGAGAACCAAAGGTTACTTACCCCCCATGCTATAGAAATGAGAGATATATACCTCTACCATGCTCACTAACCAAGTATTAATATTTCTGGTGAATATCTCTACAGTGTGCTAATAAATAGACTAATGTTAGGAACTATAACTGTACTACTGCCCTGTGGCCAACTGACCTGGGGGAAATGATGAATGGCCTCAACTGGAAACTGCAAAAGAGAACAACTCACTCAGAGGAGTCCTATATATTCAGTTGTGGGGGAAAAGCATTTAATTACAACTAAGAACTAATAGAGTGGAAAAAAGGGAAAATTATATCAGCTGACCATTATTTTCCTTTCCTGGTCACTACATGGAAGTGTTCACGAATTAGTTAAGTTCCCTTCAGACCTAACAGGAAACAGTACCGGAAGCTATAAAATACACCTCCCCCCACAGCTCCAGTGCCTTATGTGTTATAGCAGAAATGAAGGGAGGGTAGTAGGTGAACACAGCCTTGTCATGACCAGGAAAGGAAAATAACGGTAAGCTGATATAATTTTCCCTTTACCTGGCCACTCCAGGCAGAGCTCCCAAATGGTTGCATACCAGAGCGATAATGAGGACGGAAGACATAAAAATCAAGACCAAGCAGGTAGAATGCTTAAATAATTTATTTAGAGACTGCAGAGGATAGGGAATGAAGGACTGCCCTTCCAAAACAAGCAGATTGAGATGACTGGACATCTAGCCAGTAGTGGCTTTTGAAAGTGGAGCTGGAGGCCCAGGTGGCTGCCCTACATATGTCCTCAGAGCATACCCTAACCTCTGATGCCCATGATGCGGTGACTGCTTGAGAGGAGTGTGCCTTGATGCCCTGAGGTACCAGAATGCAGAAACAATCCATCTGGCTAATTTGGATTTGGAGGCTGGAAGCCACTGCCCGTGACCTGAAGGTATGATAAATAGCCTGTCTGATTTCCTGAACGGCTGTGTCTGTGTGATGTATATATTGAGGCACCTAATGACATCCAGGTTTGCCCAAGCAGGATTCTCTCCTTCCGTAGCATTCGGGGGAATAGGACAATCTCTTGCTCTAAATGGAAAGAGGAAACCACATTTGGCAGGAAGTCAGGTACAGGGTGTAGCGTGACACAATCCTGGTTGAATCTCAAGAAGGGCACCTGGATAGAGAAAACCCTCCTGGCAGAGGTGACTGCACTGAGAAAGGTCAATTTTATTGACCCAATGCCCAGTGATATGGAGTCCAATGGTTCAAAAGGTGCTGATGATAAAGTGCCCAAGACCATTGGGAGATCCCAGGAAGGAAAGAGGGGGCGGACTGAAGGTTGCAGATTCTTAAGTGCTCTGAACAAATGAATAATGAGGTTTTGAAGCTCCCACCGAGTACCTGTCAGAGTGCTAGGGCTCAATCCTTGATGGAAACCGTCTGTAAGAAAATCCAGAATGTTGACCACTGAGGGATTGTATGGCACAAGGCCTTTCTTCTCTGCCCACTGTGAGAAGGTTGACCAGATCCTGTAGTAGGAGGTTGAAGTTGTAGATTTTCATGCCTTCATATGGAGTGTGATAGTGGGTTCTGATAGGCCTTGTCACTCAACCTCCATGCCGCCAGATGTATCTTGGAGAGGTTGGGGTGGAAGATTGGCCCCTGATGAAGGAGGTCCTTCTGAAGAGGAAGGACCCAAGGATCGTCTATTGCCAAGCTCCATGGTTCTGGAAATCAGTGCCTCTTTGGCTAGAAGAGTATAATCGATATAACATCTGCCTTGTCCAACCAAATCTTCCGAAGTACACTGGGTATAAGTGGAAAGGGGGAGAACGAATTCCTGTCCCCACGGTTGGCTGAGAGCATCCAGCTCTTGAGCTTCTGGATGATAATTGTTGGTAAAGAACCTGACCAGTTTCTTGTTGTGAAAAGAGGTCATCATGAAGGGAGACCCCCCTTCTGAACAACTTTACCAAAGATCTTGTAATTCAAGCCCCAAGAATGAGGGTCCACCGTGGATCTGCTCAGGAAATCCTCCTGAGAATTGAGTGTGCCTTTGAGATAGACTGCTGTCAGGTTGGTCAAATGGGAGACTACCCAGTCCAGAACTGGAGAAACTTTCTCCATCAATACAATGCTCTTGGTTCTCCCTTGTTTCCTTATGTAGAAGACTGCCGGTCTGTTGTCTAACTGTATCTTCACTGCTTGATGTTGTAGTTGTGAAGAAAAGTGGCATAATGCTTGGCCTTGCCCTTAGCTCTACAATATTTGATGGCAGATCTGAGGAGCGAACTGGCCATAAGCCTTGTGCTGCTTCGCCCTGTAGATGAGCTCCCCAACCTGTGCCGCTGGCATCCGTACTAAGAATTTTCCATTCTGACTTCACAAATGGTAGGCCCTGAATGAGGTTTCCAATGTAGATGTTGAACTATATGTATTAATAAGTCTGAATACTAGCAGCATGACTCTGCTATATGAATAATGTTATTGTGTGACTATTTTGGGGTTAACATAATGTATGTTTATCAGGTTTCTGTATACAGGAATTTCCATGAAAAAAGTAGAAAATGGTGGATTTTCTGTGAAAATTCACATGGGAAAAATCTGTATGCTTTGTCCATCCCTACTCTGGGCCATATGTGGTCATTGAAGTAAAGCTGGTGTCAGATCTCAGGTGCAGAACCGAGAATAAGGGATCACAGTAATAAGATATTAACGGGTAACGGCTTTGAAAATGAAAAATTCCACACAACTTATAAACTATAGACGGTATCCAAGAGGTGATTAGTAGAGAACATCAAGGCATTATTTACCATATTAATATCCTAGAAATAAAATTCTGTTTATTCCCCTTTACTAATTGGTTTCAATTCTTAGGAGTTGAAATGCTTTATTATATAATATGTCACGGGAAATAACATATTACAGGTAAATGGGTGAATCTTTTTGCATGGCGTATTTGAAGGAGCAGTACATTTTTATGAAACATATATTATAATATATATTATACATATATTATAATGTAAAACAAGCATACTCCTACCGCTGGGAGATTTTTCATTCAAAAATTACCTCAACCTTTTTTTTAATTAACATGAAGTTTTCTGTTCTGACCACCACGTAGTTCTGTTCCTATAACTTACAACAGAGACCCATAACCGTTCACTCAAGCACTCCCATACCATGTATTATAAAAAATTCCTTTTGGACATCAGGTGATGTTAATACTAACACAAATAAAAAAACTAATTTTAGGTTGTAAAAACTTTTGAATCAAAAATCTCCCAGCAATGGGACACCCTGTTTTTAGTGAACAGGAAGTGTTCTGTAACATTTTCCATAAAAAGGTTACTGTTTCTTTAATTTTGTAAAGTAAAGAAATGTTCATATGTGCTACTTGGCTGTCCTCCTCATAAGCACATGCCAAACTACCCATGCTTACTTTCCTCCAATGCCCTGCTTTCCTGCATTGATTCTTTCACATGAAGGTCATAGAGGAGGTATATCACAAGGTTGGCCCATGTGGGTGTGGCTATATAATACAGGTTTATGCGACATAGGTTGGCCTGCCTTTGTAGGAAGTGACCCTGTTCCAAAATTGTCCTTGTAAGTGATCCACTTGGAAGCCCATATCCTGCTGTAAACTGGATGTGCCAAATGCATGAGTTCAAGTTGCTGCATGTTACATTATATTGCATTCTGCATGGTGGAAATTCCCTGTCTGAACAGCACCATTGGTGGCAATATGCTTCAGAATGCTGCTTTTAGCACAGCCAATGGCTGCCTGGGGTTGATGGCTTCTCTGTATTGTATTTTTATTTCTGTACATGATACTGAGATGTTATTAAATGATGGTTAATAGTTACAAATGTAAGTCTACCAGCACTGCTTCTGGTCAAAACCAACATATTCAGCAGCATGGAGAACATCCTTTGACTGCCTACTTGCCGGTGGGAAACTAATAGTTTCCAGGGCAGTATATGTCAGGACTGGCAATATCTCACATACAGTGGGACCACTCCATGGAGCTAGACAGTGTTCACATGTATCAGTTATCAAGCAATATTCCGGGAGCAAATCCCATAGAGATAAGCCACCCACCATGTTAGATTGCTGCCCCAGAAACTCATGACTTGCTTGCTGTGACTATGATGAAAATTGTTGGGACATTGTTGCTTTTTCAGTTGCAGTTGTTGATGGTAGTTTAAACCTCTTCTTATTTATTTTCCACCTTGCTGTCTACTATTTTTCGGCCCTACCTATTTAATGCCCATCTTTCACAATGCAATCTTCTACTTGATCTATAAGCATTTAGTTATATTGTTTTACAGAGATCACTTCCTCAAAGTTATTCTGCTGTTGCTCATGCCTTCAAACAAATTCATACACTTTATGTACATTTTATTGATTTAACAGCATGACTTGCTGGTGTCAGCTGCAGCAACAGGTGTGGCACTCTATGACTCTTGTCATCTCCTTCATCAATCTCAGAGTCATACTCCATTGTGTTTTGCACTTCTAGAACAGCTGCAGGATCCATGGATGTTTTGGCATATGAAAGATATGTTGGCACACTGTCTGTCACAGAAACCTCTCCATGTGTGCATGTATGTTTGTTTGTGTGCATGTGTGTGGTCAGTCTTATCAATGCATTCTATGCAATGATCAAGGTGAAAAAGAAGAAAAACTCGATTTATCATTAAAAATTTCCCACACATCTGGAAGTGCCTTTTTTTCATGTTTAGCTTTTGAAGTGAAGCATTTCACCCATTCCTAGTTCTCGTTGTATTTTCACACAGATTCCTGTTGAAGCTCATTGTCAAATTTTAGATACAATTTGTGATATAGATATCAACTGCAATGGAATCTACATTGGAAACACATAACAGAGTTCTTAAAGTGCACTGGAACCGAAGGAACTAAAATGCTATATGTACAAATTTACTGTATCTATCTTCCCTTTACTCAGCAGATATTAGATTATGCTATCTGATTTCTGAATATAAATATTGCATAATAAGAAAAAAATCTGCACTTTTAACACCTTGGATGCTAGAAATGTATCTAATGCACAGATGTGCAATATCTCTGGTAGCCAGGAGTTAATGCTCTCCAGTTTCCAGCATTTTGTTCTCCATGCAACATGGCTTATCTAGTGTTTCTGATCATTCTCCCTGCAGGAAATGGTTCCATAAACTTTAAATTAGAGTAGTAATTTATCAAGCTTTCTCCTTATTTGATTTTGTTATATGTTTATCCTACAGAAAGAGCAATTGGTTTTCTAAAAATGCCATTATTTACAATTATTTCCAGACTGAAATAATCTTGGATAGTTAAACCCTTCCATATTTAAGACATTCCTAATGCATTGATAAGCATTTATGGGGTTAAAGGTATGTTATCATATTGTTTAGAATCAGATCTACCTTTCAATACTTTAATCCTTTGGAGTATACTCTGACAAACATATGCCTTCTTACAAAACACTCCTTTCGATGTTTCCCTTCAATTTCTGTATCTCTCCCTTATATGATAATTATTACTATGTATAACTATTTTATGCAAATATATGTTTATTCATAGAGTTTTTCTTTTTCCTTTTTTTCATTTGTTTACTTCTTTGTAATGTTATGTCTGTAATTTTATATGACTTTCAATAAATATCTTTCAAACTCAAAAAAAAAATCCTTTGTAGTATAGTTTTCTGTTTCAGAATGACAGTTGTCTACATAAAATGTATTTTTGACTTCTGTGTTTTTTGTTTTGTTCAATTATTCTTCTCTCCCAATTTTTCTACATATATTATTGATATGTGTAGGTGTAATGACAATAGTACAAGACTAGGAGATGGATTACTTAGGATGAGGTTGAGATGGCAGCAACAGCATGAGGTTTCTGCTACAGGTTGTATGGGAGCATTGAAGGGAGAGGAGAAGAATGGAGGAGACAGAAGTGAGGAGAGTGGGCCAGAGGATGTTGAAGAGGGGATCAGATTGGAGGAGACTGAAGGGGGGGGGCAGAGGAAATTGAAGGGGAAGCCATTCAGAGGAGAATAAAGAGAGAGGAGCAGGTTGAAGGACATGGAAAATAGGGGAGAATGCTGGAGGAAATGGAAAGGGAAGTGGGTTGGAGAAGATGAAAAGCAGGGAAACGGGCCAAAGAGAGGAAATGGTGTGGGTTTGGGGTGAGGAGGGAGACACTGTTAATTGGGAAGGGGAAGCAGGAGGAAGAAAAAAAGTTCCATAAATTAATCACATGCCTTCCCTGAACTGGGAATTATGTCTAAAGGTAAGAAACTGTTTCTCAGAATGTGTTTTGTGTCTTGTGAAACAGCCTCTTTTGAACAAAAACTAAATGAAAGATAAGCCAGCTGCACCATGGAGGGATACATATTCAAATTGATGTACATGGGGCTTTTAAACTATTAAATATTATAAATGTCTCCAAAGCATTGCAATAGATTATCTAGTCATTTTGTTGGGTGGGGGGATTCTTCTGTTGAGGATGAGGAAATTGATGAGGATGATATTGATTCCTCATTTACTTCTAGGGTTTCATTTGAGGAAGACCCTGGATCCCATGCTGAGGGCCTTATTATTGCAGTTTTAGTGACCATTAAGGTCTCTGGGGCCTCTGATTCAAGTTCTTCATTCCCAAGTGCAAGTGAGATGCTCTGTTTTCCATCCCCATCCTTCCCTGGACCAGTCGGTTCTTGAGGAATAAAGAAACTGTTTATTCCTAGAATCCCAGGCAATTCTCTCTCTTATATACCCCCAGCAGAGGATCCTAATTTGTTTGCCTTTCTAAGCTTACAGCATTGCTGCTTGCAGATGCACTTGAGGGCCAGGTGGATAAATAATCCCTTCTTAAGGTAAATTTTGCCACCTCTGGAGCGGTTTTATGTCCAACCTTCTCTACTTCTTGGGTTACTAGGGCCATGGCTGTTTCGGGGGGGGGGGGCAACAGTTAAGCTCAGCCCAGGCAGACACAGCTAAAACTGATATTAGTCTTGCTGTTTCTAAGAACCTTGAGATTCATACATAGTGAGACTTTCAATTTTGCCAGGCTCATTGGGAAGTCCTTACTGCTCTCCATAGCTGACAGACCAGCCCTCCAAAACCTTGTTGGTCTCTCTCCCATTTGTGGGCAAGCGGTTTTGGGGCCAATAATTTGAGAAGGTCATTAGCAATGCTGCTTGGGGCAAGAGTTTTCTGCTGCATTATATCCTTCTGCAGAAGATGTATGAATTTCATTACCCCACCAGTATGAGTATGTGTCCACGGTGTCCATTCCTTCAGCAGTTCAGGTTCACCTTCCCCAAAACCTGGGCAGGCAATAAACCTACCAAAATGTGGCCAGCTGACATCTACCTCTTCAGCCACTCAGGGGTTGGGTGTGCCCCAGACAATTTATGGTTGTCCATATCTCTTTCACAATACAGGGACTTCCTCAGTTGTGTACCAGTAGGTGTTATGTATATTCTGAAAATGTTATTGCATAGAAGTCAAATCCCTTCACCCTCATTACTTCTTAATGTCCAGAGTCTCTTGTGATCCGGTGCAGGACAGTTTATTCTTAGAAGAAGTTTCTTCCCTGATGGATATGTATGTCCTGGTGCCTATTCCTCCTCAGGAAAGATTCCTGGGATTCTATTCCAGGCTTTTCATAATTCCTGAAAAGGACAATGGCTGCCATTCAATTTGTTCATGCTCCATATTTCAAGATGTCATCACCGCTATATGTCTAGTGCAATTTATAGCTTCTGCATATTACCATCCATGTAGATCACCAATGCTTTACTTTTCATGACCAGCATTTTCATTTGGCCACCTTCCCTTTTAGGCAGGTCATGAGCACACTGACTGTCCACATTCATTCTCTGCGGATTTCTCCTACTGTCTGGACAAACTTTTGTTAAAGGCTCCTTCAGAGGACTCTGCATCTTCTTCTTTAAATTTGCCTGTCTATACTGCACCAGCATTTTTGGGTGATCAATTTTAAAACATAACCTGATTCAGGTTCTAGTTTTTCTTGGCATGAGATTTGACACTCTTCTGGTATGGGTCTTTCTGCTGGAGGACAAGACGCAATTGTCTCAGCAGGTGTCACAGGCTTTAGTACATGAGGGTTATGGGGTATATTGTCTCTGACTTGGGGACAGTCACCTTTGCTCAATTTCACTCTTGCTAACTGCTTCAGAGAATCCTAGGAATTGGTCTAAACAGCTGTGTCATTTCTCTTGTGTCATGCCTTTCTCCAGCTGGACAAAATCAGATTTTTGATGGTGGCTTCAGGTTTCTCATATGACTCTAGGTCCTTTATTGGTCATCCTGAATTGGGCTGTAGTCATGACAAATGTATTAATATGTATCTTTATTTATATAGCACCATACACATAAATAATATTACAATACAAAAAAGAACAACACAGGGAGAAGAGCATCAGGCTAAAGCACAATCACTGCATTATTAATGGGGAGAAAATGTAGCAAAGGGAACCATTTCATAGAAAAGGGACCCTTCCCCAAAGTGCTTACAATCTAATTAGTAATCGTGACAACATATAGAGACAGTAGGAGGAGGATCATAAGTGCAACTACAAGGTTTCAGTAAGGGAAACACAGAATAATTCTGATGCAACTGCTAGGGTGCACAAAGGGAATATTTTTACTGATACGTCTCCTTTAGCAGGTGCATCCTTGAGAAGGTGCCTCCTTGAGCAGATGCCAGCCTAACAGGCTGGGTGACCTTCTTTGGAACACAGATGACTTGATGCCTGTCCATAAACGTGTTGAAGCTGTGGGTGATTATCTTTGCACTTCTTCATTGGTCCCAGGATCTTCGGTCTCCAAGATCTGCTAATGTGGATTCAGTCTGACAATTCAACCAAGGGAAGACAGGAGTGCAGCTACGTGGTGAGAACTTTTTCTAATTCTGACATGGGAGAAAGCTCACATGCCGGCTCTCGCAACTGTTCAGAAGGTATGGACAATACAATGGCAGTTTTTCTCAGCTATAATAGTATGAAGCCTGTGAACTGGAAACTCAACCAGATGGTGTTTGAAAACAGGTTGCGGGACCCTCTTGCTCTCTCAGTGGACACAATGGATATTCAATGGCAGTTTCCCATGTTGTCCCTGTTTCCTCCTTTTCCTCTCTTCTCCAGAGAATTAAGGAAGGTCAGGATGGAGTGGTACCATGTAATTCTGATTGCTTCTTACTGTCCCTCCCCTAGGTGTGGTTCTAGGCTCTTCGCAATCTATCCATTGCCAAACAACTTAATTTTCCACTCCTTCCAGACCTCTTAACCCAGGTTCCTCTATGTCAGCCAGAGGTAGAGAAGGTAGTTCTGGCGTCTTGGTTCTGAGGATGAATGTTTTCTCTAATTCTGTTATCGCTACTATGATGAAGGCCTGAAAACTTGCTCTATCCAAAGCATATAATAGGGAATGGTCCTTGTTTTACAAGTGATGAGACCAGGAGTCTCAGCCACATTTCTCCAGTCTTCCAAAGCAGGATAAGTATTGAATAGTGACCTAGCGATTTGGCAATGTGAGGATCATTGACCAGTTTTGAGAGCAGTTTCAGTAGAGTGAACAGTGCAAAATACAGATTGAAAATGATCGAGCAGGCATGAGTAGGCTAGGCATTCCAAGACGCTAGAGGCAAAAGGCAGGAGAAAAACTGGTCGATAGTTAGAAGGTGTGTTACTGTCAGAGGAGTTGTTCTTGAAGATGGGTGTTACTAAGGCATGTTTGAAGTTGTTAGGAAAGGTAGCAGTGGCAAAGAAGGAGTTGAAGATCTGTAATAGAATATGGATTAGTGTGGGGGGGAGGGACTGGACGAGGTGAGAGGGGAGCGGATCAAGTGCACATGTGGTGGAGGGAGTGGAGGATAGAAGGTTAGTCAGTTCATCCTCCATGACTTGTAAAAAAGTCCAGAGTGCCAGGAGGGGAACAAGGGAGGCAAGGAGGGGATAAACAAGGTGGTATGTTATCCCGGATGGAGCCCACCTTGTCTTTGAAGTAGTCAGCAAAGTCTTGTGGCTGTATGGAGTTTGCAAGGGAGGCAGATGGAGGGTGGTGGAGGAAGTCAAAGGTAGAGAAAAGGAGTTGGGGGTTGGATTTATGAGTGTTAATTAGTTGTGAAAAGTAAAGTTTTTTAGAGAGGGCCAGAGAAGAGTTAAAGCAGGAAAGGATGGACTTGTAGTAGAAAAAGTCTGCCAGAGAACCACACTTTCTCCACAGTCATTCAGATGAACAGGTACAGGAGCGAAGGAAGCTGGTGTCTTTATTAAGCCACAGCCATAGGTTAGTTTTATGGGTGGACCAAAGAGTGAGAGAGGCACATGCAGGTTTAAAGAGGATAGGTCTGAGTTGTATGTTTTGACAAGGCTATTAGTGTCAGGCTTTATGGGAATAGATGACAGTCCAGTAACCAGGGAGGACTGGAGAGCAGTGAAATTAAGTGATTTGTGGTTATGGGTGAAGTGGGGAGAGGAAGCAGGTGTTGCAGATGTAGAAGCAGTGCTGAATGTTAGACGATGGTGATCAGAAAGTGGAAGAGGAGAGATTTTAAAATTCAAGAGTACACAGCCTCTAGTAAGCACAAGGTCTAGGAAATGACCATCCTTGTGAGTACTAGCATTTGTCCACTGGTTTAATCCAAATGCAGATGTTAGAGAGAGAAAATGGAATGCCCATGAGACAGAGGGATCATCCACATGGCAGTTGAAGTCCCCCAGAAGAAGAGAAGTTGTGTCTGAGAGGAAGAAGGAAAGCCATGATTCAAAGTCAGACAGGAAGTGTGAAGGTGTATATGTGTAAGTAGATGGGCAATAGATAACCTCAACTTGTAGAGGGATGGGAGCAAAAATACGGACAGCATGCGACTCAAAAGAGGAGAAGCAGAGTGAGGTGGGGGTAGAAATTGGTTTGTAATGCCAATGTTTAGAGAGCAGCAAACCCACACCTCCCCCACATCCAGATGACCATGGAATTTGAGATAAGGAGAGACCACCATAGGAGATTGCCGCCTCTAAAGCAGAGTCAGATTGAGAGAGCCAAGTTTCAGTTATAGCAAGTAAATTGAGGGAGCGGGAGAAAAAGAGATCATGCACAGTGTTATATTTGTTATTGGAGCGAGCATTGCAGAGTGCACAGGAAAATGGAATAAATTGAGGTTGAAGGCAAGGAATGGTGATTAGATTTGAACTTTTCCTATGTTGATTGGAGTGTTTGTAAATGGAGATGGGGCCAGGGTTTAGCGAGATATCTCCAGCTGCCATTCACAGAAGAAAAGAGAGAGACAGGAGATGAGATAGTGATGTGTGTGCATTTGGTTTTTGGTTTTTGTGGGGGAGGGGTAGTGCAGGAGTGGAGAAAAGTGAGGAGTTGTTGTGTAGAGGTGAATGTGGATGATAGGAGTGAGGGAGAAATGTAAACAGAGAAGGGAGGAGAGGGTGGAGGGTAGAAGGAAACAGACATTTTAGTAAGAACTGTAGCCATAGAAATAAAGAATAGTAGGTATTTAGGTATTGTTTGCAAAGGGTGTGATGCTGAAACAGTTTGAATGGGACACTGGCAAGTGACCGGGTCCCTAGAAAGCTAGGGATAGCAGAGGCAACCCAGATAGGACACTGGCAAGTGACCAAGTCCCTAGAATGCTAGGGATAGTGGAGGCAACACAGATAGGACACTGGCAAGTGACCGAGTCACTAGAATGCTAGGGATAGCGGAGGCAACACAGCTAGGACACTGGCAAGTGACCGAATCTCTAGAACGCTAGGGATAGCAGAGGCAGCACACTGACAAGTGACCTGAGCTACTCGCAACACAGTCTCACACAATCAGGTGACCTAGAGAGTGACAGGCCAAGCAGGTGCTGTGGCAGAAGTCACTGCGTAGCGAGAGCAAGAGTAACGGAGCACCGGGTATGCACCCAGATGGGTCAGAAGCCAGAATGCCAGATCGATACACACAGAGGTAGTAGCCAGTCCCAGTCAGCAACAGAACTGGATACTCAGCCAAAGTCAGATCGGTACACACGGAGGTTGTCAGCCAGTCCTAGTCAGCAGTGGAGCGGGTTCTCAGCCAAAGCCAGATCGGTACACACGGAGGTAGTCAGACAATCCTAGCCAGCAACGGAGCAGGTTCTCAGCCAAAGCCAGATCGGTACACACGGAGGTAGTCAGCCAGTGCTAGTCAGCAATGGAGCGGTTCTCAGCCAAAGCCAGATCGGTACACACGGAGGTAGTCAGCCAGTTCTAATCAGCAAAGGAAAGAGAAAACACAGGAGCGACAGGAGCGAAGTCAGACGAGCCGGGTCATACACAGAGCAAAAACAAGCAGCAACTCAGATGTTAGGTACAGGTACACCACGAAAGGTCGCTGGAAAGATGACAGGAGAGAGTTTAAAAAGGCTAGCGCTGGGTGGACCCAGAACCCAATAACCAATAAGAACCATGCAAGGAGAAACCCGGAAGTAACATAACTGATCATAGCTGTTATGTTATAATTAATAATATGTTTACTTATTCTACAATATGTTTGTATTATGATAAAAATGCATGTAAGAAGTAGATCTAGATCAGCAGTGAGAGGATTCTTATACACCTAGCAATCGAAACAAAAAAACTTTATTTGACCACTGAAAGATGCCAAAAGAAGACAGCTGTTTTGTACTAGATAGAGTAAAAAACACTTTTGTGCTGTTTTAGAGGATGAAGCTTGCATTATCAATGCTGCAGGCTCTTTCATAAACAAACATAAAGAAACATAATTAGCATTATACCAGTAAATTAGGACGACAGCATCCACAGTATTGTTAGTAAAGATAGCAAGAATTAATTTATAGTTTAGGGCAATTATAGATTATAGTTTGCAGCAAGGTCCTTCTCTAAAATTTCTTCAATACTGAATACAATAGCTGGTTGAAATTCTATATTAGAAAAAGGACGCTCAAACAACAGTCTTAAAGTAATGTTTATTTTATATATTAATCACAACGAAGGCACATCTTTACTAGATAGCTGACAGAGGGTGTAAATCTCTTTCCCGGTTAATATTGTTGTGATGCTGTGTATCCTCTGCGTTCACTTAACCAGCTGTTCACCTCTGCATCATGCTCTTTAGTCATGTTCTATTGAATGCAGTTTACAAAACAAAATCTATCTTCAGTCTCTTGTTCAGTCTTATTTAGGACAATAAGGGCTCGATTCAATAGAAAAAATGCCGGTAAAAAAACCTTTGCTGGGCAATAAAGTTAGAGACGTTTTGGCCCATTGACAAATGAATCAAACACCATTCAACAGACTCACTTTAGCTTTTAAATTTAAGACCTAGTTTTTTCTGACTAAAATCCCTTATCTGAATTTTAATAATCCGACAGCTTTTGTAAGCAAAAAAAACGTAAGTCCCCAGAGGTTGATTTGAAATGGGGCCCTCAGCCTAATATCAATACATCCAAAGTACCTGAAAAAGTTAAATGTTAGTAGAATTAACCATGTGAGTGCCAGCGGGGTATAATTACCCCTCCGGTAATCCTGATGTCCAGCAGAGTCCTCAGCATCCTGGGGCTCGATTCTATTACCCACTCTAAAACCGGCGTTACAAGAAAAACAAGCAACGGGAATTTTGCAAACGTGTTATGTAGGTATTCTATTGCAGAACCACAGTAAAACAAAACTGGCGTAGACAGCACATTTCGGAGTACTAACAAAATTGGTGCTGTCTGCTTTTATTCAACTACCGCCTAAAAAAGTGCAAAATGTCAAAGTCCAAGGAAATAGGTGTATGTTTAACTACAGATAGATCAAGTTAAGTGTTAGATGTGTTCCCCACATTATCAAAATCCAACATAGAGTGCCCCCGTCAACATTTTAACCCCCCCCTTTAATATCAGACTTAAAGTGCTTTCTTTCACCACATTAATTTGACAAATATTGTTCTTATTCGACAATTTAACCCTTCCCTTTAAAATCCGAGTTACAGTGCTTTCTTTCACCACTTTAATTCGACAAATATTGCTCCCATTCAACATTAACTATCTCCATTTTTATTTCAACATTTAGTGCTCCCATTGGGAGCATTCTTCTTTCTCCAATTTGAGGACTAAAAATGGAGAAAGTATGTGGAATGGGAGCACTGTATGTCGAAATAAAAATGGAGTTGGTTAATATTGAATGGGAGCACCATATGTTGAAATAAAAATGGAGATGGTTAATGTTGAATGGGAGCAATATATGTCGAATAACTAAGGGAGAGGTTAATATGTTGAAGGGGGCACTGTAAGTCGAATTTTAAAGTGGGGGGTTAAAATTTCAACTACAATGTTTGTCTAATTAATGTGGTTAAAGAAAGCACTGTAAGTCGACTTTTAGAAGGGGTGATTAATATATCGAAGGGGGACACTCTATGTCAGATTTCTATACTGTATATGTATTATACACTGCTTTTGTTTGAACAACCATGGTTTTTCAACCGTCGTTGTGGCTTCTACTCCTCTACCTCTGAGGCGCAGAATTTCTGACTTAAATGTAACCACAAAACAGGAGGTAATACTGAGCGTGGGTAATAGGATACTATTTGATTACTGTTTTTAATTGTTTCCTATGGCCTTTTTTTTGACTGGCGGTATGTGTAATTACCGCTGATTTTGTTTTCACAAGTCGGGTAATAGGATACCAAAACCCGACTTAAAAAAACACAGCGCCTGTTTTTTTTTTTTTAGTGCTGGTAACAGAATCGAGCCCCTGGTCAGCTAATGTCCATCTTCTTTCTTCTCTTCTGTCTTCTTGTCTTCTGCTGGAACGCATAAGAAAAATATTAATAAAACTTTTGCTCAAATAACCCTCAAACATACATAGTTTAACCCCTTGAGTGCCAGAGGGGTACACAACCCATTGCAGAGCAAATGATTCCCCTTTTGTTTGAAATATATCCCCCAATAAATGTGCAAAATGAAAAATACTTCCCTATTCCTCTGCTGTGAAAGCGGCGGCGAAATGAATATGCACAGAGCCCCCCATCCTTCCCTGATGGACCGATGCCTGTTCCACATAGGGAATATGAACAGAGACTTCCTTTATATATGGGCAGTGTCTGTTCCAATTCCCTCACAGCCATTGACTGGGATGTGCTTATGCACATCCCACCCAATCAATTTCAAGCACTGATACTCGAAGCTGATTGACTGGGATGTGCGTAAGTACATCCCAGCCCATGGCTTGAGGAAATTTGAACAGAGACTTGCCATATATAAAGACAGTCTCTGTTCAAAGTCCCTCAGTGTGGAAAGGCATCAGTCCATGAGGGAAGGACGGGGGCCTCTGTGCACATTCATATCTCTGCCTCCGCGGCCTCACACAGTGACAGAGAAATAGGGAAGTGTATTTCATTTCGCACATTTATTGGGGGATATATTTTAAACAAAAGGGGAACCATTTCTAATAAATGGAAGCATCATTTGAAACATCACCTGCACACTCCTACATTATTTAACCCTTTGAGCCCCAGAGAGGTACGCTAACCACTGCTCTGCAATGCATTGTGTACCCCTCTGGCACTCAAGGGGTATGAGTGTGCAGGTTATTTGAGCAAAACTTTTAGTAATATTTTTTTTTCCATTCCAGAAAGACAAGAAGAGAAGACAGAAGAGAAGAAAGAAGATACAAGCCAGAAGAAAGAAGAGAATACAGAATGAAGACAGAAGGAGAAGGACAGTGGATGACAGGTAAGTGTAACACAGATAAGCTAACGATCGGTGCTTGGCAGTATGTCAGGGACCGATACTTTTTTACTTTGAAGTTGTCAACATTGGCATTTTGGGAACTTAAAGCACAAAACGGACTTTTGGCAACAAGACCTTTTCTGTGGCCTCATGTCCATTGTGTTTTTAGCCGGTAGGACAATTGAATACTGACTTACACATTTTCTTTTGTCGGTTAGTATCCATTTTGCCCTACCGGCTTTTTTAACGGGCTCAATTGATCTGAGCCCTAAGTTAGATGATAACATTTTAATGACATAGCCTGTAAGTCCTGCTAAAAGGTATGCAGCTGGTGCAGTGACATTTAGTTTGATCTGGCCACACTTACAACTCAGAATGTGGGTGTGGCCAGCACAGCTTAGGCACCCCTCAAAATGTGCAGCTCTGGCCAGTTTGGGATTCCTAGCACTGCTGAACTTAAGCTTTAATCAAATATAAAAATCCATCTGCATGTAGTTGCATATGACTATATCAGCAAAAATATTTAAACGTTCAGCATATTTTTTTAGTGTTCAAAAGATGTTCAAAATCACTTAGCAAGTATAGACAGCACAGCTGCACATTTTCAAATTTAAATATCTTCAAATGATTTAATAATACTGCCAGTCTACTAAAAGCACAAGGTATAAATGTACTATCCTATTTTTAGTCTTGTCTTTCTACTGTCCCTAATTAGGTGTTACTGGCCTATTTAAACTGTCAGTATAGAGATAGAAGCAGTTAGGGGTTTTATGTTTATGGATGTGAGGGGGCATAGGCAGTTATATGTAAGCAGTGATCGTTTTTATACTTAAGACATATCCCAAACATTGCTTTCCAATGTGACAGACTTCCCCTAGCTTCCAAAAATTGTCTGGGGCTCTCAATGGATGGTTACAAAGCTACTACATAGCTAGCAAGAGTAATATCTACATGTTGCTAAAAAAGATTACAAAAAATACATATATATTTTTTGTAGTATATATCTAATAACTGTTTTCTCTACGGATGAAATTTACCAGTGAACGATTTGGCAGAGTATTTCATCCTGTTCTCACCACTAATACGTGCTCACCTACACTACTAGTATGTGATCATTCATAAAAACCCTCTTTATGAAGGAGCTGACATATATCCCTAAATGCTAACAAAGAAAATGCACAGATCATTTGAAAAAGTAAATCTCATACACTTACAGACTACAAGTGTAAATGCCCGTGTGCATGGGCCAAGGTCCGGGTAATGTTAACCCTTTGAGTGCCAAAGGGATACGCAACGCATTACTTTGCAATGCGTTGTATACCCCTCTGGCACTCAAAGGGTTAAGCGGCCGCTGCTCCACGTGATGCAGTCTTGTGTCGCCACATTAACGCAATGCAATAATGTGCAGTAGAGACTGGTCGAATGCGCGCAGTCTCTTCTGCGCATGACGGATTCTGACAAACATCCTAGCGAATTATTATATAAGATGGACAGTATGTAGAAAGTTAAAAACAATACTCTCTAGAGCAAACCAACTGTACAGTGGGGGACAAATATTCCCACCAATTGAAATGGGACTTTTAATCTCTTTAACAGTCACTTTAAAATAGCTTATGTAATATTAAAACTTAAAACATAAATAAAATAAAGCCTAGATGTCTACATATATACCATTAACCCTTTGAGTGCCAGAAAGGTATGTGGTGGATACCTCTCTGGGCACTCAAACAGTTAAATCTTTAAAAAAAGAAAAGTTGAAGAAATACCTGTTGATATTTGAGTAAGGAAGTTGCCATATCGCTGTTTAGCAGAAGAGATACCTACCCTCAGTGCCACTCAGATTGTCTCAGCAGACAAACACAGTATAGTTAACACCTTGATTGCCAAAGAGGTATGAAAGTATCTTTGCACACGTATCTGACACTCAAAGAGTTAAACATACATTTAACTATTTGACATAAATAGTTTAAGTGACATAAGGGGTTTGCACATATGCAGCACACAAAGTATTTAACCCTTTATATATTTGACTTATAACTATAAACATAATTAGACAAACATTATAGCGCCACCAATATCCTGCATATAACATTAGTTTATTGATTTTTCCTACAGTTATTTTTATAAACTTTTCCGCATCTCCGACACTGAAAGATGATTGCTCTTTTTTACGGCAAATGGCTGTTGTAGTCCATTTGGCTGCTTGTGGGTTAAATCAGTGATTTCATTGACTGCATTTTCTAGGAGTCAGCCTCAGTTCACTGAAGTCTTTCTTGTATATTATACCTTAATTTATTCAGGCATATATAATACACTATTAATAAGCATTTTAGTTTAGTATAAAAGTATAAAATAGTGTTCAAAGTTTTTGTTTGAAATGTGAAATAGAGAAATTAGAACTAAAGCAAATGTTATAGTCACTGCTGCACATATTTTCCATCTACGTATTCTGTTTAACCTTTTGAGTGCCAGAGGAGTGGGAAATGTATTGCATGCTGCATCAAAGGGTTGAATATATGTGTGTCTGTGTGTTTTGAGCCCCTGGGGAGATGTGGCATGGGAAACCCTTCTGCCTGATTGATCAGAGGCAGAGCCATTTGTGGAAATAGGGAAAGGAGGCATCCAGGACACCCTTAACCCCTGAAATGTGAAATGCATTGTACATATATATTTTGAAAACAACATATAGGTAATTTTGCAAGATGTTCAAAAATTGCCTAAGCTGATTAAGATTGACAGTTCCACTTTAATGTCACAGATGTAGCTAAAATATTGATTTGAATTAATCCATTCATGCAATGTTCCATGTAAGACAATGGGAATTTTCATTTCTCCCCTATTGGTTGGTTTGCTCAGAAATTGTTCATATTTTATATTCTGCATCTAGATTTATGTGCTTGATTAAGTTTGCTCCCCATTAACAAATAAAGTATATGCAGTCAAAACGTGTTGTATAGAAATAGTATTTTGCAGCATAATGGTATATCACCTCCTAAGTGATTGAACAATGACTGAATACAAACCTATTTATATAGCAGGCTAATATTGTAAGGTGCTGCATACAATGTGTGGCACATAATAAATAAAATTACACTTTCATGCAAAACATTGTTAAACATGCATGAAAATATGTTATTCTATCACTTCCATTGCAAATGGACCCCTGAACATGCAATGTAATAGGAACACTATACAGCTATGCCAAGAAATCCATCCTGAAGTGTGAGTTGTACACTTTGACCTTATCCACACTGTATCAGAGGACACATATGTTGGGGAGGATTTACAAATCTATCAGCATAGCTCATTTTCTGCACTTGGACATAGGCATAGGAATCATGAGGCTTCATGCCCAAGTACACACTAGAGTGCATGTTTACACACAGACACACATACACACTCTGCCATCTTTAAAACTTTAATGCAAAACAAGCCCCTAGTGCCTCCCCAATAGCTAGTTGTACTGTCTTCCTCTTTGTCTTTTTGGTATGGAGCATTAAACAAAAAGCAGAAGAACTTAACTCCAGAAACACTCATTCATTGCTGCACTGCAAATAGTAGATAGTTTAATACATAAGCAAAAGGCAGGAACAGCAGCAATAAAACAATTTCAGAGCCTGATTTCACATAGAATCATATTAGCACCCCCCCCCCCCCAATGTCTGCACCATGAGATCAAAGGACAAGGATGCAATATGAAAATGGACAGAGGATGGCCGAGTCAAGGGAGTCACCAAAGTATAGAATCCTGGATACTGCACTATAAGATTATGAGTTCGAGCCATGCTTATACCACTGTTGCACTTGGTTTCATGTAATTTTATTTTTAATCTTCCAAGAAAGAAAACATTAAACTAGGCAGTAATAATAATGTTGTTCCTTTCTTCCCAGGTGATCTAAGAAGCACAAATGTGCAGACTTTCCACATCATTACAGGCTGTGTGCATGCACCTGAAGTATAAATGTAAACCAAACTGGAAATCTATTTAGAAGGTGCAATATAAATGCAAATTGTGATAGCAACATTGTATTCCATTGCCCTCTCTTGGGAATTGATAGAACATTGTTAACCATCTTCATATTTGTAACATCTTATTGAACTTTTAATGTATTCAGGCACCTTGATATTCTTTCATTTGGTTCACATTTGCTTTAGTGTCTTCCATTTAGTGCTAAATGAAGGAAAACAGCTACAGAGCCAAATTATCTAATTAGCTCTTTCAGCTATTACAGCTGGCTCACAGCTGCAGTTGTACAATGAAAATGAGATGTGCTTTTTTATGGGAAGAAGGAAATGCAACTGCATCATAAACTCCTTTCTCTTTCTATTAATTGTTCCATATACTGGATTCTATTACTGGTAGACCATTTGACTACTGGAAACCTTAGGGCCACCTGAAAACTTCAGTACCACATATCCAGTTTTCCTCATATTGATATAGCTCTGAGGAGATCAGAAGTTTAAGACTAAACCCATTCTTAGTATCACCATTTTAGGGGTCCTGTTTTTATATATACATAGTCTGCAAGATCTATCAGATCACAGCCCCCAGCCAATCCCCCCACAAAAGTTTACCCACCTCTGATCTAATCCATATCATTTTTCATTTGTTTTTTGGACTAGTCTTACTGTAATTATGTTTGTTATTCAGCAAATCCTCCTTTCATCCAGTTAGTTTGTGTCAGATGAGTAAGCAAGAGGTGCAGTGATATGCAGTGATATATGGCCAACCCTTTAACACTCCTACAGCAGGCTTAAAGAAATGCAAGTTTTTGCACTGATTTCCTCTTCACAGACTCTTCAAGAAAGAGAGGATCATTGTCAGTCAGTTATTAGATGCATTCAGTATTTTATTTGGTAATATGTATGTGTGAAATAGGTATATTACAGGGCTACACTGAAATCAAAGTTGTTCTGTAGTATACATTTTTCATTTGTCCTAGGTTAAATGACAGATGTTATCACAGTGTTATAGTCCTGACTAGTGATGAGCGAGCGTGCTCGGCCGATGCTCGGATCGGCTCGAGCATCGCTCTGCTCGGCACATGGCGGTACTCGTCGAGTACCGCCATGTGCTCTCCCACCATGTTCGGGTGGCGGGGATCTGTGCCGGAAGAGGCACAGATCCGAAGACGCTCCGCTGGACCACCAGGGACTGGAGGTACGGGGGCATTGCGGAGATGAAGGGGGCATTGCGGAGATGAAGGGGGACATTGTGGAAGAGGGGCATAGACTCTATGCCCCTCTTCCACAATGTCCCCCTTCATCTCCGCTATGCCCGTCTTCCACAATGTCCCCCTTCATCTCCGCTATGCCCCTCTTCCACAATGTGCCCCTTCTTCTCCGCTATGCCCCTCTTCCACAATGTCCCCCTTCATCTCCTCTATGCCATAGAGGAGATGAAGGGGGACATTGTGGAAGAGGGGCATAGCGGAGATGAAGGGGCACATTGTGGAAGAGGGGCATAGCGGAGATGAAGGGGCACATTGTGGAAGAGGGGCATAGCGGAGATGAAGGGGGACATTGCGGAGATGAAGGGGGCATTCGGAGATGAAGGGGGCATAGCGGAGATGAAGGGGGCATTGACCAGGCACCCTCCCCTCATCAGAGCAGGGGGTGCCTGGTGTCGCCCCATTGACTTGAATGGGGCTCGGGTGCTCGGCCGAGCACTCGAGCCTCAGGGGGTGCTCGGTCAGAGCACCCGAGCACCCGGGTGCTCGCTCAACACTAGTCCTGACCAGCTATTACCTGTTGCCCTACCAGTGTTCAATTTAGCTCTTATGATCACCTGGTTTCCTTTATAGAGCTGCCTTTTCCTTACAATGATTCTTGTTTGACTTGTCCGTTGTGTGTGGTTTGCTCTTGCTCTGCAGTTACTGACTGACTTTATTCCTGACCACGTTTCTGTTTGTTGCTTGTTCTCACTCATTCTGTCAGGCTTGTACCTAATTAGTGGGACCAGGACCAGGGCCTCCATCGAGCACGCCCGTTGTTGTATCAGGTCTGTGGCAGTTCTCCGCATATCGTCCATGTCCTTATGCATTTATGACATGCAGAGGGGGTGGGGGCTTCTGGAACTGGCCAGCCAGAAGAGGTGCTTGGTATGTAGTACCTCTATTTAAACCATGCGCAGACCTCTGTTCAGGGCTTGTAACTCTTTAGCCTTATTACTTGTGGATATTATATATATATTATTGGCCTGTAACTTGACATTTCTGACCTCTCTACTCCTAGACCTTGGCTTCTGTGACCCCCTACTACGCTGATCTTTCCAACACTGACCTTTGTCATTAAAGTGACCTTGACTATTCTGACCTCTCCAATCCTGGACATTGCATTCGTGATCCCAACTACGCTGACCTCTCCACTGCAGACCGTTGGCATTCAAGACCTCTTCTACACTATCCACAGGTTCTTTTTATCTCCCTCAGCTGCGTCTCAGCAACTAGATATTTACCTATCTATACCCACTCAGGTTTTTGCTCTGCACCTGGGCTCTAGCAGCCACCTATCCACAGAGTCCATCAGGTCCACTGTTGCTGAACCAGTTCTGTTCTTGACCACAGAATAGTTTGCTGCTTGTTCCTGCATTGATCCACTGCTGCTGAACCACTTCTGTTCCTGACCACTGTATTGTTTGCTGTTCCTGGTTTGATCAGCAGCTACTAAACTAAAACTCTTCCTGTCTTCCCTGCTCCATTGTTCTTGTTGCAATTTTGCCTAAGGATGATGAACTGGACCTCTTCCAGCTTTGCTGCTTGAGTCTCCTATGCTGCTTTGTTGCTCGTTCCAGCCTGATTATTGGCTCTAGTGTGATGTACTCTTGGACTTGTTCCACATATTTATATTTGCCCCTTATTCTACATTTCTGTTGTATGCATAGGTATTCGGGATCTCTGTACCTTTAAGTACTAGCAGCACTGAGCCCTGTTCAGGTGGTGCTCAAGCTGTGCTGCCCTTGTTTGCTCTTCCCTGCAACCAGTGTCCCATACCAGAACATCAGCCTGTCTCCAGTAACTCCACCTTGTGTCTGATTTCGCTATTGTAGCCTGACTACTCCTTGTGTTAAGGTCCTGTAACTGCTGTCAGTGTCCAGTATCCTGGCTAGTCCTCTTTGTCGCTGCTTGGCAATTGTCTCTATAACGCCACTTGTGACCATTTCTACAGTCTCTGCCTAGAGATCCTGAGAATAATAGTGCTCAACTGGTGTGTTCTAACCAACCTTGCTGTTTGCATCTTTATCTGACAGACAGCAACAAGACTGCTCAGTGGTCTGTTTAAATTCCCTAGCACCGCTCACTAGCATCCTGTGGCTCATAGTGGCAGTTTCTAATTAGAGTCAGAAGTCATCATAGCCAGGTAGCATGACACAGTTTTCATTTACTGGATGTGCTGCATACTACTGCTTTCACTTCCTCCAGCACCAATCAAGGAAAAGGAGTAAAGGGGGAGGCAAGGTACTTCCAGCCCTCATGTGAGGAGGCACTTGTGAAGAGGCAAGTTATAGGGATTCTGACATTTTCAATGTGAAAGTTTATTACATTTTTTCTTTAGCAGGGAGGACTTTTAAGTCTTCCATAAAAGTGAGGGTGCTGAATGAGTTTATGTGTGACATAATGTGTGTGTGTGTGTGTGTGAGAGAGAGAGCATGTGTGTGCACAAGCAAGATTATTTATCTGGTCCCCCACATACATGCTAACATTAACTGTAGCACTCAGAAAGAGCTGACCTCTCCTGTTTTAGGTTATTGTGGATTATACCAGCTTTATGCATGTACAGTAAAATCGTGAAACTGAATACTATTACTGATAACCATGAGAAACAGACAGTTAAAACATCAAAGGCTACATAAGGTTAACAGATTAAACTGCTCTACCATATTTAACACACAAGGAGGCTGAAGGTTCATAACTGGCACTGCATATGATATGGATGTTGTCTTACCATTTGGAGTTTCAATTTTAAGTGAAAAGACATCAAAGGTTTCACATAATTTTACCCTGTTCTCAAGATCTTTCTGAACTTGTTAGCAATACTATTGGCAAAATGTTGTTGAATTAGAGGTTGGTATAATAACTTTAATGGAAACATATTTCTGGTTTCAAAAGGCCCATAAAAATAGAAAAATAGATCAACAGTAGTGATGAGCGAGCATGCTCGGCCGAAGCTCGGTTCGGCTCGAGCATCGCTCTGCTCGGCACATGGCGGTACTCGTATGAGTACCGCATGTGCTCGCCCGCCATGTTCGGGTCTCCTCCCCGCACGTTTCGCGGCTGCTGTGCAGCCAATAAACGTGCGGGGAGGCTCTGACATCAGTGTAATGCCAGCAGCCATGTTGGCTGCTGGCATTACACTGATTGGCTGGCCAGAACCCGTGATCGGGTGCTGTATAGCACCTGACCAGCGAGTTCGGCTCAGTCTTAGCCAGGGAGAGATGAGGATAGGAAGGGAAAGTCAGTGTAGGGAGAAGAAAAGTGTTGGAACAACATATAAAGACCCAAAAGTCCTTTTTAGGACTGTTGTGTGTGGGGGCAGCAGTTATATTTTGTTTGGGGGGCAAAAATAAAAAAAAAAAACGTCACATATTCCGTTCACTGTGCCTAGCCGCAGATTAGCAGCACATTCTGTTTAGTGTGCAAAGTTGCAGATTAGCAGCACATTCTGTTTAGTGTGCAAAGTTGCAGATTAGCAGCACATTCTGTTTAGTGTGCAAAGTTGCAGATTAGCAGCACATTCTGTTTAGTGTGCAAAGTTGCAGATTAGCAGCACATTCTGTTTAGTGTGGAAAGTGTAAAAAATAAACGTCACATATTCCGTTCACTGTGCCTAGCCGCAGATTAGCAGCACATTCTGTTTAGTGTGCAAAGTTGCAGATTAGCAGCACATTCTGTTTAGTGTGCAAAGTGTAAAAAATAAACGTCACATATTCCGTTCACTGTGCCTAGCCGCAGATTAGCAGCACATTCTTTTTAGTGTGCAAAGTGTAAAAAATAAACGTCACATATTCCGTTCACTGTGCCTAGCCGCAGATTAGCAGCACATTCTGTTTAGTGTGCAAAGTTGCAGATTAGCAGCACATTCTGTTTAGTGTGGAAAGTGTAAAAAATAAACGTCACATATTCCTTTCACTGTGCCTAGCCGCAGATTAGCAGCACATTCTGTTTAGTGTGCAAAGTTGCAGATTAGCAGCACATTCTGTTTAGTGTGCAAAGTTGCAGATTAGCAGCACATATTCCGTGTAATATGAAGAAGGCGGGTAAAAAGGGACGGGGAAGTGGACGTGATCCTGATAGTTCAGGGCGCGGGTCAGGACACGTAGAAACTGTGCCTGGTGCCAGAGCACAAGAAAGAAAGACATCCACCATACCTAGCTTCATGTCTCAGTTTACAGGGCGTCGCAGGACATCACTCTCGAGGTCAGACCACTGCGAACAGGTGGTCGGTTGGATTTCAGGTGATACTGCTTCCAGTCGGTTAAGCACCACCCTGTCTTCCACCAAGTCCACTCTCAGTAGCCAAGAGTCTGGTCAACATAATCCTCACCCTGATCATCCTTCCTCCCACCATAGAGGGTCTGGCCAAAGAAGTGATCCCACACTGGGATATAGTGAGGAGCTCGTCTCATCACCAATCCTTCATTTGAACCTCTCTCCAAACACGCTTGCAGAGGAACATGAGATCTTGTGCCCTGATTCACAACCTCTAGAGGGTACCCAATCACAAGAAGATGAGAGAGGGGAACGGCATTTAAGGTCAAAGGAAGTGGATGATGATGATGATGAGACACAGTTGCCATCAAATCAACCACTATTACTGTCTCAAGACCTTGATGAGGAGGATGATACACAGTTGTCAATGACTGAGTATGTGGTGGGATCAAGAAATGAGGAGGATGATCAGAGTGAGGAAGTGGAGGAGGACTTGGTGGACGATGAGGTCACTGACCCCACCTGGGAAGGTGGAGAGCCGAGCGATGACAGCAGTCCTGAGGGTGAGCCATCTGCAGCACCGCAACAGGCTGGAAGAGGCAGTGGTGTGGCTAAAGAAAGAAGGCGGACCGCACCAAACCGGCCCGCAAATGTTCCACGGAGCACCCCCTTGCGTAAATCTCCCTTGCCAAGGGCTAGGTGTTCCGCGGTATGGCGTTTTTTTAAGGAAAGTGCGGACGACAAAAGAATTGTAGTTTGCAACCTGTGCCACACCAGAATGAGCCGAGGCATGAACACTAGAAACCTCACCACCACCAGCATGATCCGACACATGGCATCCAAGCACCGTAATAAGTGGGAGGAATGCCCGGATCGCCAATCTGTGTCTGCAGGCCACACCACTGCCTCCTCTTCCCCTGTTTTCGGTGCCGGCCAATCGCCTGTCGAAGGCGCAGGCCCGCATACCTCCCGCCCTGCACCTGTACCATCTGAAGCACCATCAGCGACCACATCCACTTCCCTGTCCCAGCGCAGCGTCCAAATGTCGTTACCCCAGGCATTTGAGCGCAAGCGAAAATACCCAGCCACCCACCCACAGGCCATAGCACTAACCTCACACCTTTCCAAATTACTGGCCATCGAAATGCTGCCATTTAGGCTTGTGGAGACTGAGTCCTTCCGCAGCCTGATGGCAGCAGCTGTCCCTCGGTACGCAGTCCCCAGCCGCCACTACTTTTCCCGGTGTGCCGTCCCCGCATTACACCACCATGTGTCCCGTAACATCACCCGTGCCCTGACCAACGCAGTTACTGGGAAGGTCCACTTAACGACTGACACATGGACAAGTGCTTGGGGCCAGGGACGCTACATTTCCCTGACGGCACACTGGGTGAATGTCGTGGAGGCTGGGAGAGACTCGGACCCTGGGATGGCACAGGTGCTACCCACGCCGAGGATTGCGGGCCCTACCTCCATCAGGGTTTCCGCCAGCACCTACGTTATTGGCTCCTCCTCCTCCTCCTCCGTTTCCACCTCCGAATTCTCTGCGCGCAGCGCCACTCACCCATCAGCCGGTAGCTGGAAGCAGTTTAGCACTGCAGTGGGGAAGCGTCAACAGGCCGTGCTGAAGCTGATCTGCCTTGGGGACAAACAGCACACGGCCTCAGAGCTGTTGCAGGGGATTAGTCACCAGACCGAGCAGTGGCTCTCGCCACTCAACCTGCAACCAGGCATGGTTGTGTGTGATAATGGGCGTAACTTGGTGGCGGCTTTGGAGCTCGGCAAGCTCACACATGTACCATGCCTAGCGCATGTATTTAATTTAGTGGTTCAGCGATTTCTAAAAACCTACCCCAATTTGCATGATCTCTTGACCAAGGTGCGCCGCGTGTGCACATTTCCGTAAGTCATCAACAGCTTCAGCCGGCCTGTTGAAGCTGCAGCAGCGCTTACAATTGCCAGCTCACCGGTTGCTGTGTGACGTCAGCACGCGCTGGAACTCCACCTTCCACATGTTGGCCCGGCTTTGTGAGCAGCAGAGGGCAGTAGTGGAGTACCAGCTGTTACACGGTCGTCGCCTCTCCGTTCAACTTCCTGTAATCAGAAGTGAGGAGTGGGAATGGATGTCAGACCTCTGTGAGGTTTTACGCAATTTTGAGGAATCGACACAGATGGTGAGCGGCGATAACGCTATTATCAGTGTAACCATCCCACTTCTGTGTCTACTGAAACGCTCGCTGCTCACAATTAAAACCGACGCTTTGCATGTGGAAGAGGTGGAAATGGGGGAGGAAGAGCTTACACAAGGTGATAGCCAGAGCACCCTCACTTCGTCTTCTCAGCGACAATTGGAGGAGGCGGAGGAGGAGGAGGAGGAGGAGGAAGACACGGTTGCCTCCGCTACAGAGGGTAGCCATGGAACTTTAGTTCCATCTCTTCAGGGTGGGTGGGCAGAAGAGGAGGAAGAGGATGAGGAGATTGAGAGTCATCCTCCTGGTGAGGACAGCGAAATCTTGCCTGTTGGTACTCTGGCACACATGGCTGACTTTATGTTAGGCTGCCTTTCCCGTGACCCACGCGTTATACGCATTTTAGACAACACGGATTACTGGGTGTTCACCCTTCTGGACCCCCGCTACAAAGAGAATTTCTCATCTCTCATTCCTCCGGTGGAGAGGACAAGCAAAATGGTGCAATACCAGAAGGTTCTTGTTGAAAAATTGCTCCAAAATTTTCCATCTGACAACGCTGGCGGCAGAGTACGTGCTACCTTGGCCAACCGAGAAGGGGAGAAAAGGGGAGCACACAGCAGTTCCGAGAAAGGCAGGGCAACACTCTCCAAGGCGTGGGACACCTTCATGACACCCCGCCAGCACCCTCACCCTGATGCGCAGCCTAGTGTCACAAGGAGGGAAAAGTTTTGGAAGATGGTGAAGGAGTACGTAGCAGACTGTGTCAGCGTCCTCACTGATCCCTCTGTGCCTTACAACTACTGGGTGTCCAAGCTGGACACGTGGTATGAACTGGCACTCTACGCCTTGGAGGTGCTGGCCTGCCCTGCCGCCAGCGTTCTGTCTGAGCGGGTATTTAGTGCTGCTGGTGGCATCATAACAGATAAGCGTATCCGCCTTTCCACCGAAAATGCTGATAGGTTGACACTTATAAAAATGAACAAGGCCTGGATTTCCCCTGACTTCTCCACTCCACTGGAGGAAAGCCCCGGGTGAACATAAAGTCACTTTATATATGTTATTTACAATGATGGGAATACTCTGTATTCCCATTCACCCCTTCCACCCAAAAAACGGGTATATGGTTGACTCTCTTCCATATACCCTGTGATATAATTTTTATATAGGGCCAGCTCACCAGCGGGCCCTGTGATATAATTTTTATATAGGGCCAGCTCACCAGCGGGCCCTGTTTGACAACTTTTTGTATAGGTCAGCTCACCAGCGGGCCTTCTTATATAATGTTTTATTGGGTCAGCTCTCTAGCGGGCCCTCTCATATAATGTTTTATAGCGTCAGCTCACTAGCGGGCCTTCGCATATAATGTTTAGGATGGTCAGCTCCGCAGCAGACCCTCACCCATAATGTTTTAGATGGTCGGCTCAGCTGCAGACCCTCATTCCTAATGTTTTAGATGGTCAGCTTAGCGGCATGCCCTCGCCCCTAATGTTTTAGAGGGTCACCAGCAGGCTATTAATCCTAATTTTTCAAGGGTGTGTATGATGCCCTCCTTTATGTGTAATAAAGGGTGTATTGGAGTGACATTTCAGTCTAATTTTTGGCAGCCCTTTCACTTAGTGCATCGGCTTTATGAGTGTTGGACCACTACCTGAACTATTGTACCACAATGTGAATGAGGCCCTCCATTTTGTGATATACAGGTTGTATCGGAGTGCCTCAGGTCCTCCCATTGAATTAAATAGGGCTGGGGTGTTCGACAGAGCAGAAGGTAGTTCTTGGCTTCATCCACTAAGTCACTTCGTCACTTTTACTGAATGGATCAGACCCCACTGTTCCGACTATAAATTTTGGACTTAACAAGGGCAAACGGACATGTTGTAAAACCTGTGGTAGCTGCGGCCTCCGTTCCTGAATGCTGTACCTTACCCGGGCCATAACCACGTTGAACACCTGCTTTACTCTGCGCACGTTTCCCTCTTAATCATGGCCCCAGTTCAGAAAAATCGATGAAATTTTTTGCAGAATTTGCCTCTGCGCACGTTTCCCTCTTAATCATGGCCCCAGTTCCGAAAAATCGATGAAATTTTTTGCAGACTTTGCCTCTACGCACGTTTCCCTCTTAATCATGGCCCCAGTTCCGAAAAATCGATGAAATTTTTTGCAGCATTTGCAGATGATATACAAGTAAATATACAGCAAATACTGTTTGGTAACAATTTTTCGCCTAAAGTCGTTTTTATCTTCCTTTTTGTGTGTTTTACGGTCAGTCTGTAAAAATGGCGTACTCCGGGCGAAACATCGTTCCCAGCAGCGACGTTGGAGTCCAAGATGCATCCAGACATCCTCCCTATGCTGTCCTTGAACCATTTCTGTGGTGTTTCCATCATTTTCTGCCCTTTTCCTATGGACCAGGCACCCTCCCCTCATCAGAGCAGGGGGTGCCTGGTGTAATGCTCGAGTCCTCCCATTGACTTCAATGGGGCTCGGGTGCTCGGCCGAGCACTCGAGCCTCCGGGGGCGCTCGGTCAGAGCACCCGAACACCCGAGCATTGGGGTGCTCGATCATCACTAATCAACAGTTGATTCTTTTGTGTCTCATATAAAAAAACACATTCTTTAAATAGCTGGAATAAAAGAGCATTCTGCTGCACTGAGACTGTGTTTTGTTTTTGTGACAGATCAGTCTGCTGCAGTTTTGAGTTTTACTTTTGTTCTGTATAAATTCTTTGATTGCAGATGTTTTTTCAGCATCATTTACTGCTTAGAGACTTGATCATCCCCTGTACCACTACAAAGATAACGTTCATGTTTTATGCCGATTTCTAAACTTCATTTGTTTCTTTTTAATTTCAACAACTGCATGGCTTAATTCATGCACACGCTCATTATTTTGTGGCAGCACATCATCCACATTTGGTCTTTTTGGAGTGGCTCATTCAGTTCAAGGATATATGTTTTTTTTTTAATTCTGGTACAAATATCATTCTTTTCATCAGTGTTGCTAGTTAAGTTTAGGGATCATCATATAATGTAAAATTTAGCATAAAAGTATTATTTTGGGGAATAAAAAAGTCAAACTGTAAAGAAGGGGAAATTGAGAGAAATAGATAAAATAGAGTTAAAAAAAAAAAAGAGGTCAAGACTCCTTGAGCAAAACTGGTTTCTTATGCTTCTGCTGATGTATATATCTTATTGACAGGAAATGATAGTATTCTTTGCATCTATTTAAACATATTACTAGGGGTGGTCGAAAGGTTGTGTTCCCGTGACAAAATCCGTAAAAACTATTTACTTGTCCACTTTTTCCCCGCTTTAAGTAAGGCCCTTAAAATGTGCCCGTTTTCACCCATTTTGAAACATTTTTTGCTATTTTTTCAATGGGTACAAACTTTTCACCCCTTTACTTACATGTTCTTCACATGTTCACTATAAAAAGATGTTTCCAGGAAGTGAAACACAATATAAGAGCTAGGGAGAGACAGAGGGTGCTAGGCTGTTGTGCTGTGCAAAAGTTTGAAAAATTAAGTTAACAGAGGCTCATAGTGTGCCCTATTATTATGAGCAGCTTGATTACAAAAAAAGAAGGAGCTGGAAGAACCAATATACATCCAGTGAGTCTGAGGAGGAGGAGGAAGTGACCACTACCAGCACTGAAGGGTCTGGATGCTCTGATTCCCAGACCCTATGATGGCCAGTCCTCCTACGTCACCCGTAGGGATCTTGGGGAAAATAGTGTCATGGCCAGAGGACGGAGAGAGTAGTAGTGTGAGCAGGACAGGTCAGCTACCTGTGCCTGCTGCTAGTATGGCACCTGCCATTGTGGCTTGTGATTCTTAGAAGGGGGGGGAGGGGATGATGGCAAGTGTGACAGCAGGGGAAACTAAGTCATACTTGCCATCCCCAGGCAGTCTCACTACTACTAATACTACTAAGATCCAGCAGCTACAGACCCAGAGTGTTAGGAATGAGGGAGGGGGTGATAGTGATGACTCTGAGACTGAAATTGATGTGGTTTATATTAGTGATAGTGAAGCACTGGGACTAGCATGACCACATAGATCCTCCTACTGATTTGGAGGTAGAAGGGGACTAGAGGTCAAGGGAGCCAACAACATTTCCTTAACCCTGTGATTCCCTTTCTGCTGGCATTGCCCCTATGGGACATGATACTAAGGAAGGCAGAACTAGTGGCTAGCAGCAGTAATACCACCATCAGCACAGATCAGCTTCCTGTGCATGCTTCTAGTGCTGCTAGTCTGCCTTCTTCAGCTCAAGAGATGGCAAGTGTGACATTAGGTGACCCTCTGTCACAGATGTCATCATCAATCCCAACCAGTAAGACTGTAATAGAGCAGCAGTAGCAGCAGCAAGGAGGGGCAAGATGTGATGATGATGAAGTAGGTGATGGTGGAGCAGCTGGGGTGGAAGAGACATTAATGGACCTTTTAGTCCAATCCAAGAAGGAATGGAGATATATATGGAAATGGGGATGGGCATCACCACCACCACCACCAGCAGTGACACTGCAGAAATTGAGGAGTTTGCTGCTGTTGTAATTCCTGCTGCTGATGAGGAGCAAGCTAGTATGCCACAGACCAAAGTGGACACAGTAAGAATGGGGTCCAGCAGAAGTGATGTGTGACTAGGACAGGTTCCACTTGCCAGCAGCAATACTCCTGGCCTCAGCTGTAGTACTGATTCTGAGGCGGCAGCAGCAAACGCAGCAGCATCATCCTCTGCCCCAGCCAGCCTTTCCCCTTCCCCCTGAGGTCCTGGGTTTGGGACTATTTTTCTATTGGGGCAGGCAGAGTACAGTCATATGTGTCAACACTGTGCAAAATTTGTGACCGATCAGTGAAAAGGGGAAAGGAGGGAATGCACCTTAGCACAACCTCCCTCATAACACATATGAAACACAGACACCATGACATTTATGTGAAGTATGTTAAAGTCAAACCCCCACCAAAGAAACTGGGTGCCACTGTAGCTG
This sequence comes from Rhinophrynus dorsalis, assembly GCA_037306005.1. Lineage (NCBI taxonomy): Eukaryota > Metazoa > Chordata > Amphibia > Anura > Rhinophrynidae > Rhinophrynus > Rhinophrynus dorsalis. The sequence goes on from CM074721.1 coordinate 372,165,588, forward strand.
TACTCTCTGACTATCCCCAAAGGCAACAAGAGGTGAAGTGTAAATCAAAGAGGAGGAAGAATAGAGAAACCTAGTCAGAGCCTGAAAGTTTGCTGGCAAGCAAAACACCTGGCTTGCCATCACCTTCTTCCTCTAGGGTACTGCCATGGGTAGACTTAACTACATCTTCTGATGATCCACTTGATTCATCGTTACCTCCCCCACCAGCTGTAGATGTCAGGATGTGGCAGTTTGTGTCTACCCATTGCACACTGTGAGGTGCTCTGAACACACATAGCAATGTGGTGGAGGATAATTGCAACCAGGGCAAGCGGCATCTGAGGAGATGCCACCCTACAGAATACACTAAGCTGGTGACAGGGAGGGTTTATTGTTACTATTAAAACTTCAAGTTGTCACATATATTTAGTGGGGAGTAGACAAGGGACATAGTGATAGCAGCAGTACTTGGTTTCTGGTGGGATGATTTCACATTGGGGACCCTAAGCGTCATGGTGTTTGGTTAGAGTTGTGCCAGGTGTTTGATGTGAGTGTAGATGTGGCCATTATTCTCAGTCCTTCCCTTATTTCCTACACACACTGTGTACATTGCAGTTGCTAGTGAAAGGAATAGTTCCTGCCCTCAAAGGAAAAAATTATATTCCAGCAACACATCCATGATTATGGAGGAGGGGCAGGTGGAGAAGCATTATTGACCAACTTCTTTTCTCCACATATACCTGAAGTGGTGGAGCTAGCTGTGGTGCTTCTACTGCCTCAGACGCCTCACTGGAGCTAGTATTGGCAAGTGGAACCATGATCACCCATCACCCATGTTACTGCTGTTGTTGATACCATTCCGTTGGAGCTGCCTAATCATACTGCTGCTTAAACAACTCGGCAGCAGCAGCAAGAACAGCAGTTGCAAATGAGTCAATAACACTGGGGCATTTTCCAGTAGCCACTGGCCACCGTAGCGTGACTTGCTGGCACTAGGCCAGTAGGGCATATTTCCACAGAACTTTTGCCTCTAATAAGCCTAAGTCCTACAAATCCATCAAGTTTTAGGCTGCCCTAGTGACAGCTTACATCAGGGGTTTTCTGTCTGTTACATATTGTTTAGTTTTTTTTTTGCATTTTATTTTTTTTTTTACTGTCTCAGTCAATTACCCCCCACAAAAGAATTCCCTGTTCAGCTGATTCTTTACCCAGACTCCACCAACACAGACACCCTCCATCCTCAAATCCCTTTTATACCATGTCTTTTTGTTTTTTCATTTTATGTATTTATTTTTCTCTCTCCCCAATGCCAGCTAACAACCCCCCAAAAGAAAATTCTCTGTTCAACTGATTGTTTTCCCACACCCCACCAACCCAGGCACCCTCAGACCCCTTTTATACTAAGCCTGTGGGAAATAAAATAATATTTGCTATGTGTTGTGTATAAATTCAGCATTCCCATTCATTTTAATGCAATGTGTTAGGTGAAAAAAGCAGAAAAACTGCACTTGTAGCTGGAAATTATTAGTCAGCAGTGAAGTTTCATTATTCTCCAATTTTGGATTGAGGCAAACATTTCCACTCGTCCCTACATATTACCAACCCCTGCTCTAAATCAAACTTGCATGATTGCTGATCTGTCTCCATGCTTCTGTGCATTCATTCATTACTTGACATCATTGCCCATTACCTTTCTCAGTGATCAAAGGTTGATGTCCAGTGGGGACATGTACAATTACTCTTCTAGGATTGTAGCTTTTAGGTAGTATGTTATTTAATTTTTATATTATGATAGCATTTTATTCACATTGTCACAGCTTTCACATTATTACTGGCAATGTTGACATCCTTGGCAGTCTTTTTCCAACAAACATCTTTTTTGCTGTTGGTTAAATAAAAGAATGTCCCCAATAATAATACAGCACAAAAGGCGAAAATAGTGCTGCAGTTTCATCATATAACTTTATCCTATAAATTGTCAGTATAACCCCCTGCTGTCAGGATCTGTCTGACTGTATTACTAGATTTGAGAGTTGGGCTGCTACTGATGCTGGAGTACATAGAATAGGGTGCAAGACTTGGGATTGTAGACAGGCTATTTTTTTATTCTTGCTGTAAGTAAAGTAACACTGTGGTTAAAAGTGCAGTCCGCAAGGTCAGATATCTGACTGTGGTTGAGCAGGAGCCAGACCTGATCTGTAAGAAATATTAGGGATGGGTGAACATTTTCACCTCAAACTGAAATTGACGAATAATGGCACTTCCTGCATGGTGAATAATTTCCTGCGAAAAGTGCCATTTTTCGGTAGCAAAAAAAAAAGCAATTTTTTTGTTTGTGTATAATATGCACCCTCCCCTTTACATAAGGTGAAGAGGGGCAAATTTGTGTTTATAATATGGGATATTTTCTGGTACATTATTGCAAAAGTATAACTTCCTGTTCCATCACCAGTTTAAAATGGAGGTCCCTACTCCTTACCAGCTTGCTAACACTTTTCAAGATTTATGTTGATAGCATTTTTTTAAAGGCTTAGCTTGCTATACGCTCAACTTCCTGTTGGCCTTAGCCTGATACAAAATACACTATTTGTCTTGCAAGAGAGTTACTACTTACCCTATGGAGTTCTCTAGCAGTCTGCTACAATGTTCTAAGGTTTTAATGGCAGTAGGCATCAACCTGCGAAGAATGAATTACATTCTTTGCAAGAGCATAACTACTAGTCCCATAGAGATCCCTAGCAGCCTGGTAACATTTTTTTCAAGACTTATGTTGCCAAAGAACTATGCCTGATAGCATTTTTAAGGCCTATGTTGTACTGCTAACAACTTTTACATTCAACTGTGGATTTACACTGAGATGACATACCCAAAACCTACACTCAGCCCTTCAGGAATGCACTTTCACTCCACTATTCTATGCTGTTAAGTGTTCAACCAAGGGTGTAATATAAGCTAGAGGGTGCAGTTTATGTCAGCACTTGATGATAAAATGCAACTGGCAAAAATCAAATATAAGTAAGCGTTGTAACATACAGCAAAGTCTCTCTCTCCCTTTAAGAAAAGAGGGCGGGAAGCAGGAAGTGGAGGAAGGGAGCTGAAGATGGGCAGTTAGAGGTTGTCTGAGGAGATGGAATGTATTAAATAAAAGAGATGATATTAAGATTATTCTTAAGTGTCTCTACTTACGGAAACATTACAACTGGCGATGAGGAGAAAAATTGGATTCGAGATTAAGGTATGTAAAGTGAATATTATCGTATTGGAGGGCAACACTGAGGGGCTTATATTCATACGACTACCTTACAATTCTGATCTGGCAGCGCATTACTGCGTGGAGCTGAGATGGCGGATTATCTGCACGTGTTTCCTAAATTTGATACCTCTGATACCAATAACTTGGCCCATGACTGGAGAAAATGGATAACTAGATTTGAAAACTTTCTAGAAGCAATGGACATAAAAGATGATAAAAGAAAAATGGCTTTGTTATTGCATTATGCTGGCACGGAAGGATATGATATATTCGGCACACTACCTGCTGCAGACACTGACACATACAATGGCTGTTCCAAAGCTCTAATAAATTACTTCAACCCAAAACAAAACATCAGATATGAGAGATACATATTTAGGATTGCTAAACAACATCCAGATGAATCTATGGACACATATGTCACACGTTTAAGAGAACTGGCACAAGGATGCTGTTATATCATTTCTGTATATCTGTATTTCTCATCTAGCTGTTTCACACCCCAAGGACCTCAGACTTCACACCATTCCTCAGAGATCTTGCGTGCCGCAGGTGCCTGGAGACAAGAAATCACTACACGCAGACTCAAGAGTCTAGTGCTATAATCTCTTATCTGATTTATTAATCATAATTGAACAGTTTATATAATGCAGAATAAATGGGAGGTAAGCATATTAATAATGAGGGGGAGAGTTTCCCTCCCCGGACACATAAGCATATATAGACATTGTCGTTTATTTCACCAATAAGAAGAAAAGAGAGGGGTGTCACTTGAGCCTGGTAAAGGTCAGGGCTTCGGACAAACTGCACATGGAACCAGCTCATCATTTTGGCAGAATGCCTCCCACCACAAAAGTACAATAACAAGTTATATAAAGATTTGTTCCAGTAATAAGGGGAAAGTACCTAACTTGTTTTCAGCATCTTTAATGCAACACCTTAATATTCTATGTTAAAATCATTTTCTAAATTAACCCTTAACAAGCTTTATGTGTTAAAGCAAAATATATATATATATCACATTATGGCAAGTATGTGTGTAAGCCTGATAAAAGCAGAATATTTCCCCTTTCAGATGTGTTTTTGCTGATGTTGATGATGAAATTCTAACACAAATAATTGTATCTTGCTCATCATCTACTATAAGACACAAGGCATTACAACAAGATTACCCTCTACATGAATTCATTAAAATGGCTCATGCCATAGAACTTGCAGATTATCAAGCTGCTAGGATGGAAAAATGACATGACTTACACGTGAATAATGTTCAGCATAAACATACAACAGTTAATTACACAAAAACAAAAGGTAAAACATGTTACATGTGTTGAATGGAGTTTCCTCACACAAACAAATGTCTGGCTTTAGGTCAAACATGTAATAAATCTGGGAAAGAAAACCATTTTGTTGCTTTATGCAAATCAACAAATACCAGATCAGCAAAACAAGCAAATATAAAACTTCTGCATCAAGATACACAGGAGGCATCCTCTTTAATGGATGACTATGTTTTCATTGCCTCTACGGATAAATCAACACAATCTCCTGCTGTTACACTCATTATATTTGATACTGACATTGCATTTATGATTTACACTGGAGTATCAGTGGATGTACTAGACAGTGATACATATGACAGATTGAAAATGAAGCCTGTCTTAGAAGATATTCACACCAAAATATTTCCAGATGGTTCTCAAACTCCACTACCCACTATCGGAAAATGCTGTACTCAGTTATAAAAATAAAATACAATAGACATGTTTTTATGTCTTACAAGATTCTGGAGGCTGTCTTCTTAGTTATCATACCACCATGTACTTGGGTCTCACTTAAATCATTCATACAATAGGTGGTCCAGATGACAAGGATATACAAACTATGATTAATGAATTTCCTTCTTTGTTCAGTGGCCTTGGCAAATTGAAAGACTTTCAAGTACATCTTCATGTGGATGAGAATATTCGCCCTGCTGCACAAGCTCACAGGCACATTCCATTTCATCTAAGACATAAAGTAGAAATGGAACTCCAGGCTTTGGAAGACCAAGATATTATTGAATGTGTAAATGGGTCTCTCCAATTATGGTAGTTCCAAAATCAAAAACTGACACGATAAGAATATGTGTTGACATGCGCCTCCTAAACATTGCCATTCAGTGAGAAAGACACATCTCTCCCACAATAAATGATATTATTCATCTATTAAATGGTGCAACTGTCTTCTTGAAATTAGACCTTAAAAGGATAGTAATGTTTCATAATAAAAGCAGATCTAATTCATCATCATAGTATTTGGACTTTGGAGAGTGTTATTTCAATTCTGTCAGAGTTGTAGTTCCAGAGTAATTCAATGACAAAGTGTCCCCCTCCCGCCCCTTTTACTGATGTCACACTGTTCAGCCACAGCAGAAGGGAGGTGCCCAGGTAGACTGCAGAGAGGGACAATCTTCAATTAAGATGAGGGAAAAACATAAAAAGCTTGTCAAGGGGGGCAGGGATTTCATTGTTTTCATAGGAATAAGAGTGTCCCCTTCTGTTATCTGTCTGATCTATAGACTGCATTCCACATCTGAGAAGAGATGGCTTACACTAGGTAAAAGGGGCGAGAGGGGGAAACTTTGCTTGTGAATATCTCATAAACCATAAAGGTTTGAGAGATAAGACATATCATTCTTCATGTTTTTTTAATGCCTACAAAATAAAATAAAGTTAAAACGAAGTATTACTATCCCTTTAACAAAGGTTATTATCAACTGGAACTGAGTCCTGAATCCAGATACTTGACAACATTTTCTACATATTTAGGCCTCAGAAGATATAAACGGTTATCATTTAGGGTCTGTTCAGCTGCAGATATTTTTCAAGATGTCATAAGAAATATAATTTAACATATTCCCAATGCTTTTCACTACCATGATGATTTCTTGTATTTGGCAAAACCCAGGCTGAACATAATTGTGCGTTACATGCTATCTTTCAGTGTTTATCGTCTAAGGGACTCACTTTAAATAAAGAGAAATGTGAATTTAACAAACCTTCTTTGGAATTTTATGGTCACATTTTTTCTGCAGCTGGAATACAACCTGATCCGAACAAGGAACAGGCTATCAAAACGGCCTCCATTCCTCAAAATGTTAATGAAGTTCACTCTTTTCTGGGTATGTCCAGCTACTGTGCTAGATATATTGAAAAGTTTTCAACAACTACCACTGAGAGAACTCACTAAACAAGGACATGAAAACAAGTGGTCTCAAGAATGCCAAACTTCTTTTGATAACATTAAAAATTATCTATGTGCAACAACAACAATGGCCTATTTTGATCCTACTTTACGCACTGAGCGGATTGTTGATGCGAGTCCAGTTGGACTGGGTGCTATCCTAGTACAATACAAAACCTATAACTCAGAGCCGTCCATCATTGCATATGCCAGTAACGCCTTAACTAATACAGAAAGTAAATATTACCAGCCTGAAAAAGAGAGCTTAGCAGATGTCTGGGGGTGTGAACACTTTCATTTGTTTAATTATGGAGTGCATTTCACTATTGTAACACATCATCAAGCTCTACTTACCATTTTTGGAAATCCACGAGCCAAAATGCCAGCGAGAGTTGAACGATGGGGCCTGTACTACAAGGCTAGAATTATAAAATTAATCACAGACCTGGAAAATACAGCAATCAGGCTGACTACATTTCAAGACATCCTCCTGAAGTGAATCAAACTACACATCGCTCCACTGAAGATTATATCAATTTTATTGGAACTCATGAGATACCAAAAGCACTTACAGCTGATCAATTTGTCACAGCAACTACAAATGACACTTTGTGCTTTGATTTACATCATCCAAAATGGAAAATGGCATGAAATTCAACAAGCAAAATTTACAGATCCTGAAACAGACCTCAGAGAGTTAAAATCATTCTCTAGTGTAAGTGTAGAATTATCTATCACAGAAAAACATCTCATTCTACGAGGCGCCAAACTAGTTGTTCTGAAGGTCTTGTGTCAATCAGTAATACAGATAGCTTATAAAGGCCATTTGGGAATTGTTGGTACAAAGAAACTTCTTCGGGAAAAGGTATGGTTTCCAGGCATGGGTCAGCTGGTAGACAATTTAATAAAACATTGCTCTACATGTTAGCTTGTTACTTTTACATCAAAACCTGAGCCATTTCTAATGTCTCCTCTCCCTACAACAGTATGGGAAGAAGTGGTGGTTGATACCTATGGCCCACTACCTAATGGTCAGTACATTCTGGTGGTAATTGATGAATATTCCAGATATCCAGCTATTGCATTTATTTCATCAACTTCAGTTTCTAGTATCATACCAGAATTGGACAACATCTTCTCAACATTTGGCATTCCATGAGTTGTCAAAACAGATAATGGGCCTCCCTTTAATGGACACACATTTGTACAATTCCTGAATATCTTGGATTTACTCATAGGAAACTAACACCCTGCTGGCCACAAGCAAATGGAATTGTGGAAAGATTAATGCGCACTTTGGGGAAGAGAGAGAAAACAGCTCATTTGGACCATGTACAATTGAAACAAGCACTGTACAAATTTTTGTGCAACTACAGAAGTGTACCACAGCAGCTCCAATTAATCTTCATAATATTTGAGCCATAGAGAGTGTTATTTCATTACTGTGAGCATTGTAGTTCAAGAGTAATTGAATGATAACGTTTCCCCCTCCCGTCCCTTTTACCTATTGTAAGCCCCCACCCCTCAGATGTGGAATCCAGTCCATAGACCAGACAGCTTACATCAAGGGTCAATATTCTTACTGTGAGAACAATGAAAACCCTGGCTCCTTTGACAGGTTTTTCAGCTTTTTCCCTTATCTTAATTGAAGATTGTCCCTCTCTGCAATCTATCTGGACACTCCCTACTGCTCTAAGCTGAGCAGTGTTACATCAGTAGAAGGGGCGGGAGGGGGATACTTTATCATTCACTTACTCTTGAACTACAACTCTGACAGAATTGAAATTACACTCTCCATGGCCCAAATAATATGAAGATTAATTAGAGCTGGTTTTATTATGAAACATTACTATCCCTTTAAATGAAATGGACTAGAACATTCCCTGACAAGAGAATTCATTAAATATTGAAGAAGGTCATAGGAAACTAAATTCAAGCAACTGAGGTGATCAAAGGTCTATAGCTTGACACCCATAGTGACCTGCCTAGCTAAAGGCTTGGCATTTTTTCTGATGAAATACCATCTGCAAGCCTGTGAGTTTGTGTCAGAAATACAGAGATTGAGCGCAAAGCATTGTAAAGATTTAATACTGTAAATAAATGAACAGTGTAGTACTGATTTACACAAGTTGTGTTCCATTCAAGCAAAATAAAAGAATTGTATAAAAACTGTTTGATACAATAAACAAACATATTTCTGTAGCAAAACCATTTCTTCTTCCCATAAGATAGTTTGAGGGTAATTTAATTAATAAGAACTTGTGCAATTCTGGGCCAAATTGATTGCTCTGTAGGGGATTCATAAATATTTTTTCAAATTCTCTTAAATCTAATTTGTAGACATATCTCTGTCACATTGCTTTGCAATGCATTGAACGCTTCTATGTCATTCAAAGGGTTAAATTCCTAATTGAAATTAGTGGGAGTGTTTTGTGACCTTTAATGTAGTTTGTTTGCTGTAGAATTTCTACAGTTTTTATTAAATCATTCTCTTTGAGCCTTAAAGTAGTAGAATTTATTTATGAAAACAAATATTTTGTACGGCTTTTCTTTTTGATTAAAATAAGGATACTCTCACTGCTGAGACATGCATATTTCCCGTTCAAATCCATTTTTTATATTAGCAGTGCCCTCTAGTTGCCATATCCCAATTACTTATTCTGTTACATTCTATTTGAGAGTTCACCATATAATATGATAGCAATTGCTGGGTTACCTCCTGTGAGTTACAACTTTCAGGAAATAAATTCACGGTAATTCACTTCCTGATTATTTTAAGCGTTAAAACATTTGAAATAAACAACTGACAGTGGTGGGAGTCCTCTTGTATAAATCAGTAGGAGAATCTCTATAACATACATGTTTTCATAAAAAAGCTTCCTGCTCCTTTATAGCAGACCAAACCAACAGTACTGTAGAGGATGAATTAATATTCCTCAAACTCCTAGTGATTTACATTGGCATTTTAACCCATTGAATATTAGAAATGTATCCAAAGCTTCGAGAAAGAATGCACTGCCTCTCTAGAGAAGAACATAGAAAACAAAAAAGATAGGGAGCCTAACAGTGCAATAACATCAAATATGAGATGAATTGGTAAATAGAATGTTACTCATAAGAGAGGTGGTCAGAAAGGACTCCTACTATAACAGCAGGTGGAGATATTCACCCATCTCCACTCAGGTAACCAGAGTGCTGGAAGGTGTTGATTGGAGCACAAAGGGATCTTAACACTCTACCCACCAATAATAACAAAGTTGGATTCATCAAGGATAAATGTTGGTGTCTAAAATCACCAGGTAGCAAAACAAAATACAAAGCAGGCTCCAAAAATACAAAATATTTATTAAAAATAGTATAGGATTAATCCATATATATATAGTTAAAAAATGTGGGTCTAACGCATTTCACAGTGTATAACCACTGCTTATTCAAAGACAAAACAATCAAACAAGATCAGTTATAATGAAGTCTATCAAGTTCAATCTTTGCTTCATCATTATAACCCAGAAAATTAAAATGATTTATAAGCCTTTCCATGTCCCAGATGGGTATTATTCCGTTTACCAGAAATTCCTTTTACCAGCTACTACACATTATAACCCTAAATGTTCCACACAGCTAGAATGCATCTCTTAAATGTATTGATTGTATCTGTCATTACCATATTCTTAGCCAATGATTTCCATAATTTAGCAAACCTTACTGTAAAAACCGCCTCCTTTACTGAAGTTGAAACTAACTTTCATCTTATTGTAAAGGGAGACCCCTAGTTATTTGATCAGGTCTTGGAATTAAAATCTCACAGGAAACATCCTTGTATTGCCCTATCAAATATCTACACAATGTAACAAGATCCCCTCTTAGTCATTTTTTCTCTAGACTAAATAAACAAGTTTGGCTAGACGCTCTTCATTCTTAAAATCCTCTTTTGCCTTAATTTTGTTGCTCTTCTCTTTACTCTTTCCCTTTCAGAACTGGTAGCCAAAATATGAATAGATGATTTGAAATACAATTTTAATGCCTAGAAGTCCCTAGTAGGGATGAGAGAAATGTTTCACCTCAAAAATGAAACAGGACAAAAATGTCACAACCTAGTGAGTGGGAAAATGATAAAAGTAAATATGTTCTGCTTTTTCCAACCTAGTGCAATATATTGAAATCATTGTTAAGAATTTCTACCCCACATAGAAAGATTCCCTTCTTTTCTCCCAGGGATAATATAAAAGGGGTGTCAGGTTACCACATCATATTATTCTGAGGTAACGAAAGCATCACAATTTATGAGCTAGTTAGAATAGGCAAATAGGCATATAAGCAACAGGAAATGGGCCATTTCTTCTCTGTTTTAGGGGAGTGTGGGGTGTGTGTGTATAGGGAACAAAGGAGACGTATCCCATATACCTCAAAATCTTGTGTGACTGAGAAAACACAGATAGCAGTGATCCAAGTTCCTTCCTGAGCTGGCTGAGTCTCTCTTACTGACTGACTGACTGAGAAAATGTTAGCAGACTGATATTCAATTGACAGACCTTTTCAACTGACACTGACTCCTTCAAAAGCCAGAAGAAGAGAGGCCATCATATTTAGTAAGATCTAAAAGTAAAGACTGTGCTGATATTTGGAGAGCAAGAAAGCAGCAGCTGAAATCCCCTTGACACTGCCTAAAGGAAAAGTGGACAAGAAGCAGTTGCAGAGGGAGTGTTGTTGTTCTGTTGTGTACTTATCACGGTGCCGGTGATCCTTATCTGTCACTCTTGGTTGTGGGCACTTCCATTGGCTGAGCTGGTTTGGCCCACCCATTGTGGCCTTTTTATACCTGGCCTTTGGCACCTGTCAGGTGCCCTTTCATGGTGTTCCTGAGCCAGTGTTGCTGTTGCTGTGTTCCAGTGTTCCTGCTTCCTGTGTACCAATTTGGCCTGTTTGACTACGCTCCTTGTTTCCTGCTCCGTGATGTGACCAGGCCTGGCTGACGTTCCTGCTTGTGACCTGATCTGGCTTGTCTGAGAATCCTGCTCCGTGATCTGACCCGGCCTGGCTTATGTTCCTGCTTTGTGACCTGACCCGGCTTGTCTGAGGATCCTGCTCCGTGATCTGATCCGGCCTGGCTGACTTCCTGCTCCGTGACCTGTACTGGCTCGTTGCTGACCCTGCCTCTGTTCCTGCCGTTGCTGCTTGGGGTCGCCTAGGCGACATTCTGACTTCCGCTGTGCTGGTGGCAGGGCTGATTGTGTCTTAGCCTCTGTTAACTCTTGCAGAGCCGTGCCTCTGTTCGCTGAGCCTCCGTTAACACATGCAGAGCTGTTATCTCCGTTCCCTGAGCCTCCGTTTAAGCTTGCAGAGCTGTGTCTCCATTCCCTGAGCCTCCGTTAACACTTGCAGAGCCGTTGTTTCCATTCACTGAGCCTCCAGTACACTTGCAGAGCTGCTGTCTCCATTTACTGAGCCTCCATTAACACTTGCTGAGCCGTTGCCCTGAGTCTTCCACTACACTTGCTGAGCCGGTTACCTTGCAGAGCCCATGTACAGGGCGGTGGCTCTTTCTGTCTATCTTGCAGTGTAGTCGGTCTCCGTTACCACGCCCACGGGAGGTGCTATTGGCTCTAGCTCTTACAGTGTTTAATCTCCATTACTACGCCCGTGGGGGCTATTGGCTCAAGCTCTTGCAGTGATTAGTCTCTGTTGCTATGCCCGTGGGGGCTACTGGCTCTAGTATCTTCACACTTGCAGTGATATTAGTCTCCGTTTAATGCCCGTGGGGGCTATTGGCTCTAGCTCTTGCAGTGTAGTTTGTCTCCGTTGCTACGCCCGTGGGGGCTATTGGCTCTAGCTTTTGCAGTGTGGTTATCTCCGTTGCAACACCCATGGGGGCTTGTGGCTCTAGCTCATCTCTAGCATAGTATTTGGCCTCAGTTCCTGTTCTGCCTAAGCAGCAATCTCTGTTCAATAGACTGACGGTGTTGTTTCATCTAGCACCACTTGCTGCTCCATTACCACCTTGGGCATATCAAACACCACAACAGAGACTGATTGATTTACATGTACTTTAACCATTGAGTACCCTTATGTTTCTATGCCTGTCCTGTGACAGTATATGTATATTTATTTCCTCTGTATACTGGGCCTGAGAAGGCATCTGTAAACCACTGTTCTTTCTATTATTCTGTATTGCCTATAGAGGGCGGCCTTTCTTGTTTTATTAATAAAACTGTGTTTTATTCTAACCTGCTGGTCTGAGTGTCCTACAAAACCGTTACAGTACTTCACTGTTAAAATACACACACATACTATTTAATAATGTTGAGCAAATGTACTTGATGTGGAGGGCAGAAGGAGCAGGAGCAGGGCAGGGGCATGTTAGTAAAGTGTGTAGTCCAAAAACTGGCTGCAGCCATGGCTGCTGCATAACACATACTGATGATCCTTCTCCTCCTCAGAAGGCTGTTTTTGAAAGTCTCATAAAAAGTTCCACAACTACCAGTAGTAATATTAATAAACCATGAAAGAACACTGAAAACAATAATGCATCACATTCTAGTGTTCATGGCATAATGGAAAAAGGTATTGCAGTTCAATCAAGTGCTGCATCTGAAACTGAAATAGATAAGTTTCCTGTCCTGAAAGTAACAAACATTGGGAAAATCTCTTTTAGATAAAAAGTAAAAAGTAATTGTTTGAAAGATCAAAAAGCATAGAGGAATATAAAAGTAGCCGGGAAGAAGTGGCGGGCAATGCTGAAGATGACCTAATTACTAATCATGCTGTTGATCTAGAAATATCCCTCCAGCATCATACTCTTCTTCAGCTCAAAGGCAAAGGCTCAGTCTTTCACCACTGAAAAGACACACTGTGTCTATTTATAAACTCTTTGCAAAATCAATTGGAAAGATTTACCCTGGAAAGTAAATATACCAATAAATACACAATCATCCTATCAGTCACCATCAGCATTGTCACCACTTCCAAATCCAACCCCAGCAGCAACACAGCTTATCAATATCTACAACCCTAGCTATGATGAGTGCCTCAGCAGCTTGACACCTAGTAGTATAATTGCAGCAATATCTAGCCCCAGTAGTAGTAGTAGCCGCTCAGGAACCCCTCAGTCTATGAAGTCCACAATATGGAGAAATGTCATTCATTATCCAAAAGCTAAATATGTTGATATCTGTTGCCTGTGTAAGATGCATATGAGCAGGGGGAATGCAGTCTCACACCTTAACTCCTACCATTGAGATCCTACCTGAAACACAACCACAAGTTTGACTGGGAGAGACACCATCAACATGTCAAAGATGCGACAGCTAGCAGCAGCAGAATCACTCGTAAAAGCTCCTGGGACTCTGGAGCTCATAATAGAAGTAATGCTGATGTGTTAAAGAGTGTGCCAAGATTTCATTCACTTGAAATAACACCTATGACTACGGGTGGGCGAAAATACAAAACAAAATTGTCCTTCTTTTCGCCTATTCTAGCACATTTTTCACCTCTTTCAACACATTTTTCTCCTATTCTAACACATTTTCACCTATTCAACACATTTTATCCTATGTTTCCTATGGTGCAACATTTCACAGCACCATATTACTTCTTCTGGGGGCTGTATTGGAGAAATAAGTAGTTTAAAGTCAGCGTTGTGAGTCCTACAGCAACATATACCTTGAAAAATTTGTTAGCATGCAGAATGCATTTGTGCTTTGCCCACAACACTAACTTCCTGCTTAAGTGACACATATATTCATGATGATGTCAAGTGATAAAAAAAACATAAAGTACAACTTTCAATGTGTCAGATGTGTATGGTAGTGATGGTGGGGGACTGGCGTGGTATGATTGGCTGGATAATGACAAACTGCATCCACCCTGGGAGCAGAGGGATCATCATCATCTATTGCAGACGCTGCAGCAACCATTGCTGCAGTCAGATTTTGAACTACCACTTTACTTCCCAGGTCCCTGAAGTGCTCCACCCTTCCCCCTCCCCCTTGTGCATTTGCTGGACATTACTCAACTGCTGTGTGTGTTTTTACTCTCTGCAGTACACAACTGATGGAGTGTTATGTCTTGCCTTGATATCCCTCAACATTTCCAATGTCATCTGTTGTCTTTCAAGTCTGCCTCAGTCACAAAGATCACATCAGGCCCCTAGTCAGCTGTCTGTCACCTAATTGTTTCTGTATTCATTTTTTAATTTGTTTTTTATTTATTTCTTTTTAAGTTGTCCATAATATCTTTTTTATGTTTTTAAACATATTAGGTTTTCAATATAAAACAATATAACAGGGAAAAGGGGGAATAAGTGATGATGAAATAGAAAAGAAAACTAATCAAGTTAACATCAAGTGTAATAAGGCATAGATGCCACAGCAGGGTAGGTGGAATAAAGGATGCTTGGATCAAGCCAAAGAGAGAGAATGAGGTGGAGAGAAGAGGAAAGAAACAAAGGGAGAGGGAGAAAGAATAAAACAAGGAGAGAAAGAAGGAGGGAAAAGGAATTGCAATGGAGTGCAGGTGAGAGACTCCCCTCACAGCCAAAGTACTTCAGGTAGATGAAGGAATATAAGCAATAGAGGAGGTAGGAGAGTAGATGAGCATAGCGTATCATGATGCACAACATCAATAAGAATAAGAACGGAACAGATATGCAGCAGGGGAAAGGGAAGAAGGATAAAGGAAGGGAGAGGAAAAAGGGGAGGGAGGGAATTGGGGGTTCATCATCCAGGATCTTGGAGCTCCCATAATCATAAGAATGAGTGCACATAGACTAGTGTGATGCCATTTGGACTAAGGGACTAGTCCCACCTTGGTCTAAGAGAGACAGTATAAAGCTACCAGGGCCCAGGAAGTATATTCAGATGCTTTCCTGTATCTCATGGCCTGTGCGGAAGCGAGGGAACAAATAAACAGTTCCCATATTTTCCAAAAAGCTAGTCCTCTGGACCCCAAATCCCAAAATGAATGTTACCAGTCCACCTGGGTCATGGTCAGCTACAGATTGCGCCACAGAGAGGGTCTGTGCCAACGCATTCTACCACTGTATCAGAATCGCCTTCACCTCCACTATGACTAGTATATCATACAGCCAAATCTGGGTATCTGGTCAGGGAAGAAGTTTGATGAGGCACACCAGCAATAGTTCCTGAGGGATAGCCAAGTATGCGGGTATGCAGCATGTCAGAAATGTCCGACTGCACCTCAGACCAAAATGTTTGGACTGCAGCACAAGTCCACAAATTATGTAGCAGTTCTGTCCTCGGTGCCAAAACACTTGCAGCAATGATTGGCTTGAGCTATTCCCATGTGAAAGGCCCTCATGGGAGCGATGTAGACCGCATAAGTCAGCATGTAAAGTACAATGTGTAAAGAGGCTGAGGAATTAGCCCTCAGATGTCTGTAAACACCGCGCAAGATATCAGTTGGTGTCAATTCTGGAAATTGCCTAAGCCATGAACCAATTCTCACATGGCTGGAGTCCACTGCCTCCGACATCTCCATTCGGCAAACATGGCATATGGCCGACGCTGAGCAACAGATTCAGGCAGCTGAGGCAAAATATTTAAACCAGGGAGTATCAGTATGATCAGTAAGGGAAGTCCCCAACTGAGAATGAACGTAATGCCGTGCTTGGAGAAAGGCAAAAAGATGATTATTAGGGAGTCCATACTGAGTTTTCAACGCTTGAGAGTTTTTGACCTGAGAGGTGGATGTCCATCCTATCTTATCACAGTCAGTCAAAAAAACCCCCCGAAAACTAAAAAAACAAAATCAACAACTTCTTTCCACAGACTTACCCAACACAGAGACAATAAAAACAAGCTCAGCAACAAATTGAACCCCAGCCTCCTGTATCTTGCAAGTCAGCCACACTGAATGTTGGGGTATTTAGGGTCAACCTCCTTCCTCCCTTCTTCTTCCCTAGAGTGCCCCCAGACTCCCCTAATACAAAGAACAAATGTCTTATCTAAAAGACTCCCCAAACGAAGCTTCAATTCCACTTATTAACCTATGTTCTCCAGCTCAAAAACATGTTTCTTTCTACTCTAACAAACACAGATTGGCATGCTGTGAGAGCCTGACACCCTTTTATATGGCTGTAAAAAAGTAGAGAAAACTTTAATGTGGTGGGGAAACATTTTTCTTCCCATTTATTTGAATGCAATGAGCTAGGCGAAAAAAAGAGGAAAAACTGCAGTTTTTGTGGGAAATTATTTGGCAAGAGGGAAGTGCCATTTTTCGCTGATTTTGATTTGAGCTGAAAATGTTCACCCATCCCTAACTATGGCTCCTGCTACAAAGGAGTTTACTGTAGAAGATAACAAGAGGTGTAGAGTGCCCACACATGCTACCGATGAAACTACCCATCACTTTCGCAAGTTATGTTTTTAAAACAATAATGTTACATAGTTCTTCTGCCACGTACTGTAAACCCACACTTACTGACTTCTTTGGAAGTAGTCAAAAACTTCACAAAAATAATCTCAAAGTACTATAATCTCAGAGTTATACTGTTTATCAGTAGGCTGATCAGGAAGGTCTGATAAAGACTAATTTAATTGGTAGCAGGAAAGCTATAAAATTCTCAGTTACTGAGGTATGAGGTGGAGGTTGAACTTGATGGACTTGTGTCTTTTTTCAACCTAATTTACTATGTTACTCCTGTGGAATGGCAGAGTTGCAAAGATGTTGGCAGTTGACATGCTGCCTGGAGCTACACCAGCGATAAACAGAGCGTGTGCATTTGAAAGTGTACTACACCAGTGATACCATAGATCTTACAACTGAAATGGAGCTACACTATGATACCACAGAACTTACAACTAAAATTTGAGATATACCAGTGATAAATAGAGATTATCATTGAAATGGGACTATGCTAGTGGTATAGTGGTTAAACTGAAATGGTGCTACACTAGATATACCACAGAGCTTACAACTGACATGCAGATACACTTCGGCTAACACAGTTCTTACAATTTAAATGGAGCAATAAATGAGCTGCATTTAAGGTCTTGCATTCATGTTTCCCCTCTGTTTGATGCTTAACCCCTTAAGGACTGGCTGCGCATTCACGTGGCGGTCACTTAAGGACCAGGGACCATTTTTTTTTTTTTAGCAAATACGATTCCGGACTCCCCGAATGGCGTGCAGACGCACGGGGAGCCCGGAATTCCATGACGGTACAGGACCGTCATGGGTCCTTAAGGGGTTAAACTTTCAAGAGATAATCATTGAATTGCCCCATATGATAATCTAGAATGTATGTCAAACATTTGAAAAATGAGGCCCTCTATAAATAGATGCTGCAGCCCAGCATCAAGGGGTTAAAAGCCCCATTTATATCATTGGGATATTTTCTTTGTTTCCTATATTACAGATGGTTTGGTTCGGAATTGTTCATATTTGTTTTTATACATAAGGCACCATACTGTCAACATATCTCTTCTTGAGCACAGGTGGAAAATCAGTGGTTCAGGCACAATAATTGATCCACTTGTGTGCTCCAGCAAGTGAGAGAAAGCAGACAATGTATGGGTGGTTCTATGAATATCTTGTGTGTGTATATGAATGAATGTATACTAAAACACCTATGTGGACCCTATCAGCCAATGTTGCAGCCCTTCTTGGAGGGAAATGTTGAATATGTGGCTCTCAACTGTATTTGACCTAGGGCTTACAGAATGAAGCTTAATTAATTACTTTGTGTACAGTGTGTGTGCGTTCAGTGCTATACTGGCATACTTGTTGGTCTTTTGGTTGTGTACATTAAATGGATTTTAAATGGGTGAGTAACGTTCTATAAACTGTTGTATAAAATCTACAAAATGTAACTGTCTGAGAGCTAGAGACACATTCAACACACTATATACCTCTCTGGCATTCAAAGGGTTAAATGATTCACTTTTCAGAGAATGCACACCACATAATTAGCTCTCTGAACTGGTTAACAACTCACTCAGCTACTTTCTTACTTATGTCAACTATTGGATTTAGACAGGTTTGAATGTCAAACATTTAATTTTGTCATTTTTATTTACTTTTTCCCATTAAGTTTAATAGACTGTATCTTGCATCTCAGCCATCTTGGGTGAGTAGTTCTGTCAGCCGCTCAGTGACCTGTCTTCTTATCTCAAATCATAAACTCTTTTACTGTTTCATAAATAATGTTATTTTTTGTGGAAGATGCTTTTGAGTTTTTTTTAACAGTTTTTAAGTAAAGCATCATCATTTTAGGTGTTTGTAATAATCTGCAGAACCTTGCTATAATATTCTGACATGCTGACAGCAAGTTATTACCCTGGTTACTTGACTGAAACAGCAATAGCTGCAATATGGTAGTCCATTTTAGCTTCTTAACCCCTGAATTCTATGACATGCCAGGACTGTAATGGGTCCTTAGTGCAAGTTTTCCCATGACAGTCCTTAAGGGGTTAAAATTAAAAAAGATTATTATGTGTAGAAGGTAAAATACATTATTTCCACAAAAGCCTTTGCTACTTAATTACCAATGACTTTATCTGTTGCTACTAGTCTATTTAAGAGACCACTGAATTTGTAAGGAATAAATTAATCTTTGCTTTGCTGACAATAAAGCTTTTTTTCTGAATTTACATTAAATATGTGATTGGAATAATATTAGATGAGCTCATGAATTTTACTTTCATTATTTGTCTTTTTTATTTCAATTCAATGCAAATCTAGACAAAAGAATTGTGTTACTGTAGATAATACAGTATTAAAATATGTATATTAAAAGTTCATGTCACCAATTTTACAGGCAATTTATCAGAGGATAAATGTGCAATAGGGAAATTTAATTATTCCAGCTTTAGTTAACAGTAATGCCAATGAGACTGCTTTCTCAAGACTTATAGAGCACAGTGCAAACATCTCAGACTGCTGAGTGAGTGCTGCCTTACATCAGTCTAAACAAATGTACAGGATCTGAGCATAGACAAACTTCCCACCTGTTTAAATGTTGTAGTTAGAACTGGCATAGAAACATAGAATTTGACACCAGATAAGAGTCATTTTTTGGCCCATCTAGTCTGCCCATGTTCCTACTGTAAAAACATTAAACCTTATTTGGTCCTAGGTCTTGTCTTATGTTCAGGACAGCCTTATGCCTATCCCATGCATGATTAAATTCTGTCACTGTATTATCTTTTATCACTTCTGCTGGTAGGCTATTCCACTTATCTACTACCCTCTCAGTGAAGTAAAACTTTCTTAAATTACATCTAAACCTTTGCCCCCTCTAGTTTTAGACTATGGCCTCTTGTCCTAACATTTTTACTCCTTTGAAATTTCCTCCTGCATTTCAAGCTATACATGTTCAGATCCTTTATTTTATCCTGATACTTCTTTTCTGTAAACCAGTCACCATTTTAGTAGCCCTTCTCTGAATTTTCTCTACAGTGTCTATATCCTTCTGGAGATGGGGTCTCCAGTACTGTACACAATACTCTAGGTGAGGTCTAACCAGAGATCTGTAGAGTGGCATGACCACTTCCCTTTTTCTGCTACTAATTCCCTTAACTATACAACCCAGCACCATGCTTGCATTCCCTACCTCTTTGTTACATTGCCTGTCTACCTTTAAGTCTTTAGAAATAATTAGAAATATAAGTACTATATTTTTCCTTTGGATTTTTTGTCCCAAGTACATTATTTTACATTTATCAACATTAAAGGGATAGTAATGTTTCATAATAAAAGCAGCTCTAATTGATCATCATAGTATTTGGACCTTGGAGAGTGTTATTTCAATTCTGTCAGAGCTGTAGTTCAAGGGTAATTGAAGGATAAAGTATCCCCCTCCTGTCCCTTTTACTGATGTAACACTGCTCAGCCAGAGCAGAAGGGAGGTGCCCAGGTAGATTGCAGAGAGGGACAATCTTCAATAAAGATAAGGGAAAAACCTGAAAAACCTGTCAAGGGCGGTCAGGGTTTTCATTGTTCTCATAGGAAGAAGATTGTCCCCTGCTGCTATCTGTCAGGTCTAGCAAACAGATTCCACATCTGAGAAGAGATGGCTTACACTAGGTAAAAGGGGCAGGAGGGGAATACTTTATTATTCAATTACTCTTGAACTACAACTCTGACAGTATTGAAATAACACTCTCTATGGCTCAAATATTATGAAGATTAATTGGAGCTTCTGTTTTTGTGAAACATTACTATCCCTTTAAACTGCAGCTGCTACACTCTTACCCATTCTTCTAATTTACCTAAGTCATTTGTCATTTGGCTTATTCCCCCACGGATGTCTACCCTGTTGCAGATCTTTGTATCATCTGCAAAAATGCATACCTTACCTTGAAGACCTTTTGCTGTATCACTAATAAAAATATTAGAAATAATGGGTCCCAGTATAGATGCCTGAGGTACCCCACTAGTAACACTTCCTTCATCCAAATACTCTCCATTGACTACCACCTTCTGTCTTCTGTCACTCAGCCAATGCCTTATCCATTTAACTATTTTCACATCCAGACCCAAAAGCTGCAATTTATTAATGAGTCTTCTATGAGTGACAGTGTCTAAAGCTTTACTGAAATATTGATAAGCTATATCTACTGCTCCCCCTTAGTCTATTATTTTAGTTACCCAGTCAAAAAAATTCTATGAGGTTAGTTTGACAAGATCTCCCTTCTGTAAATCCATGTTGTTTTGGATCTTGCAAGCCATATTTAATAATTATTTCCTTTAACACAGTTTCCTTTAATTTTCCCACTATTGACGTAAGACTTACTGATCTGACCAGACTCTTCCCTGCTACCTTTTTTGTGAATCAGTGCTACATTTGCCACTTTCCAATCTTCTGGAACTACTCCTGTCTATATTGACTGATTAAATAATTCTGTTAAAGATTTTTCCAGAACATTCTTAAGTTCCTTTAATAACTTCATTTGTATCCCATGCGGACCCAGCAATGTATCTGTTTCAACCTTAGAGAGTTGAAGTAGAACTTCTTCCTCTGTAAACATGCATGTGTCCCATAATGTGTGCAAAAAAGGATATCAGGCGGCACCTCCAACATCGAACAGGCATAGAAGTGTTAAAAACGACTTTATTGTTGAATCATAAAAAAGGCATGAAGATACACCCCAATAGTGCAGGATACATTAGACTGATATAACACCGTCTAACATGTTTCGCGCTTCCAACAGCGCTTAATCATAGACATGTCTATGCCTGTTCGATGTTGGAGGTGCCGCCTGATATCCTTGTTTGCACACATTTTGAGACTACGGGACTGGAGAACCCGCTTAGGCTGAGCACTCCGTTTCTGGGTGAGTTCTGTGGATTATTGTCTTCACATTATTACCGGATGATACATTATTTTGATTAGCGTAGCAGCACGGTTGATCTCTTAGTATTCATGCATGTGTCCCATGTGTTGCTATTTCTGTCAGTAAAAATTTAACAGAAATATCCATTGAAACAGTCAGCTAGCCTTTTATTCGCATTTATATAATTTCCATTTTTTGTTTTCAGTCTAATTATTCCTTGTTTCATTTTCCTCCTTTCACTTACAGTATATATCTAAAAAATGTTTTAACTAGGGGTGGGCAAAAGCTCTCGCCATGTTCCTGCAAGAAATTCCACGAAAACCACGTTGTTGTCTGTTTTTCTGCGGGAAAATCCTCTTTAGAACCAGAAATTAAAATAATCAGATTTTTCACCCATTGGCCAAAATTCTTTGCCTTTTTTTAATGGCTCAAAAGTTTCCGCCATTGATTTATGTGTTTTTTGCCTTTTCACTATAAAAACGTGACTTATTCCAGGAAGTGAAACACAATAGAAGCAGCTACGGAGAGAGGTAGATGTACTGTGCTGTTCTGCTGTGATCTTTTTGAAAAATTGAGGCAGAAGAGACTCATTGTGACTGCTATCACTATGAGAAAGTTTAAAATAGTAAAAGGAAGATTTGAAAGGACCCTTATGTGTCCACTGAGTCTGAGGAGGAGGAGTAAGTGAGCACTACAGAACCAATGCTGTCCAGTCCCCCTAAATCACCTCTAGGGATCTAAGGGAATTTAATGGGAAGGGAGGAAAAAAAGGGTAGTAGTGAGAGCAGGACAGGTCAGCTGCCTGTGCCTGCTGTTAGATGTGCTGCCCCTGCTGCTACTATTGCTGTACCTGCTGTCAGACATGGTGCCCCTGCTGCCACCAGTGCTGTGCCTGCTGCCAGTGCTACCACTGCTGCCACCAGTGCTGTTACTGCTGCCAGTGCTACTCCTGCTGCCACTAGTTCTGTGCCTGCTGCCAGTGCTGAACCTGATGCCACCAGTACTGTGCCTGCTGTCATACATGCTGCTTCTGCTGCCACCAGTGCTGTGCCTGCTGTTAGTGCTGAATCTGCTGCCATCAATACTGTGCCTGCTTTCAGACGTGTTGCCCCTGCTGCCACCAGTGCTGTGCCTTCTGCCAATGCTGAACCTGCTGCCACCAGTGCTGAAGCTGCTGCTAGTGTGTCTTGTAATACTCAGAAGGGGGGAGAAGATGATGCCAAGTGTGACAGCAGGGGACCCTAAGTCACATCCCCAAGCAGTACCGTCAGTGCTAGTACTACTACTAATAAGGTCCAGTAGCTTGTTAGTGTTGGGAGTGAAGGAGGGGATAATCTGATACCAAGCCTCCATTAGTAAATAATAAATCTTGCATGACTTCCTTCCTAGTTGGCTCTTCTACTAAGAGCTAATCCTTGTAAACAATTTTAGGATATTTCTACTCCTGGCTGAACCTGCTGCTTGGTTTTTCCTGTCCACATAAGAAAAATGAAAGTCCCCTATAATAATAACCTTACCTTTCAGTGTCATATTAGTTACTTCCTTGACCAGCAGTTGATAAAACTCCTCTGCCTGTCCAGGGGGTCTATAGATCACACCTATAGCAGTGACCATTTTATTCCCATATTCTAAAGTTATCCAAACAGTCTCTGTATTCTCCTCCATACCCTGTTTAAGATTAACCTTTAAACTATTTTTGATATAAATTGCACCCCCTCCTCCTTTTCTACCTTTCCCAGTCTTTTCTAAATAGAGAGTACCATGGTATTACTACATCCCAGTCATTTTTTCATTGTACCAGGAATTGCTAACACTGCACTGAGTTCAAGAAGGACCCTTGCATGTATACTATAAGGACCCAATGGTTCTTCTTGAAATGCTGTGGCTCTTAGGGAATAATGGAACCTATGGAATCCTTAATCCCATATTTTATAAAATCTCTCTGCACTGCATATATTTTTATGATGTTATTGGTGTTTACCATCAAATGTAAATTCCTGGGGCTTTCTTGTGACAAATCCACACATATAATTGATTGTTTTTTTCTGTAGAGACTGCACGTTCACAGGATAACATTGATTTATGGATAACAAGTAAAAAAAAAAACCTACTCAGAATGCAAATAAAAAGTGTATTCATTGAATGACATCCAACTTTGTGTAATATGACTTTTTCTATTCTCATCCTTCTCCTAAATTTTGGTACCGTCTCATACTTCCAAATCACCAAAATTCATGGTTTTATGATTTTTTTTTAATTTCCACTATTTAAAAGGTACATACGTCTTTTGAAACCTCATAATTTTGCATCAGACTACGTAACTAGATACCTCTTGAGTAAAATGATTCCCCATTTGTTTGGGTCAATATACCTTTCTGGGTGCTAGGAGCATAAAACCACAAATTTTCAAAAATTGTTTAAAATAGGACATACCTTCATTAAAATGGTTGTAATTACTACAGACATTAATAAAAGCTAGATGATACATACCATTTTGGAAATAACACAACTGTTGGCATCAAATATGGAATCGCTTGTCTTTATGCCCCTAGGTGGACATGTACACATTTTAAACATTTCAACATTTAAAAAAACTAAAATCTTTTCTGTCATTTGAATTTCTTTTTGTAATATATAGCTACTACCCCCTGAGGAAAATGGTACTCCCACTATTGGCTGACATACTGTAAGGTTGTCAGAAGTATTAAATTGAACCAACCATAACTTAATGGCATAATTTTCACTTAAAGGGATAGTAATAATTCGTTTTAACTTTATTTTATTTTGTAGGCATTAAAAAAACATTAAGAATGATATAAGTCTTAATTGAAGATTGTACCTCTCTGCAGTCTACCTGGGCACCTCCCTTCTGATGTGGCTGAACAGTGTGGGGGATACTTTGCTTGTGAATATCTCTTAAACCATAAACGTTTGAAAGATAAGACTTATATCGTTCTTCATGTTTTTTTAATGCTTACAAAATAAAATAAAGATAAAACGAAGTATTACTATCCCTTTAATGGAATAACATGCCTGTACTGAAATAATTGCAACAAATATAGGCATGAAGATAAGTTTGACAAGACATACCATTTTGAAAAGTACACAGTCTGTATCAGCAAACCATGAGTGATTTGCTTTTCTAACCCTAGGCTAGTGTGCACAGACATTTATAGATGGTAGCAATACAGGAAAATATGGGAAATTTCCATAACTTTGATTCATGCATGGAGAAGATGAATTGTGAGGTGTGGCATAAGGGTCCTTTTGGAGTAAAGTAGTGTTCTCTGAGGGTCAGTGGCACATTTCATCTTCATTCAACTTGTTATAAAGAATTAGTGTCTTTTGAATATAAATAAATTACTGTGTGAAATAGAGAGCTGCCAATTGTTTCCTTTTGAGGTAAATATTTCACTAATCTACAAAATGTATGTTTATAGAAAGAGACCATTACTGCCATTTATGAATTAATTCTGGGTACAGAATTCCTATGTTGTAACTCTTACACTACAATATGAGAGTGCAGTGCATTGCATTGCAAAGCATTATTGACCATATATAACAGAGGGCATCTCCCCAGGTGATAACAAGAACTGGATTGAACACCAGTAATTTCCACAGCTTCAAAGATACCAAAATAGTTGACATTCCTTGAATTTGCTACTATATTCAATAGACAATGCAAACCTGAAAAAAGTGGTACTAGAAGCAGTAAACTAAAGAACACACATGGCTTTCTTCACAGTTTCTTACCTTTTCTTTTTAACTGAAGATATGGTTGACATATGCAACCTAGCTTGAAAGAAAGGCAACTCATCTTTTAAGTAAGAGTAACTTTGTTCCTCTTGCTTCCGTGGGGGGGGGGGGGCTGAGATGAAGCGGAGGTATTTTATTGCCCCACTCATGCTACTCAAAAAACAAGAGTTAGATTGAACACTGGTAATCATTTCCACAACTTCAAATATACCAAAATTGTTGACATTACTTGAATTTGCTACTATATTAAATAGACAGTGCAATCCCGAAAAAAAAAATCTTACCAGAAGCAGTAAACTAAAGAACATACCTGGCTTTCTTCATAGCTTACCTTTTCTTTTTAACTGAAGATATGGTAGGCATAACTCTTTAAAGACCCTCCTCCAAAAATAAAAATGTTGCATTTTTTTTTAAATTAGTGCCAGGTGATCAAGAGATCATCTGGCATGGGCATTCTAATCAGTACCCTTACTTTAAAGAGGAGGCTCTCATATAAGGTTACGCTTGTATCTATGAGCAGAGGGAGGCTGAAATAGCAGACACTTTATATCCCAATGCTCTCCACCCACCTAAATGATTTATTTACTTGTATCTGGCAGGTAATCGTATGATCACCTGGAAGAATACAGAATGCTGCAGCACAAATTACTCTTCTGTCACCTAGGTTTGTCCCTGCCCCGCTCCTCCTCAAAACTCTCCAATGGCTGCCTATCAAACTCCGGATATCTTACAAAATATTACTTCTCTCTTTCAAGACATTTCTCTCTTCTACTCCTTCTTACATTTCCACTCTGATCTCCCATTATACCCCATCCCGCCACTTACGTTCGGCCAATGATTGTCTTCTCTCAGCTCGTTTTGTGTCTACAGCCCTGTCACGTATCAAACCTTTTTCTCTCATTGCTCTACCATCCAACCTGCGCCACTGCACCTCTCTGGTGACCTTCAAATCTCACTTGAAAATGCACTTCATGGATAAAATCTTAGCATGCTAGAAAGGCACTGATGTTGCACAAAGAACACTCTTATAAATTATTTACTTTATTGATGTCCTCTATCATCATCAGAACTAGCACTGTATTCAGCACTTGACACTTATGTACTCTGTATATCTCTCATTACCACTTTAGATTGTAAGCTTTCGGGCATGGACCTCACACCCAAAGTTTCACTCTACAAAGCACCTGTTACCCTGTATTGTTTAAACCCTTATATTGTAAAATAAACATATTCATTCATGCATTCAAGATGGTTGCAAGACTAAGGCGTGTATAAATGGATATCCTCGTAAGTACCCCTCAACCCCAAAAAAGCAAGCATTTGCCTCTTGAATGTCATGACATCTTGGGAGAAGTCAGTTATATTTAGTGCCTAAAAGGCAGTCTCCTAAGAAATTAGTCTCACTCAAGGGGTTTAAGGTATTCCCATAAAGATCTACTTTGATAATATTCCATCTGTAGAACGTCATATTAATTGTAATACTTAAAAAGGGACTGATCTTTTTACCCCTCCCTCTACTCTTTCATCAGCAAATGGAGTCAATAAATAAATCAATTTGGGGTCTTAAAACTTCTTATTAATTTTGAGAGTATCTAAGGGTGTAGGCTTTCAGTCTGGCACATAACACCATAATAACCCAAAATAAATCATAATAATACATTTGAAAAGAAGTCCCTTGGCACCTCATCAATCAGAATAACTCTTATTTTATTATAAATAATATTTGTAATTATTTATAAATATTCATTATTACAACATATTCAGGAAGGAGAGATGGGAGAATAATGGGTTGAATGTACAATAGCGATTCCACACTCACTGAGGTGAGGAATCATTGTTAAGTCCATGCTGCTGTATATCACTAATTTACTAAGCCAATTATACCTAAAATACTGCCTTAGATACTGCTTGTGCCAAAGAGGGGCAATGAGCCAGTCTGCAGGGTTTACAGACATTCCTTTGTTTAGCTCCAAAATCTTCACTAGGTATTAACATATTGTAAACACTTTTGTCACATTCACAGATAAATTCTTTGCTCAAGCTATGGGGCAAGAATATGGGTCTTGCTGGCATTAAAACCTATGATGATGGTGTGTGTCCAATGGTATTCACTACAGACCTCATACTACCTACTTTATTATAGGACATGTTTTGCTGCTGAAATGCATTGCTTTGCAAAACATTGCAAGTCAATTCACCAAGTGTGTGTGGGGGGGTGACCTACCAGGTTATGGGCTGTTTAGGACAGATGTGGTTGGTAGGTGATTTATGTGTGGTGAGGATGATTGCAGTAAGTTTGAGACACAGGGATCTGGTAGACAACCAAGAATGCACTTCACCCTAATGGCCCCTACCCTGATATCATTAAGAAAGTTATCCCCTGAAAAACATTAGCCTGCAAAGACTGCTGCATTGTTTGTTCCCTGTTTTATGGACCCTGCATATTTATTTGTTCTTAAGTCATTATTTTGGATTATATATGACATTTCACTTCATCTTTTTGAGTATGACTTGTCATTGTTTATTGTTAATTGGTAGCTGCCCATCTTACCTATTGAATCAGAACCTAGCATACAAGTGTTATATTGAAGTATGGCGATTGAGGGCTCATTTAACACTGCCATCTGCCTTGTTTCTTCTTTATTCTAACCAGCAGGGAATAATTTTTATTGAAGAAACCATCAGGACTGAATGCTCTTTAAGCCCAGAGGAATCTCCAGTGCATTAAGATGTTTCTAGCATTTAAGGTGTATGCATGAATATAGGTTAATATTTATTTTATTCCATTAAGAATATAATTAAATGTTACTTTGAACTGAATGTGAAACATCTGTTCTTACACTAAAAAGTTTTATAGTGGAAAATGTATAGTTTACGTTTTTAGAAAAATGGTCTGGATCAAATGTTTCTAACAGTTAGAAACAAAACAAAAAACAGTTTGTGCTGTAATAGCTTTAGAATAAATCATCTCAGAGCAATGAGAGCACCCTTGTTTTATTCAGCACATGTATAATACATAATTTTTAACAAAGGGATATTTCTTATTTTGTGCCACAATTGTTATTGTAATAGGTAGGATTAAAATCAGAGTTAAAATTACTCTGTTGTCCTTTATTCTATCAACATTCATATTTATTTCTAAAAATAATGCACTCAGTGGCATGCTTTTTTAACTCAAGATAAAATATTCTCCCAACCACATAATATTTTCAAACTCTATCAACCTGTGAGTTTAGCATTTATGTTAGCAGAAATCCCTAAACAGCCACAGATGGATATTTTACAACCTGAATGGCATATATCGGTTTCATGTGCCTTGGCATGATTTGAAAATGTATTTGACACATCTAGACTTTTATGCTACAACTAATAAGAATAGGCAGTATGATGGGGAAAATTATAGCAGCAGAGAAATATAAAAAAAATAATTATGTAAATGAAAATTTTACAGCTTTTAGACAATTTCCTGCAAATAAAAATGCATTTCATTTGATGGTATGGAAGGCAGAGATTTTTGTTGATAAGTGCATTCTAATAGGTTATGTCTTTATGTTGAAACATTCAGTACATTTTTGAAATATATATGGATGACAGTTGCAGATTTTAATGGAATCACACATTATTTGGATACTATTTTGGCTTTGAATCGTAAAACTTAATAGTTTCTAAAAACAAAATAAAGAAATTTTGTGTGCTCTTGACAGCTGAGAAATCAGAAATCCTACAAATGTTTATTCTGGCATAGAAAATAATCCATATGGTTGCTTGAAATAAACTGACAATGCTAACAGAATTGTTAGGAAATTTTTGAGGAAACATTTTCTGTGGCATTTAAATTTCATAATTAAATATTACCAGTGGCTAGAGGATTTTTTGTTGAAGGTTAGTTTTGTCTTTGAAGAGTTACAAAAACAACA
This sequence comes from Rhinophrynus dorsalis, assembly GCA_037306005.1. Classification (NCBI taxonomy): domain Eukaryota; kingdom Metazoa; phylum Chordata; class Amphibia; order Anura; family Rhinophrynidae; genus Rhinophrynus; species Rhinophrynus dorsalis. Next base: position 372,195,011 of record CM074721.1, read on the forward strand.
TCAACAATTATTCCCCATTGTTGTAGCCATATGTAGTAGTCAGGTAATTGATAAACAAATGTATTTCTACTCTGAAAACTTTGGAGCAGTATTTTCCATAATAAAATGGCCTTCCTTATCCCCAGAAGCGTTATAGCTGCTAAGGATATTCAATTTATAATATTTAAAAATTATTATTTTAGGAAAAGCTAAACAACTTGATGAATAATGCTTTCTCACTGTTTCAGAAGATGGATTTCTTGTAGATGGCTGTAAGTCTTGGGAAATCAAGATGATTACCCAATTGAACTTTAGGATTGTGGGATTTTGAAATGTTTTGATTTGCTCCAGAAATCAGCCGTGTCTACCAAATTGTTGAAGGTAATGGCTGTCACTAAGTGGCTTATACCTAGGACCTTCAGAACTATGTAATTGTTTGTGGGATTTGCTAATTACTACAGGTAATTTATTTGTGATTTCGCTTAGATCACATTTCCCATAATGCCTCTTCCCAAGAAAGGTTCTGGCAATGGTACTCAAAGACTCGAGACATTTGTAAACGTCAGCAGGTCTTTACCACATCTAATCCTTAAATACCCAGACACTTCAAATACATTTGTTGTCAAAGTAGATTCTACTGAGCTAGGAGTAGGAGCTGTCATACTCAGTAGGATCAACAATCTGCATCCTCATATTACTTTTTCAAACAATTCATGTCTGCAGAAAAAAAATTGGGAACATTAGAATGGACTTGGAGGAATGGCATAATCTGTTGTAGGGGTCATCTATTCCTGTCGCCATACTTACCACAAAATTATGCTTTATTTGGAGGCTGTTCAATGACTTACTCCTCATCAAACTATATAGTCCTTATTTTTCATTAATTTTACTTATATTAATACCAACCTGGAACAAAGAACATTAAAGAGGATGCAATGTCTAGACAATTTTCTGCAGGATCATCCCCTCTGCCAGGACCTTTGACCATATCGTTTCTGGAATCTCTTCTGCTGCCCTAGAAAAGTTGCCCATTGAAACTTCCACACCACCTCAAATACTATTTATGCCTCCATGTCATCATTTAGAAATTCCCAAGTTGGCTCACTAGGATCTGCTTTCTGGTCACCATAGAGTTAGATGATCTTTGGGGTTGATAGAGACCTTTAGAGTCCTCTATCCAGCAGGATATAAAAGATTTCATTCCAGTTTGCTCCTTATGTGCCCAGGTTAAGACTCCATGGTGGGGGTGTGTGTGGCCTGGTGCACAAAGAGAGTAGACGTGCCTGCTGTGTTCTCCTCCTCCCCTGCATATTGACCTGGCACAGGGAATCCTCTTTGGGACCTATAGAATGGCGTAGGTGCCGGTGGTGTTTCTGGGCAACCTGGCCTAACTGTACCTGATGCATCCTCTCATTCCTACACTGAAACAGAGACTGTGGGTGTAAATAGTTCCCCTTAACATTGCTATAGAGGACATTAAAGACTCTGGGGTGAAGAACCTTGCTTGGGCAGTGTTAGAGGAAAGTCTGTTCTCCTTAATGTTGATGATCTGTATGGCTGGAGAGCCACTTGTGGATGCAGCGGTGAGTGACCAGGACCCCTTGGGTTTATATTGGGAGAAGAGGAGGAGAGGTTAAAATCACCCTGTTGCCTCATTCTGCCAACTCTTCCTGCTACATCAGCTGCCATTTATTAGCCTCTTTACAAAGCAATCACATCTGGGGCTTGCCCTGCCAACATAGTGACTTTCTGCCCTGGTCCCTTGGGGCTGGCCTGCTCTCCTCCCAGTTCAGCTTCTCATTAGTGGACCATTCTCCCCCACCTTCTTTTTTTTCCTCCTCCCTAAAACCACCCCTGAACCAAAGGCATAGTGGTATAGTTGCTTGTTTGCCCCAAAAAACTGAGCTTCACAGTTTGGCACTTTGGCTCATTGAGCATCTTGCATGCTGCCACCCTATATAGCTTATCTCTCACCTCCTTTACAGTGATGTCTGCAATTTGTGCAGGTTTTGACTTTCTAAGAACTTATTAAGTGTGTGATGGCAATACAGAGTAGAAGAACTGTGTAACATTATTGCTTTAATGCCATCACTTGTGGAGATGGTGGGGATGGTGGCAGTATGTGTAAGCACTCTATAACTCTTGTCATATCCTACAGCAAACCCAGAGTCACCATACTCCACCATACACCAGCAGGAGCCATAGGTGTTATTTGGAATGAACAAATTGTTGGCATTGGCACACTGTATAAATACAAGCGCTGAGCTTTCTAAGAATGACCCTGTGACAGGGTTCATTCATTCAAGGCAGCGCTTGTAGTGGAAGCGGCTTATACAGCCGTTCCAGTTCTAAACAAGGCAGAAAATTCCTTTGGGGTTTCCCCATGGATCATCTATCCTTTTGGATAGATGATCCATGATGGGAGGATATCAGGAGGGGTCCTGGTGTCCCCTCGAGGTCTGAAAGTAATATTTATTTATAAAAACCACAAATAACCTATCTTAAACATAGGTTATTTGCGCTTTATTTAAAAAATGGCAATGGTCACCTGCATGGATAACCTATCCTAATGGATAGGTTATCCATGCTGGGGGGTATCTAGAGGGGTCCTGGTGACTCCCTTGAGGTCCGAACAATACATTTAAAATAAATCTTACAATAAACATAATAATAAAGCCCATATAACATATGTGACACATATTTTATATGGGCTTTATTAAAAATGGCTGCAATTGTCGCATGTATTGATCACCTATCCTACTGGTGTCAGGAGGGGTCCTTATACCCCCTTTAGGTCAGAACTATTTATTTGACATACAATTCAAATTTAATAAAAAGAAACAATAATAATTCACATATATACAGGCACGGTATGCAGCAGCATATCTTGCCTATTATCCCTGTGAGTACCAGAGGGGTAGCAAACACATTGTAATGCATTGCTACCTCTCTGGTACTCTTAGAATTGAATCATGCAATACAAATACAACGAGGGCATGTAGAAAAAAATTGGAGAAGAACAATGTCTAATTTAAATGGAGAAAGAAAGTCATTGGAGCATTATAAGTCAAATTTTAAAGGGAGGGGCTTAAAATGTTGAATGTGAACAATATTTGTTGAATTAAAATGGGGAAAGTAAGCACTATAATTCAAAGGGGGGTTTAATTTGTTGAAGGGGCACCCCATGTTGAGTTTATATGATGCACACTGTATTCTGAACTGTTTTTGTTTGAACAACAATGGTTTTGAAACCTTCATTGTGGCTTCTACACCTGAACTCTGAGGCGCAAGATTACAGACAGAAAATGTAACCACAAAACAGGCGGTAATACTGAACATAGGTAATAGAATGCTACTTGTACGTTGTATTTAGTTCTTTCCTGTGGGTTTTTTTTTGACTGGCTGTGCATAAAATTACCACTGATTTTGTTTTCACAAGTCGGGTAATAGGATACTAAAACCTGTCTTAAAAAAACACGCCTGTTTTTTTTTTTTAGCACTGGTATTAGAATCGAGCCCTATGTGTGATAATAAATACTGTACTTAAAACTAACTCCTTTTATATTTTACTGCTTTTGTGAATTGGATAATGCACTTGTCTTGTGCCATTTTATTTTTTTCTTCTTTCTACAGCTTGGCCAGGTGCATAAGTCCATTGTAGTGGGTAGAAGATGAGTACGCCAACCCTAGCATGAAAGTCATTTTTCTCAAATTGCCTCCACTTATGTTTGGTGTCCAATAACTATCCTATGTGTCAATATGCAAATACAGTAAGTAATAGAATAGTTCACTGCTGTTTTGTAATAAAAAGCCTCAAAATTGGACATACTGCTGAATGTCTTAGACCAGGGCTGTCCAAGTTCAGTCCTCAAGGGCCACCAACAGACCAGGATGTAAGGCTTTCCCTGATTAATCACAGGTTAGTTAATAAGTGGATCATTCATTTTGACTGACTCACCTGTCCTTAATCAGGAAAATCCTTATATTCTGGCTTATTGGTGACCCTTAAGAACTGAACTTGGACAGCCTTGCCTTAGACATTATCCACCATAGTGTTCTGTTACAATAGCTGATTCTGGCCTTTTCACAATCAACCTCTTTATACACTTAGAAATATCTATCCCTTTTAGGTTCATGCAATTTTTCTATTTTAGTATATATTTAATAAAGATACCTTTTAAGATTAATGTTTATTTACTAATCATTTACTAATCTTCACCTGTTCAATATATATCACCACTATAGGTATATCCAGGAGTGCATTTCACAAGTAATGCTGTGTTTTACTGCCTATGGGGATTAGTTTCTTTTTTACATTTATTTCTCATTAAGTTGCACTCATTTACCTGATTCATCTGTAAGTCATAACCTCCATTTTCCTAGATAGTGCAATCAAGATTTTCTCTCCCCCTTAATTAGAGGTTATATGTTGTCTAGCGCAGAACTGGTGCTATACTAAATTGTCCAAAAATCAAAGCATTTTCGTATGCAATTCAGGTTTGTAGCTGTTTTGGTCCTAATATCAAGCAATTTACATGTCAAACTTGCCACTTGAATCCAAAATATATTGAGTGGATCATGTAAATGAGAAAATTGTGACAGAAATGTAAGGCTTCACCTAATTTACAGGGCCAAATTTACATCCCAGGCATCATTCAGCAAAACACCTTAGGCTGCCCCTTAGCCCAGCTTCTGGCTACTCCTCACTCCTCACATAACAGCACCCACAGTCCCATTCACTGTTCTCTGACACATAAAACACATTAAGACTAAAGCATAAGAGCACAAAAAAAGTTTGTAACTCCTTAGTTGCTTTTGCAAAGGGTTAGATACCTCTCTAGCATCCAGTGGGATAAATAATAGCCAGTAAAATGAAACATAAACTGGTGAAGGGACAATGAGATTTCACTGGTCACTCTCACAACCCAGAATGTGGGTGTGGCCTGCACATCTGAGACACCCCACAGAATTTGGTGCTTTAGGTAGTTGCCTACTCTGCATAATGGTAAAGCTAGCCCTGAATACCCATGTGAAATCCAAGTGAAGAGAGAAAATATACTAAGAAAGAACATTCCATCATTTTATATATATATATATATATATATATATATATATATATATATATATATATCTGTATAATACAAATTGCTAGGCTGCGAAGCTCCCTGTGTGCATAATAGCACATGCATAGTAGAGACTGCTGGAATGATGAAGTCATGCTCAGTAGAGATTGGCTAAATGCTCTGATCCGGAGCGGGGAGCTCCGAACGGCTCACCGCCTGTCTCTGCTCCCTGCTCCGGGAAAGTAGCCGGGCCGCTGGGTGGCAATTTAGCCCATGTACATGGGCTCTCATACTAGTGTATATATATATATATATATATAGATATAGAGAGAGAGAGAGAGAGAAAGAGAGAGAGAGAGAGAGAGAGTGGAGTAACAATAGGGGTCGAACCTGCGACCGGGCCCGTCACTCTCAGGGGCCCGGCCACCCCCTGCAACCCCCTTGCCACCCGCCCGCAGCACAGCGGATCTCCCGGCGGCCATCGGTCTAGTAATGCAGAGCGCTGGGAGATTACATAATCCCAGCGCTCTGCATTACTAAGAACCGCATGGGAGCTTGAGTTCCAGACAGAGGTCTGTGCCGAATGAGGCACAGATCTGTCATCTCACTCACTGCTAGACCACCAGGGACTCGAGGTAGGAGGAGGGGGGCGGTCAGTAGGGGCATTGTGGAGAATGAGGGGCACTGTGGAAGGGGCATTGTGGAGAATGAGGGGCATTGTGGAGATTGAGGGGCAATATGGAGATGGGGGCATTGTGGAAGGGGCAATGTGGAGAAAGAGGGGCAATGTGGAAGGGGCATTGTGGAGAATGAGGGGCATTGTGATGGGGGCATTGTGAAGAAAGAGGGACATTGTGATGGAGGCATTGTTGAAGGGGCAATGTGGAAGGGGCATTGTGGAAGGGGCGATATGGAGAACGAGGGGCATTGTGGAGATGAAGGGGCACAGTGGAGAATGAGGGGCTTTGTGGAAGTGGCAATGTGGAGATGGGGGCATTGTGGAAGGGGCAATATGGTGGTGGCCAATGTAGTTGAGGGGGGCCAATGTGGTCGGGGGGGGGCCCATGACAATTCTTGCACCAGGGCCCAGTGGCTTCTAGTTATGCCTCTGGAGAGAGAGACAGAGAGATATAGGTACAGATACAGTAATACTGTGTCTTATATAGTTTGAGAACCATGAGAATAAAGTTGCTAAATAAGCTAGCTTTTTAGTTTAGCATTTTATGGTACAAACCCCCCATAGTGCACTGATAAATATACCCAATAATGTTTTAATGAGCATAAAATAGCCAAGTCCCATATAAAAATTATGATTAAAAATCCAGCTAAACTGACAGATGAATTTTCGTATATCTTTTTTTTTTTATCAGAACAAGTTAATAATAAATATTACCTGAATGATTAAACAAGTCAAGTGCTTCCTTTATATCTTCTGAGAATTACTAAAACATCTAACTTCTATAGAAAACACTAAGATTCATGTATTATTATTAATGCAAAATGTTCTTTCTGATATGTAATAAATATGGATTATTGCTTTTAATCTGTAGAAGTATTTATTAAAATAGATAAATCAGTACTTGAAGTACAAAGTCAAATTTAGTACATTGCTGACATCTATACTCTCATTGCTAAGACAAATGATGTGTTACACTAAATATTAGTTCTAATAAGAAATTGTTTTAATTATTCCTTTATCCTATTAAAACTAATGAAAATTCAGGCTTTTATTAGGACATTTATTTTGCTTGGATGACTGAAGTTAATGTTCTTAATCTTTTAATGTGCAGTGTTTATTGAGAACCCGTCTGTTCAAACCGTAACATTCTCCTGTCATGCACCTGATAGGTGGAGGAAGAAATAAGAACTCTTAAAGTGAAATTAATACCTCTTAATAATAACACCCAACTTACCTTACCATGGCCCAAGAATTCTAATAGGCGATAGGAAACCTGCCCCTAGGACTTTTTTTTAAAAGATAATATCTTCAGTTAGTCCTGGATGTCATGTCCATGGAGTTATGACGTTTACTGATGATATTTTCAAACAGAAGTCAGAATGCATGAGTCTACCTAAACCTTTTAGGACAAGAGGGATGCACAATGCAACATGAAGCAATGCAATGCAGATACATCTAATCCTTAAATGGTTAGGATACCATGTGCAGTTGATTTCCTGTATCCCTACAAGCAACTGTTCTGTATGTCTCTATCACATGACATTCAGAACTGATTGAATATGTTATACCTTGTACAAAGGCAAAATCGATATGATTAATTAGGATTTTATTTTGGCCATAATAAGCTAAATAAGGAGCTGTTATTATGAGGTCTTACTTCTCCTTTACCGATCATTACAGTTCTGTACTTAATATAAGCTGTATATTTATATGAATGTCTTATGGGAGCCCACATTAAATGCTTGTGTTAGTGAAGATGATCAATTGCACCAATATTGTATTCTAGTTGAAGAGCCCGTGTATACGGGCCACAGTGCCACCCAGCAACGGCTGCATTGCAGGCATGCATAGTAGAGACTGCCTACGCTGCGGCTGATATGGAGCTGGGTGCTCAGAATTCATAGCGTAGTCCTCTGTTATCAGCTGCGGAGTGGGCAGTCTGTATCGCACATGACTGCATCACGCACAGCCATCTCTACTGCGCATGACAGCTTCTGACAAACACATACTTAGTGAATTATTATATAGAATAGCCATGTAGTGAAAGTCACATAATGTATTTCAGCTTAATCACATTTAAAGGATTAGAAAGCTAGTCTACCTAATGTTTAAATATACCAAACATACAAATCTACTCAACAATATTCTTTATTTTCAATGCCAAATATCTATGCATTTTGCTGCAGTTTTCTTATCATATAAACTGTTGACTTTCATGTTGGTCCCGAACAAAAGCAAGTTGGTGATATTTTTAAACTTAAATGTTCGTCATAAAGAACAGACATTTTGAAGGATTCTTTAGCAGCCAACCTTATCACAAAATATATTTTATATAAAGAACTGTTAAAGAGCTGTATTAACATGCTAAAATGAATAAATTATATATGCACTGTGGCTGGGGACAGTCTACTCTTATAGCGATATTTAAACATTTTATCTACCTTTCTTCCAGCTTGTTTTCATTTTGTATTGCTCATTAGGACCTTGTTCAGCTCAGCTGATAGAGCAGGAGATAGGACACTCATTCCGATGTGCTAAACAAAACAGCTGCAATGTTGGGACAAACAAAGTGCACATTGCCCAAATTCTAATTGATTTCATTGGGGTCTTCACCCCTTTGACTATAAGAGAGGTCTCCAATGAATTGACTCTCAATGCTTTGGACACCATTTAATGATTAAAAGTCACATTTAATTCAAAGGGAATGTTTATTTGTTCCCTATCCCTATGATACGGCTGGTTTGCTCCATAATTGCACCATATTTCCCTAGAACATCAGCCTATGTACTTTTATTGTTAACTGCTCTCCGATTTGACGTCAGATAGAAAGTGGGGCTGATGTACTAAAAAAAGACTAAGAATAAATCAATGGACAATTGCATTTTCCCCTTTAGTTCAGATGGTTTCCTCATTATTGTTCCAGTCATCTTAGTATATCATTCTCAGTGACAGTTAAACTTCCACCAATGCATATTGGCTGTGAATCTATTAAAAAGAACATGGAGGAGATGCACTAAGGTTCAGTGCAATAGAGATGTGTGTCTGGTGATGTGTGGAGATCACTAAGAAATATCTGTACAAGGGGAGAGAAAAGACTCTAATGATTAGCATTTGAGGTTGGCATTATGCTGGTGTTGTGTTGTATAGGCCACGTAGGGGAGCAGAGAGGATGCACTCAGACTTCAGCACCAAGAATAGCAACGTGCACAATCCACATTAGAATAAATACTGCTGATCTGCTGGTTTTGTGTGCAACAGCTGATCTGCCGGTTCTGTGTAAAATCATCTTTTAAGAATAAGGGTTCAAAGCTAGAGTACTCTGTTGCCAATGTCTTATCCCCCCTCACTGGTTGAGCCAGTGACAGGTCAGGATGGGTGAACCTGGAACGTAAGAGAAGGTGAATTTGGAGAGAATCACACAGCAGCCGCACCTTAAAGGAGACTAAACTGAAAAGCATTACTACATCTAGCAAATGCACAAATGATATCCTAAAAAAAAGGCCAATAAAATGCAGGTAGGGGAAATCAGACCTAAAAGACTTAATAGACACACTGAATTCAAGAGTTTCTGGCAGTTATATAACAACAAGTAGTAGGTGGCACTGAAAAACCAAAAAGCAAAAAAACAGGACAAATACAGGAACAGGATCACTGAAAGGTACTTGTGGAACACAGAAATTTACGGGGTGAAGTATCCTCCTATAGGAGGCAGGGAACTTGCATACAAAGTTCTCTGGAGGTTGAGACTCCTGGCCAGCTTCACTTTACCCCCTCCTAGAAGCCTCAGTTTCAGCCAAAACAGAAGAAAAAGAAAAGAAGGGCAGAAAGGTGGTCAGCTTTGGTCACCCAAAGGAAAACCAAAAGGGCGCCCTTGCCCAGAACTCAAACAACATGTTCTCTCAGTGTAGGATGTCTGACTCCTGTTTTACACAAAGACCAAACGAATAGGATTAATCTGTAAGTACACAAAAATTCTCCTTTCTTTTATTTTCCATTGTAGAACATAGCAACCATGGGCTATATCAAACCTACCAATCCAGGATTTCAGGGATGTGCAATGGAACCCTTTGGCATGAGTCTATGTAACTCATTAATTTACAATGTGTATCCCTCTTCCATTGAAAGGCTTAAATGTTTGGAAAAAAGGTACACAGTGCATAGGACATGTCAGTGGCACTCAAAGGGTTAAAAAGAGAGGCAAAAAGAGGAATGTGTTGGGTAGGTCTGTGGCAACAGTTTAACTCTTTATGCCCCAAAGATGTATCCATAAATATACACACACACCTGCCTAAGCAGACAGAAATCTACACACACATAAATATACACACAACTACAAATAAATATACAGGGCTAGAGCAAAATATACACAGCTACACAAAAATAAAAAGACAGTATTACAGAGGGAATTCTCTCTGCAATAGGAAGCAAATGGAGAAATTGAAAGGAAATTGGCAAAGTTCTCATGGGAATTTCAGTGGCAGGAATTTTAATGAGAAAAGTAAAATTATGTTTTTTCTGTGAACATTTCTGTGAAAAAAGAGACTTTTCACTCATGAAAAGATGATAGCACTAGTCATTAGCATCTGAGGAGAGTCAAATTTTGCCCAGCCCTGCATTGCACCAATATTCATCTCTTATAAAAGTAGTGTATACTTATATAGATACACTATATATTTTTCAGAACTATACACACACATGGAAGACTGGGACTGAATTTACAGGAGGGGCTGCAGGCTATCATAAGTAAGCCAGCAGCCCCTTCCACTGGGAGCATATCGTGTGTTGCCTGTCTAGCGTCCATAATGTCATTCATATGCGCCAACACTCATGTAGCTCATAACAGCAATCAACCTAATGCTCATATCCCTGGTAAGTTTCAGGCTTCATTTCGCCTTATTTCTTTACCCTGATTAACGTCTCTGCCTCATATTTTCATCCCTCTCACATTCTACCACAGTACATCCCAGTGAAACGCCTGTGTCAAGTCCACTGGAGCTTTGACCATCTCCCTATAATTTGTAGGTATATCTAAACTGTTCACTGCCCCTTCAGTCAAGTTTCTTTCTTTCTAAGGGATTTTGATTTAAGGTAACATGAGGGCTCTCCTCCTCACTAAAATGTTTACTTTTTTATTATTATTATTATTATTATTATTAATAATAGGGGTGGGTGAAAGGTCTCGCCGTTTTCCCGAGAGAAAAAAAACATGTTACCCGCTTCTTCTCTGGAAAATCCGCTTTAAAAACATTGATTAAAATCTTCACATTTTTCACCCATTGGCCAAAATTCTTTTGCCAATTTGCTATAAAAACATGATGTATTCGTGGAAGTGGACACAATAAAAGCAGCTGTTGGTAGACGTGCGGTGCTGTTCTGATGTGGCCTTTTTTGAAAATTGAGGCAGGAGAGGCTCATAGTTACTGCTATCACTATGAGAAAGTTTAAAAATAAAAGGAGGAACTGGCCGGACCCTTGTGCAACTAAGTATGAGGGGGAGGAGAAAGTGAGCACTACAGATCCAATGCTGTCCATTCCTCCAAATCAACCCTAGAGATCTTGGGGAAATTAATGTCAAAGGGGGAAGAGAAGGGTAGTAGTGAGAGCAGGACAGGTCAAACTTGCTTTCCCTGCTGCCACCATTGCTGTACCTGCTGCCAGACGTGCTGCCCCTGCTTCCACTAGTGCTGTGCCTGCTGTCAGACGTGTTACCCCTGCTACTGCTACCACTATTGCTGTGCCTGCTGTCAGATGTGCTTCCCCTGCTGCCACTAGTGCTGTGCCTGCCACCAGTATTGAACCTGCTGCCACCAGTACTGTGCCTGCTGTCAGATGTGCTGCCCCTGCTGCTGCCAGTGCTGAACCTGGTGGGGAGGAAGGGGAAGATGATGCCAAGTGTGACAGCAGGGGACCCTAAGTCACACTTGCCATTCCAAAGCAGTCCCGCCAGTGCTAGTACTACTACTAAGAAGGTCCAGCAACTTGTTAGTGTTAAGAGTGAAGGATGGGGTAATCATCATATTACTAGTGACTGTGAGGAGAAATACTCACGGGCTGAACTTGATGTGGTTGATGTTAGTAGTAGTAACAGTAACGGTAAAGCAGCCGGTGGGACAAGTGTTAAGGGAGTGGTAGGGGAAGCATTTGAGAGTGTCCAGACTAGCAGTCAAGGGAGCACAGACCATTCCCCTGGCCCCGGGAGTCCCCTTCCCTTCACAGCATTGTCCAGGTGGAACATGATACCAAAGAAGCCAGAACTGGTGGTGGATAGCGGGCACATCAATAATACCAACACCACCAAGAGCACAGATCAGCTTCCTGTGCCTGTTGGTACTGCTGCCAGTCTGCCTTCCTCACATCACCAAGAAATGGCAAGTATGACATTGGGGGACCCTCTGTCACATTTCTTGTCACCTCCTCCAACCAGCAGTGAGATGTCTGTAATAGAGCAGCAGCAGAACGTAGGGACTAGTGGTGGTGGTGGTGATGATGATTGTGGAGAAGCTGGGGTGGAAGAGACATTGAGGGTTCTTTTAGCCCAAACTGAGAATGAATGGGAGACAGGTATAGGGATGGGCATCACCACCAGCAGTGAGCTTTTGGAATTTGCAGCTGCTCTAATTCCTGCTGCTGGGTTGCAAGGGCAGCATGAGGCTAAGGATCAGGCTAGTGTGCCACAGACCACCGTGGACACAGCGGAAATGGGGTCACCAAGGAATGTGGGACTATGACAGGTTCTACTTCCCAGCAGCAGCAATACTTCTGGTCCTAGTTGCAGTGCTAATTCTGAGGCAGTAGAAGCAACAGCAGCAACATCATCCTCTGCCCCAGGCAGTGAAGAGGAATGTGGAGGACAAGAAGAAAGAGGCCATTCTTCTCCACCTGGTCCTTATCCCTATCCCCTGAAGTCATGGGTTTGGGACTATTTTTCTCTTGGGGCAGTCACAGTGCAGTCATCACCAATGCACTGTGCACAATTTGTACAAATCAGTGAGAAGGGGAAAGGAGGGAGCACACCTTGGCATAACCACCCTGATATCACACATGAAACACAGACACTATGACATTTATGTCAAACTTGCTAAAGTCAAACACCCACCACAGAAATCGAGCATAGCTGTTGCTGTACCCCTTGACTCTCCAGAAAGACAACAAGAGGCAAGGTGGAGATCAAGAGGAGGAAGAGGCTGGAAGTTCAGTAATGAGCGAAACAACTAGCTTGCCATCACCTTGGCAAATAAATCTTCTGTCAATCCACCTCATTCATCATTACCTCCACCACCAAATAATAGGCACTCTGTAGATGATAGGAGGTGGCAGTTCATCTCTACCCATTGCACATTGTGTGGTGCTCTGACCACATGTGAAAGTGTGGTGGAGGAGAATCACAGGCAGGGCATCAAGCGGCATCTGAGGAGATTCCATCCCACAGAATATGCTAAGATGGTGGCAGGGAGGGTTCATCATTACTATTAAACTGTTAGCAAGTTGTCATGTGTCCTTAGTGGGGTCTGGACAAGGGGTATAGTGACAGTGGCAGTACATGGGTTCTGGTGTCATGGTGTCTGGATACAATTGTGCCCCCAGGTGTTATTTACCACAAACACTGTGCACATTGCAGTTGCTGATGAGAGGCACAGTTCCTTCTCCCAAGGGAAACATTTCTATTCTAGTAACAATAGACCCGTGATTTTGGAGGAGGGGCAGGTAGAGAAAAATTATTGGCCAACTTCTTCTTTTCTCCAAATATACTGGGGGCTACTTATTGTACTACTGCCTCAGGTGCATCACTGGATCTAGTAGTGGCAAGTGGAACCTTCATCATCCATCACCCATGTTACTGCTGTTGTTGATCCCATTCCCTTTGAGCTGCCTAATCATTCTGCTGCTTAAACAACTCAGCAGCAGCAGTAAGAACAGCGGTCACAAATTCCTCATCTACATCAGGTGGCCACTGACCAACATGACATGTCCTGCTGGCACTAGGCCAGTAGGGCTTTTTTTTTTCTAAGGGCTTGTGCTTTAAAAAAAAAAAAATAGTCATACAAAAAAATAAAAAATTTTTGGGGGTTTGTTTCTAACAAGTCAAAGTCCTACAAATAAATGTTTCCTTAGGGCTTGGACCAAACAAGTCTAATTCCTACAAATCAATGTTGCCTTAGGGCGTGTGTCAAACAAGCTTAAGTTTTACAAATAAATGTTTCCTTAGGGCTTATGCCAAACAAGCATAATTCCTACAAATCAAAGTTTCCTTAGGGCTTGTGCCAAACAAGACTAAGTCCTACAAATCAATGTTTCTTCAGCGCTTGTGCCTCTAATAATTCAAAGTCCTATAAATCATACAAATTTCTTTCTTTCTTTCTTTCTTTTATTAACTTTCCCCCCAATACCAGTCCTGAAACCCCCCCAAAATTCCATGTTCAACTGACTTATTCCTCAGACTCCACCCACCAACACAGGCATCCTCCTCAGACCCATTTTATACCATGTGTTATGGAGATTCTTTTAATTGTATTTAGGATTAATTTTTTTATTAACTGCCCCCAATTCCAGTAAACACACTCCACCAACACAGGCAACCTCATGCCCCTTTTATTCTATGCCTTTGGGAAATAAAATAATATTTTCTATGTGTTGTGTGTAAATTCAATGTTCCCATTCATTTCAATGGAATGAGCCAGGCGAAAAAAGCAGAAAAACTGTACTTTTTGTGTGAAATTATTCGCCAAGCGGGAAGTGCCATTATTTGCCGATTTCAGTTTGAGGCGAAGATTTTTGCCCGTCCCTAATTATTAACTCTATAGTGGACAACGTTCCTCATGTAGGGAAACCAAACTAGGGGCATCTAGGGGCGAAAGCTTTAGCATAGACTAGATGAGTGGTGGGAGCGAGAGCATAATGAGATCTTGGTATTTGGGAGAATGGGCTGGCAGATGATTTGCATTGGCTGTCTGTTACACAAATCTTCACCAACTTGGCCAGGCATGACCTGGGGATAGTTTCCACGAGCATCCCCCAATAGTGAGGTGTATTTCTACATTCTTAATACTCTCCTTCTTGAATTGTTCATATATATATATATATATATATATATATATAAAACCAAGAGGTTTATTTAAACGCTAAGCATGTTGTATTGCAGATCCGCAGTGCCTTATAGGTCCTTTGACTTCATCCACTTATTTTAGTCCTCCATGGACCAGTAAGGTAATTATTTAAAACAAACAAGCTATAAATGGGGGGGGGGGTATTTTTTCCTCCTATATTCACCTTCCCTTTAGCAGATTTTCAGTTATACACCTCACCTCTATTCAAGCAAAATACGCTTCATCATCCGAGATTCAACCAAGCAAGTACTACCGAGGTAGTCCCTCACTCCATCACCCTCAGTAAGTATTTTAGTCCATGTCTGCACACCCCTGTCATTTTCACATGCATTCTTTCACACTAAATTCCTCCCCATCCCTCTCTTATTCAGGCTTAAGTACATCCGCAAGCCCCTGCCCATCTCATTTGGCCAAGAAACTGTAGTGCCTTTCCAGGCTTGGTTTTGCTGCTGTTTCTATTTTCAATACATTAGGGAAGTCTTTCCAGGGTATCACCTTCCACACGGCAGAGAACTGTGTTCCGATCACTACCACCATTTGTTTTTCCTTCTCTCCTTCCCCGCCTAAATTGTTTCCCCATCCCCCCCCCCTCCTACTATTTATTCTCCAGTCCTCATCCACTCTCAGGTCTGGAGGCTCTTCACCAGGTCATCCAGCAGATTACTGTGTGCTGATTTAGGTATATCTCCTAGCTCTTGCCATAGATCAGAGCATGTTACTCACATTACTACATTACCAATCAGTACTTCAATCATGGCATTATTACTTACCACCTGCCCTCCTATTCCTCCTCCCTTAGCAAATCCCTACCTGTATCTGTCCCTCCCTCTCCATCACACATCCTTTCGCTAGCCTTATATACCCATACAAGCTGCATAGACGTTTAGGTACTTTTCCTAGCCTTAAATAAAATAAATAAAAAATAGAGGTGTTGTTTTTCAGAACTTCCAACAAAGATCATCCTTCCGCTGTAAATTCTACTTTTTTAATCTCCATTCAGGTAAGATTTACATTGTTCACATCTTGCTTGCCAAGATTCACTTCTTCCCCACCGCCATTACAGGAGCAACATACCAAGTACCTCATCACCCCCCGCCTCTGCACGTCTTGCATGATTATCAAGTATCACCTACCTTCAGATTACATTTTTCACTAGCTGTATAGTCTGCACATTCACTACCCCCCTCTTTTTTTCACTTTCTCTTCAGCATAGGAGCCTTCACTCCTGTCAAGGTCCCACCATCATTATTTCCTATCCCACAGAGGTTAGGAGCCCTCCTTTCTCACTTCTTCACAGAGGCCTCCAACTTCTCATCTTTTTCTCTTTCTCATGATAGTTCCCTTAGCCAAGGTTCAAAGATACACAGTCCCCCTTCCCCTTCTCAAAGGCTGCAGACCCCCCCTGTTTTTTTCTTTTCTCTTTCTTCTTTTCATTTTCTTTCCCTTACCCCATTTCATGCAACATGATACTTTCCCTTCTCTCCTTAACAAAGGTTCTTTCACTTTCCTTACTTTTCAGAGGCCAAAGGTCTTAGAAATCCTCTATTCTTCACCTCTTCATAGAGGCCATAGGACCCCTTCATTCCCTGAATCCCTACTTCTTCACAGAGGTCGAGGGGATTTTCCATTTGCCTCTTTTTCAAGGCCAAGGTCCCTCACTTCTCTTCCTCTTCGAAGAGATTAAGGTCCCCCACATTGCCTTACCTCTTCGCAGAGGCCAAATGTTATCCAAATATTCTACAAGTATCTTTCCTTCCCCCTTATCACTAGACGCCAAAGGTTTTATCCTTCTATTTTACACCTCTTCGCCGAGGCCAAAGGTTTTTCTTTTCTCCTTCCTTATCTCTTCGCAAAGGCTGAAGGGTTTTTGCAACTTTCCTTACCTCTTCACAGAGGATGAGGTGCCTCGCAGTTTTTCTCTCCCCCCTTAATCAAGGAAGGTTCCTCCCTTTCTTCCTCCCTTTCTTCCTCTTTGCAGAGGTCTAGGTCCCATTCATTGCCTTACCTTTTCACAGAGACCAAAGGTACCCAAATCCCTTCTTAGTTAGCAACTGGTCACATTCTCCTCTTTTGTAGTTTTAAGCTGGGGCTTTCCCACTTAAGCCTTTCAGCAGCAGTAATTTTCATTTATGTATTAGGAGCACGGCCCCACCGGCTTGTTCATGACCAACCTTCGTTTTTGACTTCCACCAGGCACTATTTGTTTGTATGCAAGCTCATTTGGTCTCTCTCCTTCACGTACACTTGTGACGGTTTTACCGCAGTAGTTGTTTAACTCCACAATACTTCACTCCATCACTCCCATATCTCTATCTCTTGGTAGCTTACTTACTCTATCACCTTTTTCTGTTTATTTAGTTTCAGCCATGGAAGACCAGGACCAGCAGTCTTTGGATCCAGAAGCTTCCCCGATCAAGCCTTCTTCACCTAGAGCTTGCAGCCCATCATTATGGGATTGGATTGTCAAGAAGTTGATGGCTAAACTCAAATGTCGCCACATCTCTTATCACGCCTCAGCCAGAAATGTGGAACTTTTCCACCTACTGTTTATCCTATCCTCTGCCTCTCCCCAGCTTCAGCACCCTGCCCCTACTCCAGCCTTACAACTTGCTCAGATTACACACCTGATCACCGACATGGGGTCAGCATTATCTGATATACAGGACAGATTCTCAGTCCTTGAAAATGCATCTCCAGTTGCCACCCTATCCACATCAGCTTTTATCTCACTACCCCTCCAGGTATCTTGCAATCTCACTTTCCACATATCACTCCTGCCCATATGATACCATCATTGAAGCCAAGGATGTGGACTTGGTATCCCTGCTGATCACATCCCAAGATCTGGCACAGCACAAAACAGTAAGTTGCGGTGACTTCTCCATGACCCTGAGAGCAAAGTATCCTAGATTTTCTAGGAAACTTACCATTCCCAAGTTCATATTGGCATTTACCATCTTTAGGGTAGTTTTGTGCCCTGCCTTTCACCACCGCAGACACATGCTCTACCAATACCTATATATTACTGTGGACCTGGGCAATAGGTAAGGTTGTATTTCTTTTTATGACTACCATCGACCATTTTCAACCTGGCCCAGTTTAATTATCCAGCAGACTGGATGTGTTGGATAATGAATTATTTTGCAGACAATTTGCTCCAGCGTGTCATCTGTGCCACTCTACTTATCACTTACCCAACCTCTCCTTTACTATTCAGTCTACCCCTACTAGCAGCTCAGGGCCCTTCTCCTCTCAAAATCCCCTGCCGTTACCTTCAGCCAACCCCCCACCACCACCAGTGCTCCCTTCGAGGACAAATTGGTGAGGGTTATCTAGTAACAATTTTAATACTAAGGGGTATTTTTTCAGTTTATGTAGGTTGCTTCACATTTGCACCTTGTGCCGTAAGGCCCACTGTCCACATGCTATGTCATCTAATAAATTATTATGTCCTGTAAACCTCATCATTCCCTTTTTTTCTGCTTTCTAATTAACACAATTTCTTTTTATAGGTTTCTTCGAAGTTTTCCATACTAGTATCATTGTTACTCCAAACAGTTCACTAGAATGCACCAATCTCCAGTCAGCACTAGCAGAACCTCACATAGTGTCTTCCCTTCTATCAGTATGAGGAAAAAATACTTGTTGCCCCCCCCCCCCTTTTTCCTATTTGGGGAACCAATAATCCACCAGCAAATTATCTCAGAAGAAGAGACTTATTACAGACTTCTCAGCTCCCCACTCTTCCCTTACCCCCAGTATCATCTCACTGAACCCGTCCCAGGAGTTTAGCCTACAGTATGCTTCCACTGATAATGCTATCTCCCCCATGCAGGTACAGATTGTTGGCTTTCAAAGGCTGATATCACAGATGCATTCAAACTCATCCCAGTCCACCCCTCTTCATGGCACTTACAAGGGATCAAGTGAGGCAACCAGAACTATTTTGCCTCCAGGTTGACTTCCGGCTCAAAGAGCAGCCCCAAGCTGTTTGACTCATTTGCCGAAGCCCTTTGCTGGATCTTTTGTAACCACTGCCACTACCCATCAGTACTTCATTATCTAGATGACTTCTTACTAATAGAACCTTCCACTAGCTTTCCCTCTAGCCTACCCATGCTCTTTTCAGTAGTTTGAACATTCCAGTGGCTTCCCAAAATACAAGAGGTCCAAGTACTGCTTTAGATTTCCTAGGGATCATTTTGGATTTAGCTAATTCAGAAACTAAACTACCAGATGACATGCTTTCTAGAATCCGTTCCATCATCGGCCAGCTCTATAACTATGCCACTCTTTCCCGCTCAGAATTACAGTCACTTCTCAGCCACCTGAGCTTCGCTATGTGAATCATGCAGCAGGGCTGCTCTTTCATTTCTCACATCCTTCTGCTTTCCTCTTCAGACTCAGACTCCAGAAGAGCCATCAGTCAGCCAGCCAAATCCAATCTATGAATGTTGTACTGATTCATAACCAATGGAATGGGCGTGCACTTTTCCCCCATTACTTTACCCTTCCTGTCCAGTGGTGCACTCCGATGCTTCTGCCAACCTTGGTTTTGCTGCCATATTTGGAAAGGAATGGTTTGCTGAACATTGACCTCAAGAAACTGCCAATATTCCCCAATTTTCCATTACTTCTCCACTTTTGAAGCTTTAACCCACAGTGGCTGCAGCTGCTCTATAGGACTGGTAGGGCATTCAACTTCATAACTGGTAACAGAGCAACTTCCCTACTCATTAATTAGGGCAGATCCCCCTCACAGTCAATTATGATGTTTCTCTGGAAGTTGACCTGGCCCTTCCTTTATCATAAATGTTTAATATATAGCTCTTTCATCCTCAGTTATGACAATATTTCAGCTGATGCTCTTTTTCATTTTAATTTTTAGGTCTTCTTCAGCCAATGCTAAAACTTTGTCTTCATTTCAGTCTTCTCATCCTCTGTAATATTAGCCTTCATGGCTTTTTGTCATTTATTCCTCAAACTATCATCCAACACCATCAGACTGTATCTATCTGGCATTCAGCAGCACTTGGCCCTCTGTTCACCACACCGGTCATCAGTGCTTTTAGATTATCATATCAAACTATTCCTTAAAAGGCTTCTCAGACTCCCCTAACATACTCCTTGTCCCCGACTCCTCATCTCTGTCGACATTGTGCAGTAAATCTGCTAACTTTGCTCCTCTTCAGGTTACATATGAGTACTGTTCTTTCTGCTGCAATGTGCATAGCCTTCTTGAATTTTGCAGCACGTTCATTTTCTTCAACTTTCTTTACCAAATATCACTTATTTTTTCATTCACATCACTACTGACTCACTCTCCCCAGACCAACTTGGCAAGGTTGGTATCATTCCCTTCTTTCCAACATCTGATAGGTGGTATCCAGTCACAGCTTTACACAATCTCTTTTCATTTGTTGCATCTTAGCCAGATTCCAATCCTCTCCTACCTTTGGCAGATGGACCACTCACTGTAGCCACCTTCATAAAGTATTTTAGATCTCTTGCCCAGCTAGGTAAAAACCCCTTCTGATTTTTAGGCCACTTGTACAGAATCGGGGCTGCCTCCTCAGCCTCCAAAAATCAAGCTCCCTCTCACATCATTCAAAGGCTGAGGAGGTGGTGTTCTGATTGTTTTACAAGATATATACATAACCCCATTCACTAAATAAAACTTGCTCTTTCATCTCTGACATATGTATGTACTATTGAGCAAGAATTAAAGTATATTGCATCTCATTGCTCATTTTTTGGCCTCTAACCAGTCTGTCCCCATCAAATCTTCTCCCCAGTTCATGTTTTGACCTTGGGGACTGGGAGCCAAATTGGTTCATCTTCATCCTCTACTAGTCTTCTGCTGGAGGCCTGAGCACAAGTAGAAGACCAGGCCTGAATTTGTGAGAGGGGCTGCAGGCTGTCATAAGTTAGGCAGCAGCCCTTTCTACTGGGTGCATATTGTGTGTTGTCCCGATTTGGCTTTTCAGCCCACACCTCTTTTAATTATTTAGTAATGGTCAGCCTTCTAATCAGGCTGTCCTTATCAAATCTTCTCCCGGGAAATGTTTTGGCCTGGAGGGGTGCCACATTGGTTCATCATCATCTTCTACTGGTTTTCCACTGGAAGTCCTCCCAAGCACAATATATTTTATGTATTAAGCAAAACACATTTAGCTCTATTTGTAAAGCACTGGAGACCTCTCCAGCACTGAAGCAGTTAAAAGCCATATTTCAATCAATAGCAATTTTCATTTCCATCCCTATGGTTCTGATGGTTTGCTCAACAATTATACCTCTTTAGCTTTCTGCACACAACCAACAGTGCCAAAATGCTACTGATTTAAATGTGGCATTTCACACCTTATAGGCCAAAAAGATCTCCAATACATTGCTTTGTAAAGCACTGGTAATGTCTCTAACATCAGAGGGGTTGAACGAACCATTAAAAACATTAGGGCTTTAGCAAATTTTGATTTGTTCCCCTATGGTGCAGATGGTTTGCTCCAGAACAGCATCTTTTTAGTATATGAATATGGCTCATAGTGTGCAAGAGTCATATATAATCTGTATGAATTAATGCATCTAAAATTGTCTTTGCTTTAAACATTTCATGCCCAGATTTTTTTTTTATTTTATTTACTATTGGTCTTAATTAACCTTTAAAATCAACAGCTGCATAAAGAAATCTTATGGGGAAAAAAGGCTCTCAGGCTGCAGTAGTAAATCACTATCCATTCACATTTCAAAGCTTAATAGTTCTTCCAAAGAACTAATAGAGCTCTTTAAGAAAAGCTATTAAAGGTCATGAAATAAATAGTTTGCCAGATTTGTCAGCTCTAATTAGAACACAATGGTAATCTGCTTATGTACTCTCAATATTTAATCAAAAGGAAGGCATTTCCTTACAGGCTTTTTGCTATTAAGTGGCTAAACAGTGACTAAGTCGAATTGCTTCAATTTTTCAAGGCTGGCTAATAACTACCTGAACACATATGCTCTACTCATATTGAACGGGTCTCCTGGCTCCTCTTGCTCTGTGTAAGTTGGTCTGCCCTTTTTATGTCATGTCAAAAAGTACTCTGCCATTTAGTTCCCAAGACAGTGGTGTCATGTAGATGTAGATGAAAGCTGTAACTGAGCTGTCAGGACAAAGAGAACCAAACATGACTAGAATCTTTTAGGAACAGTCAAAACATAAAAAACTGTAGAAGCCCTTGATCCACTGAGCTGAATTAAAAAATGCTGCATAATGTTGTATGTTTATTTTTCAATGTTCCTAACAAATATATTGTAAGTCTATTCTGTAACTTGGTTGGAAGTATTTAAAGGGATAGTAATGTTTCATAATAAAAGCAGCTCTAATTAATCATCATAGTATTTGGACTTTGGAGAGTGTTATTTCAGTTCTGTCAGAGTTGCAGTTCCAGAGTAATTCAATGACAAAGTATCCCCCTCCCACCCCTTTTACTGATGTAACACTGTTCAGCCAGAGCAGAAGGGAGGTGCCCAGGTAGACTGCATAGAGGGACAATCTTCAATTAAGATAAGGGAAAAAGCTGAAAAGCTTGTCAAGGGGGGCAGGGATTTCATTAAAAGGGGTATTGACTCAAGGGAGGAAGATATAATTATGCCTCTTTACAGGTCCATGGTAAGACCCCACTTAGAATATGCTGTTCAATTCTGGGCTCCCTTTCTGAAAAAGGACATTATGGAACTAGAGAGAGTGCAGAGGAGGGCTACAAAATTAGTAAGGGGAATGGAAAGCTTTAGTTATGAAGAAAGGCTAGAAAAGTTAAACTTGTACACACTAGAGAAACGGCGTCTTAGAGGGGATATGATAACACTATATAAATATGTTCAGGGCCCATACAAAGGGCTCTCCAAAGACCTGTTCATTAACAGAACAGTACACAGGACAAGAGGCCACCCGCTTAGACTTGAGGAAAGGAGATTTAATCTACAACAGCGGAAGGGTTTCTTTACAGTAAGGACAATAAAGGTATGGAATTCACTGCCTGAGGAGGTGGTGCTATCGAAAACATTAGATGCCTTTAAAAGGGGCCTGGATACTTATTTAAAAGAGCATAACATAGAGGGCTATGTACGTTAGTACTGGGATGAATATTTAGTTGGGGCTTGTTGATCCAGGGAGGAATCTGATTGCCATTTGGAATCAAGAAGGAATCCCCCCCCCCATTCAAGGCAGAATTTTTAATTACTAATTGAGGGGTTTTTTTTTGCCTTCTTTTGGATCAACGATGGTAAACAGGAATAGGAAAAGGTTGAACTAGATGGACGCAAGCCTTTTTTCAACCTAAATTACTATGTTACTATTGTTTTCATAGGAATAAGAGTGCCCCCTTCTGTTATCTGTCTGGTCTATAGACTGCATTCCACATCTGAGAAGAGATTGTTTACACTAGGTAAAAGGGGCGGGAGGGGGAAACTTTGCTTGTGATTATCTCATAAACCAAAAAGGTTTGAGAGATAAGACATATCATTCTTCATATTTTTGTAATGCCTACAAAATAAAATAAAGTTAAAACAAAGTATTACTATCCCTTTAAAGAATAATACATCAGCTGCTTCACAGCCCCCCATTATACCATAAGTCACTCCTTAAGGCCTTGATTTAATTCATGCTGGAAAAAAAGCCAGTAGGTCAAAATTGGATAACGTCCCATTAGCAAAATGTCCTAACATAGTAACATAGTATATTAGGTTGAATAAAGACACAAGTCCATCAAGTTCAACCTTCTCCTCATACCCCAGTAATTTTATAGCTTTCCAAATAAGTTAGTCTTTATCAGACCTTCCTGATCTGCCTACTAATAAACAGTTTAACTCTGTTTGTTCTCTTTGGAAAGAAATGTATTTAATCTTCTCTTGAATGTATCCATTTTATCTGCCATAACCACCTCCTTGGGCAAAGAATTCAACAATTTAACAGATCTCACTGTACAAAAACCCTTCCTCTGCTGAAGACTAAACCTCCTTTCTTCTAATATCATGGTCATCTGATCAGGACTTGGAATAAATAGCTCACCGCAGAGATCCTTGTATTGACCTCTCATATATTTGTACAATGTGATAAGGTCTCCTCTTAGTCGTCTTTTCTCTAGGGTAAATAAACCAAGTTTGTCTAGTCGTTCCTCCTACGTCAAGTCCTCCATTCCCTTAATTAATTTTGTTGCTCCTCGCTGTACCCTCTCTAGTTCTAGTATATCCTTTTTAAGAACTGGTGCCCAAAACTACACTGCATACTCAAGGTGAGGTCTTACCAATGATTTGTATAATGGCAAATTAATGTTATCCACTCTTGCTTCAATAACTCTTTTTATGCAAGACAGGATTTTGTTTGCCTTTGCTACTGGTGTTTGACACTGGTCCCTGTTTCCAAGTTTGTAGTTGACAAGGATACCAAGGTCTTTCTCTATCAACGAGTCCCCTAAAATTATTCCATTAAGTTTATAAGTAGCCTTGGGATTATTTCCTCCCAAATGCATGACTTTACACTTCCCTACATTATACTTCATATTCCATTTGTTTGCCCAATCTGCCATTTTATATAAATCCCTCTGTAGAGAGCAATTATCCTGTTCTGAATTAATTACCCTGCATAATTTAGTGTCATCTGCAAATATTGATACTTTGCTTTCTATATCTATTTATAGGTCATTAATAAACATGTTAAAAAGCAGCAGACCTAATACTGAACCCTGAGGTACTCCACTCTCCACTTTAACTGTATTGGAGAATTGTCCATTTACAACCACACACTGTTCCCTATCCTTCAACCAGTTTGTATCCAATTGCAAAGTTCATCTCCTAGCCCCGATTTCCTTATTTTATACCCCAGCCTTCTGTGTGGCACTGTATCAAATGCCTTTGCAAAATCTAGATATACTACATCAACTGCCTTGCCATTATCAAGGTTGCTGCTTACTTCCTCATGGAAGCTTAAAAGGTTAGTTTGGCATGATCTATTCTTCATAAAACCATGTTAATTCCTGCTAATGATCTTATTTTTTGTGTTGTAATCATGAATATATTCCCTTATTATCCCTTCTAGCAGTTTTCCCACTACAGAGGTCAAACTCACAGGTCTATAGTTTCCAGGTTCTGTTTTAGTTCCCTTCTTAAATAGAGGCACTGCATTGGCTCTTAGCCAGTCTTGTGGCACTGAGCCTGTGGTGAGAGAATCTTTAAAAAGTAACAATCTATTCAATTTCCCTACCAGCTGAAACTACAATGGACGTTGGGCCACAGAAAAGGACTTGTGGCCAAAAGTCTGTTTTGTGTGTTACGTTCCCAAAACACAGCTAAATAGCAGCAATAATGGGAACATCAAAGGCAAAGAGCTAACGTTCGGTACCTGACACACTGCCAAGCACCAACCGATAGCTCATCTGTGTTACACTTACCTGTCATCCATCTTCAGATTTGTCTTAATTCTTCTGGTCAGCAACTGTCCATCTTCTTCTTGCCTCTTTCTTCTCTCTTCTTCTGTATCTTCTTTCTTCTTCTGGTCTGTCTTCTTTCTTCGGTCTTCTCTTCATATTCCTGTATAAAAAAAGAAATATAAATAAATAGACCATAAAAAGAACCCACACATCTATGCATAGTTAACCTCTTGAGTGCCAAAGGGGTATACAATGTATTGAAGAGCAATCTGTTTGCTACCTCTCTGGGACTCAAAGAATTAAACAGTGCATAGATGTGCAAGTGAATATTGTAGAACTTGCACAAAATCCATGCACAAAGGACCTATATAATACTGAACCGTATGTTGTTAATGCTGTATTTATATATATGTATTTAAACAGCAAAATATTTAGATTAATATATGCTAATAATGGTATGACATGCAGGCACTTATTCTCTTAGCCACCCCACTCTTTGACTTTGATCAGCAATGCATTGCCCACCTCCCAAAGCACTGAAAATGTTAAATGTCATTGAATGGTAGAATCCCTCAGACCGGAAATGCCTTAGTTGAATGTCTAATTAACATTATATATAAAACTAAGTGACTGAAAATCTCCTTTTCTAAATAAAAATGGTTGATACAAGATTAAAGTGATTTTTAAAGCTCTTTCAAAATCAGTAACATAGTTTTAGGGGGTTCACTTTTGAATGGTCGCACGCAGAAGAGCATGCGACCATTTAACTGGTTCAGCAGGTCGTCTGGCTAAAAAGCGTTACGTGACAATCTCGCAGCACATGACAGAGTGAGATTGTCACGTTGCATAGCCAATGGGTGTGTGCTACAGATAAGTGTATTCTTTTATTTTTTCTCCTTTTTATCAACCTCACTTCTCTGAATTCAGTTTGTGTCCTTCCCCTTGTTCTGAAACCGTTTGTTAAGCAAACGGAGGCAGCTGGAGCGCCTCCGTGTGCTGCAGATAATACTCCATCCAGCAGAAGGCACAGGCAGCAGGAATAGGATGGAGTATTATCTGCAGCACACAGAGGTGCTCCAGCTTCCTCTGTGTGCTTAACAAATGGGTTTAGAACCAGGGGAAGGACACAGACTGAATTCAGAGATGTGAAGATGATAAAAAGGAGAAAAAAATAAAAGAATACACTTATCTGCACCGCATGCCCATTAGCTATGTGACGTGACAGTCTCGTGCTGTCATGCACTGCGAGATTGTCACTTTGCGCTTTTTAGCCAGGCGACCTGCTGAAACAATTGAATGGTCACACGCTCTTCTGTGTGCGACCATTCAAAAGGATACCATTTTTAGGTGATAGTATTTATTTAAAATATGTTCTGAAAACATTCCTGCGCTATCAAGTTTGGGAAGCTTTGTAATCAGAATTAAAGATATGACAAATTGGGCCTTATGAGCAGTTCTGGGCTAAACCAACTGCTCTGTAGGTAATAAATAAAATTACCAATTTAAAAGCAATGTTTACTCCTTGAATGCTGGAGAGGTCTTCAACTGATTGTGAATCAATGTGATGGAGACCTTTAGCACTAAATGGGTTAAAAGCCCCATTTAAATCAATGTGAATATATATTTTTCCCATTTGTGCAGTTTATTTGCTACAAAATTGCTCCACTTACCCTATACATAAAGCCCAACCCCAATCTCTTATTTAACCCTTTGAGTGTCAGAGGGGTACGGAACGCATTGCTTTGCAATGCATTCCGTATCCTTCTGGCATTCAAAGGGTTAAAGACTGCAATGTCAAGTTATAGTCTGTGTATTTAAATAGGATGCAGTTAACGATTAATGTAACTATTTGTCTTATCTCCTGTTTTATAACTGGCTGCTTTGTGTCTGTAAGCCGATATAATAAATAAATATAGAGTTTAATAGAGTAGAGGTTATCTTTTGCTCTTTTTATACCCAAGAGAAATCAGTATGAAGTACTGTATGACTAAATATTTCTAACAAGAGGTACAAGCACCCATTTACAGACATCATAATTCATTCATGAGAGAGATTCCCTGTTGACATTATGTCAAGTATATGAAACTAGAGAACACAGTTCAAATAGAAATACTGCACTGTCATAAAAATAACAGATGGATATTTTAATTTGTTTAGCAACAAATTCATATTCTTGCAATCTCAAGGGGTGACAAACAAAAACAAGTGAGCTAAAGGCAATAGAAGAACAAACTGGACCAGTTGTGATTTATGTTTTTTTCAATATGAAAGACATAGAAGGGTGAGTATCCTATATAATAATTTGCTAAAACGTGTTTAATGACGAAGTCATGCGCAGTAGAGACTGCTGAGAGTGCTGCAGTCATGTGCAGTAGAGACTGCTGAGAGTGCTGCAGTCATGCGCAGTAGAGACTGCTGAGAGTGCTGCAGTCATGTGCAGTAGAGACTGCTGAGCGTGCTGCAGTCATGTGCAGTAGAGACTGCTGAGAGTGCTGCAGTCATGTGCAGTAGAGACTGCTGAGAGTGCTGCAGTCATGTGCAGTAGAGACTGCCCGCTCCGCAGCTGATACAGAGCTGGACGCTCCTACTGCGCATGACTGCCCCGCGACCGGCTGGCAGTGGCACTGTGGCCCGTGTAATGGGCTCTTCAACTAGTATATGTAATAAAATGCATATTGGAGATACTATTACATAAAGTTCAATACTTCTAAATTAACTCAATGCCAACATCCTTGATATATTGATATATATATATATATATATATATATATATATATATATATATATATATACAGTGTATTGTAGCAATGTGTATTGTGTGTCCTAATAGAAACAGCCACAAAGTTTTAATAGCATTACCCTCCCCCACACACCTTGTTTAATATTTAAGGGCAAAATTCTGAACTGTTTAGAAATATGAAATAATGGTGTTTATATATAAGAAATTAAAATCTATTTTTATTTACTAAATGCAAACCTGGATATGCTTAATTTCAGTCATAAAAAGTAAAATGCACTTTAAAGTTTCAATATACACAATCACTGCACAAAAGTGGTTATTTTAAAGGCATAGTGTATGGCTTTATTGATTGATTGGCTTGTCTGGCCTTGGTATTTCTCTTAATTATGGTTTTGTTCATAAGACTTTGTACAGCTAGCAGTGGGGAGGGTGGGTTGTGCCTATAAAGAGGAATGGTGTTCCAGTCCTTTTGGGTCCTTGCACACTCATCCACTGAGGATGGTTTCTGCTTGATAGCAGGTGAGTCTAACCTAGGGGAATATAAATGTTTTATTTTACGTTTTAGGTGCTTTTAACTAGGTTAGCTAATGCGTTTCCTTAAACATAATTTCATTAAGATAATATTTTAAATGCAAATGTTTTTAATGCTAACATATATAAGATAGGACCAGCTCTAAATGGGATACCTTGGTGAGGTGAACAAAAACTATTCAACCAAAACCCTCATTACTATTTTTTATTAGTAATATGTATAGATAGATGTAAATTTTCTTGTGCCAGCTGATTATGCTGAGAGTGTGAATGTCAATGAATGGCATAGTCCTGAAAAGGAGATCTTTAAAGGGATAGTAATGTTTCATAATAAAAGCAGCTCTAATTAATCATCATATTATTTGGACTTTGGAGAGTGTTATTTCAATTCTGTCAGAGTTGTAGTTCAAGAGTAATTCAATGACAAAGTATCCCCCTCCCACCCCTTTTACTGATGTAACACTGCCTAGCCAGAGCAGAAGGGAGGCGCCCAGGTAGATTGCAGAGAGGGACAATCTTCAATTAAGATAAGGGAAAAACCTGAAAACTTGTCAAGAGGGGCAGGGCCTTCATTGTTCTCATAGGAAGAAGATTGTCCCCATCTGTTATCTGTCTAGTCTTACAACCAGATTCCACATCTGTGAAGAGATGGCTTACACTAGGTAAAAGGGGCGGGAGGGGGAAACTTTGCTTGTGAATATCTCTCAAACCTAATGGTTTGAAAGAAAAAACTTATATCGTCCTTCATGTTTTTTTAATGCCTACAAAATAAAATAAAGATAAAACAAAGTATTACTATTCCTTTAAGTCTCGACAACATCATAATTCTTGAATGACTTTATTGATGAAGAGTGAAAAGTTATGTGAATAAAGACTGTTTGGATGTATTTGTTGTGTTGTATCTGGGGCCCAGGGCAAGAAGGCAAGGGGCCCTATCTTCTGCTTGCTACGTCCTTGATATCTTGCAAAAGGTAGAGAAGAACTGTGAAGGCTCATTTGGGGTTTGATAAAAATTACACTATATCATCTACAAAAGCAGTGATTTAAAATACTTCTGAGCCAACTTGTATGGCTTTTAAGGAAGCTAGGAAAGAGAGGGGTCTATTAAAGCGTTCTGATGTTATGTTGAACAAAAGGAGTTAAAAAGAATAGCATTTTTAAGTGCCTTTATGAATTTGAAAAGAAGGGGTGTTTATGTCATTAATCATTAAATTGGACCTGGGGGAATGATAAAGACAGTGGAATAAATCAATAAACGGTAGTCCAAAATGTGTGGATTTTAAGACATAAATGAGGTGGGGCCAGGCTATTTGCTTTTTCAGTATCTACATTTAAAAAAAAAAAAGAAGACAAACAAGGCACTCCATGCCTCACTCCATTCCTTCTTCACATGGATTCTAATTTTTGCATATATATTATATGCATATATCATGGTGTGCTAGCGCTGTGAGTTTCTTCTTTTTCTTTGCTTTTCATATATTAATTTAAGTGTGTGCAGCACTGACAGCATAATTTGCTTATGCAAAAACTACATAGGCACAGTTTATTGAGTAATAATATTTAACCAACATCTTTACCATCATACCTAAAAGGTTACAGTTAATTAATTTTCTAGTAAAAGCAAACACACACACACACTATTAGCCCATAAAGTATTCATATATTCCAAAAGGGGAGATCTATGAATCCCTTTTCAACTCACTATCCATTATAAGGGGTGGGGAGGTGAGTGAATAAATAATAATGTCCCTGAATTATGTTGTATTATGTATTGGTGCAAACATAAATTATGCAGCAGTTTAAGCATGCGACCCAAAGAATGGGTTAGCCTGCAGCATCCTTAAAAAAAAATTGGCATTGAATTAAGAAGGACACACACAGATACACACTTTCTAATGATACTGTTTGTATACTGTTTACTACTATACAGTTGCTGACATTCTCCTAGACAAAATAAGGGCACTTAAGTAGGATGAATTTCCTCTGCGCGCCTTGTAATAGTATTTGTAAGGTGCTGTAAGTCAAGGATGCTGCTCACCTGAAATAATAAAATCACACCAGGTTATACTTAAAGGACAAAGGAAAAACAAAATATGCTTCGTTAGTCAATTTTTTGTGCATTACAGTGTCTTTATCGAGATATACCTTATGGCTATGTTCCGATGTAGGTAATATACTGTGCCAAAATGTTGACTATTAAAGCTTGATTTTGGACTTACGTATAGCCTGATATGCACTGGATCCTCTGTTTTATAGAAGCACACATTGAGTGACATCATTTCTAGTATATGGCCTACTGCTCAGTGGAGATGAGGATTATAATGAATAATGTCAGCACTACCAGGAAACGAAACAATCACATTCGTAATAAGTGCTGTAACATGACAGCCCTCACAGTGATTGGTTGGTTAAAAATTTTAATTCAAACACTCCTCTTACTAATATGGGTATATAAAGCACTTGAAAATGGTCCATCTTCGCTATACAGTGCCCCAGACAAAACCGTGTAAGCAGCGAAATGCATTAGGTGGTGCAATGCCATTGTTGTGGGGCTTTCACTATGCCCCAATGTGTACTTAATTACGATATCCCATTGTTGTTGAAGTTGTATATTCAATTTAGAATGTGGTTTTATATTGTAAGGGTGTATAGCTAACATGCTACTGTGCAGGTATTGCAATATGCAAGGAATATCCAACCTGCAAGTTACCATTTAGGTTTTTATAGAATGTATTTTTATACTGAGAGGGCCTTTGAATAGCTAATTCAGCTTGCTACAAGTAACACTTTTTGGAATCATTTATAGACAGTCACAACCAGTATAGAATGAGATTTTATACCACATGGGCCTAGAGCGTAGTTACATTGTATCATGCCATCATAGAACAGATTGGTTCTTATGTTAAGACACACACTTTCATTCATTCAGTTTATTGTGTGTACTAAGATACTGAATGTAATACATTTCACTTGATCCTTTGAATAAATGGCCCACTGGTGAAGTTAGGTGACTGCAATACTGAGGAGAATGGACTCCATTTTAAATACACTCTGGGAGCTCAAAGGTTAAATATGTGTACAGTTTATTAGAGCAGTATATTATAGTGGCTAACTAAACAGATTTAAAATGCAAGCTTTCAAGACTTCTTAGGTCTCTTTCTCAGGCATGTTATTAGCCAATAAAGGTATCAACTTTAAAAAAAAGTTTGCATCCTGTATTTCTACGGCTAACATGGTACCAACTCTCATCGTATATTATAGTGGTCATAATAAAATATCTTCCTAGTGATGTGAGGGCCTCTGGACAGTTAACACATTCTAGTACTAATGCATGCACTGTTGTTTCACTCAGATTACCACATCCAGCATAAAATGGTTTTTTATACCATAAAGGTTTAGAACGAGGTCTTGCATTGATATAAGTTAACACCTTGACCGAGGCAAATGCTTGGCTATTAAGTTTGTAGTCCAAATGATGGCATTATACTCTATTTAAACTATAAGACCAATAGCTCACTAGCAATTGTAAGTGACTGAAGTGCTAACAATCTGTCATTGAAGACCATTATCTCCATTTTTATATTAATTAAGGGAGTACCATTATTAACCTCTACAGTGCTTACCTAGTAGTGTAACTAGATATTCACGTGATATTTTGTTTGTAGGCCTTTATTCAAGACTCACCTGCTGTATTAAATTCACATCCTACTTTATGGGATATAATAGGTAGTTGCACCAGTGGAACAGTAGGCTTCTAAAAAATAATTAGTAGAGTAGAACATTGTTTTTAAAAGGGTTTTTATTGTTTTGAAACTAAAAAGGTGGAATTGGTGTTTGATCTTGTAAGCGCTCTTGTGCTGAACTAGTCTCCTAATACAGAGGGATAATAGGGACTATAGGGCTTTGGCCTCTATGTTGTCCTTTCCATGTATTTGTCATTTATCTGTTTTTACTTTTTATTTACTAATGATTTGATTCCTGCCTGGTTACTTAGCAGTATGACATCATTGGTGTGTTCACATCTTTTGCAAGGTATGTTTGTTTATTGGTTTGGTTTATATGTATAACTTAGAAATACCTCTGACATTTCTGTGTTGTGTTACATAGAAACATAGAAACACAGAATTGACGGCAGATAAGAACCATTTGGCCCATCTAGTCTGCCCATTTTCCTACTGTAAAAACCTCAAACCTTATTTGGTCCTTGTACTTGTCTTATGTTAAGGACAGCCTTATGCCAATCCCATGCATGCTTATATTCAGTCACTGTATTAACTTCTACCACTTCTGCTGGTAGGCTATTCCACTTATCTACTACCCTCTCAGAGAAATAAAACTTTCTTATGACTAAACCTGTGTCCCTTAGTTTTAGACTATGACCTCTTGTCCTAACATTTTTACTCCTTTGAAATGTACTTCCCTTCTGTACTTTGTTGAATCCCTTCATGTATTGGAATGTTTCTATCATATCCCCTCTCTCTCTTCTCTCCACCAAGCTATACATGTTCAGATCCTTTAGTCTATCCTGATATTTCTTTTAATGTAAACCAGTCACCATTTTAGTATCCCTTCTCTGAATTTTCTGTAGAGAATCTATATCCTTATTGAGATGGGGTCTCCAGTACTGCACACAATACTCTAGGTTAGGTCACTTCCCTTTTTCTGCTACTAATGTCCCTAGCTAAACAACCCAACACCCTGCTTGCATTCCCCACCACTTTATTACATTGTCTGCCTGACTTTAAGTCATTAGAAATAGTTGCTCCCAAATCCCTTTCCTCTGTTGTCTCTGACAACACAGTACCCTTAATAGTATATTTTTCCTTTGGATTTTTTCATCCCAAGTACATTATTTTACCTTTATCAACATTAAACTGCAGCTGCCATACTCTTATCCATTCTTCTAATTTACCAAAACCTTTTTTGCTCAAGTACATAATAGGATGTTCTTCTCACTTGTTCCTTGAGAAAGAACTGCACCTGGGCCTTCATCATATGCATCAGTCTGTACCACAAATTCCTTATAGACGTCTGGGGTGACCAAAACTAGGTCTGCACACAATGCCTCCTTTAGGGCTTTAAATGCATACTACTCTTTGGGAGTCTATTTTATCATAAAAGGACTTTTCCCCTTGTTAGCTTTGTCAAAGGGTTTGCAATAGTAGCAACGTTGGGTAAACCTACGATAGTAGCCTGTCAAGCCTAAAAACGCCCTTATTGTTCTTTTGTTACAGGACGTGGTCAATCCCAGATGGCCTCCACCTCACTTTTCTGGGGTTTAAGGAGACGTCTCCCAATCATAAAACCAAGGTGCTTAGCCTCTTCTAAACTATAGTGCATTTAACAGGGTCGGCAGTTAAGCCTGCATCCCGCATTGATTCCAGTACAGCCTGAGCTCCTGGGAGGTGTGTTTCACAATCTGTACTATGAATAACCACATCACCAAGTTAGGCAACTGCATATTCACCCTGGGGTTTAAGAATCCTATCCACCATAAATTGGAAAGTCACAGAGGGCACCATGCAACACAAAGGGCAATACCTTATATAGTGAAATAATCCCTCTGTTGTAGAGAAAGCAGTTTTCTCTTTGGCTCTCTTGGTCAGGAGAACCTGCCAGTAACCTTTCTTCAAGTCCAATATAGTCAACTAATGGGAAAGTCCCAGTCTCTCTATCAAGTTGTTGACACTGGGCATGGGATAGGCATCAAACTTAGAAATCTCATTTAATTTTCGGAAGTCATTACAAAATCAGATTTCTCCATTTGACTTGGGCACAAAACAATGGGATTAGTGCATTCACTATGGGACGCTTCAAAAACCCCCAGCTCAAGCATCTTTCTTACCTCTGCATAATTTCTTCCCTTATAGCTTTGGGGATCCTATAGGGTTTCAAGTGAACCTTTTACCCTGGTTCAGTAATTACATAATGTTTAATAAAACGAGTCCATCCTGGTACTGGGGAGAATACATCCCTGTTTCTTGAAAATACTCCCTGACTTCCCATTTTTGACGAGGAGCTAGGGTCACAGCTATGTTTACCTCTGGTTCTCTCTGTACTTTGGCTTGAGGAGCCTTGTTTACCACTCCCATCAATATCTCTTTATCTACCCATGGTTTAATTAAATTTATATGGTAAATTTGTTTTGGCTTTCTCCTACCTGGTTGTCTCACCTTATAGTTTACCTAATTTACTTGCTCCATGATCTCATAGAGCCCCTGCCAACTTGCAGGAAATTTGCTCTCAACTGTAGGGACTAGAACCAGCACCCTGTCTCTTGGCTGAAAGACCCTGAGCCTGGCATTTCTATGATAACTGGCCTTCTTGGCCTCATGTGCTTTCTCCATGTTTTTTTTACCATGGGCATTATGGCTTCAATGTGATCCTGTGCCATGTGTTCAATTATACTATGGTGAGAGGTGTGATCCTGCTCTCATGTCTCCTTGACAATATCAAGTAGACCCCTGGGATGTTTGTCATACAATATTTCAATGGGTGATTACCTTGTGGAAGATTGGGGCACTTCTCGAATAGAAAACATGAGGTAGGGTGGCAGTTGATTCCAATTCTTTCCATCTTTATTCACCACTTTAAGCAAGATAGCTTTAAGGGTTTTATTAACCCATCAGTTTGGGGGTGATGTACAGAGGTTCTCAGTGGTTTAATTTTGAGCAGATTACACAGTTCTTTCATTACCCTAGACATAAAACGGGTACCTTGGTCTGTAAGTATTTCTTTGGGGATTCCCACCAGGCTAAACATAAACATTAACTCTCTTGCAATGGTTTTGGCTGAGGTATTTCTTAAGAGGACTGCATCAGGATAAGGGGTAGCATAGTCTACCACAACCAATATGTATTGGTGCCCCCTAGCGGACTTGAGCAAAAGACCTATAAATCTATGGCAATTCTGTCAAATGGGACCTCTATGATAGGAAGAGGTACAAGTTGCCTTTTCTTTGACATTCTGCGCATGATTCACAAAATCATTCTATGACAGAATATGTACCTGGCCAGAAAAGCCTCCTTACTACTCTCAATCTATTTTTTTCAATTCCCAGGTGTCTTCCTAGCACATGACTATGGGCCCATTTTAGAACTAGGTTTCTGTAGGATTGTGGTACCATTAATTGCTCAAACATTTCAACCCCTCTTTTCTCCACTCTGAAAAATATGGAGGGGATAAGGGACTTTCAGGTTTTATGGTGGTACCTTCTACTACTTGTACATTCTCCCGTTCAACCACCAACGTTTGATCCTCCCATTAGGTGGCCCAAAAGTTTCCTGGACTAATTCCTAAATTGTGGAATTCTACCTCTTCTGTGGGTTCCTCTATTTGGGAAGGTCCAGCCAAATCTTGTTCCCCTTCTTCAACCATGCATACTACAGGTGACTCTCTCTCATTACATTGTTCCCAATCAATATTAGAAAAAGGAAAAATAATATCTGCTTCCTCTGTTTTTACCTCCTGCTCTACAGGTCTGGACTCATTAGCTGAAGTACCGTCTCATAGTTTATGGAAGTGGGGACAATCTCTTCCAAATACTACATCATAAAGCAGTGAGGGTACTGCACCTACTCTGTATCTCACAGTCCCAACCCTATTTCTAATATTACTGTTTTGCTTTTTTCACATTGCTTTTTCATCATGCTTACTGCTTCTTTTGATATTCATGTTGGTTTTCTTGTTTTACAGTAGTTGCAACAGCATGGGAAGTGTCTATAATAGCCTTGATAACTTTTTATTGTGTGTTGAAATGTCTGTATCTGGACAGTCTTACAAAGCGATTAGACAGTGCTTTCCCAAAATTCTTATGACTTTTCAATAGCTGGCTAGAGTCAATCTTCATGTTTGTTGATTTGATTTCTATCTTGCATTGAAATCTCACATTACAAATTTGTAGTGGTAATTGTCCTGTTTGTAGAGGCATAATAAATCATCATAAAATTCTTCAGCTTCATTATCACTGTGGCTACTTGTAGGGGCATAAACTTGAATGATCTGAAGAACATAGCGACTGTTTAGTTTGATCCTTTCTGAAATACGTTCTACTTTTATGAATGAGTCTGTCAGTCTTTTGTTAATCAAGAATCATATTGCACCACATCATCCATCATTGATTAGTCATTGTACTGGTCTTCCCTCTGCTAGAACTAGCTCACAAGCCTTGGGGGAATGAGGCCATTGTTTTTGTTGTAAAGCCATGTTGAGGGAATGGGATGTTATCTGCCACTCTGCTTCAATGCAATTTGGCAGCTTTTGGATCAATATAGTCAGGTGTCTTAGCTTTGATCTGTCTACCTTGGGTGACTCTGCCAGGAGTATATGCTCCCGATGGCTTAGTTCTATGCTTCACTGACACATGCAAACACACCTGCCACGATAAGGCATGGGTGATATATATGTATATATATATTTAAATATATAGATCTCCATTCATTGTGAAGGGTTCTTTGCTGATGCTACGTGTCCTATTGATGTATTTGAATGATAACACTTTTAGCTTTTATTTGATGATGGCTGCATAGTTGATAATAGTATCATGTAAATTCCCATGTTTAAACATATAGATCCCCATTTAATATGAAAGGCACTTAGCCGGAGTTATGTATATTAATTTACTAATTTGAATGGCAGTATTTTCTAAATATAAAGAGTCCAGGTTGTATTGTAACATCAGACCATAACAACTCAATACTATATATATTATTTAATCTGTTCATAAACATTTCTCTCAAGAGGAGTGAACTGATAGGGATATAGAGATCGTCTTTATACCTATGGATTCATTTTTATCATTCACCTTTATATGATTTGTCAGTTAGAAAGAGCTATTGATATATCAGGCTATTAAGATATCATATGTAAATTGCAAATAAACAAACCTCCATAGAGGAGTAATTTTTAAAAGTTATTGCCAAGGGATATAGAGAAAACATTATATACACTTATGTATTTGATTTTTGTAACCTTATTGGTCAATTTGAATTGAAGACACCTCCCTTATGGGAGGGATTTTCCCTTCAAATAAGCTCTCTTTCAGCACACTCCATTTGCCAGTGAACAAGCCTTTAGGGGTAAATGAGTGTCAGGGATGCTTGTTCAATTTCCAGTATTAAAAATATTTTCATTTTTGTCTTTGTGCAATACTGAATTAGACCATGAGCTCTAATATTCCGAGCTTCAAGTCTGCTGTTTACCCATTCTTTGTCGTCTGCTAAATAGATTGATGTCAGTGAATGCTATAAAGATTCATGCCAAATTGCCAATATGAATAAATGTTACATTTCTTTAATTTAGATAATTGATACATTCAGCATCTAAGCAATATCAGCAACTGAGCAAACCAAATGATGCCCCTGTAAGATGTAGATTAAGGTATAGACGAAATAGCTCCTTTTATTTTCTGTATTTAAATTATTTTTGTCCTTTAAATACTTTTATTAATAAAAGTTACGTTTCGTAGTAATCCCTTTTCACATGAACATAATATAAACTCACTAGGGCCTCCCCATTAACCCTTTGAGTGCCAGATGGGTACGGAATGCATTGCTTTGCACTCTGGCACTCAAAAGGTTAAACCTGTCGGTAGAGAAAAATATATACTGAACGGCACACATACAGTGTTAACATAGGAATCCAATTGCCCTAAAACAGGAAACACAATGAGCACTGGGACACAGAACCTAACTTGTGGCCAAACATTCAACGTGGGTTTTGTAGTCCCATAACTCACACTAAATAGCATGAGAAATGGGAAGATCAAAAGAAAATAGCTAACACTCTGTATTTGACACCGTCAAACAACGAGCATGAGCTCAACAACACAGTCACCTTTCCAATCATTAACCCTTCTCTTGGCCTACACTACCCCTAACATGAACAATAAAGTGGTCCCATACTAGCACTAACACTATGTTATCACCCAGAGGTAGAACACCTACTTGTCATCCCGTCCAGCAGGGTCTTCTGCACCCTGCTCTGCTCATTCCATCCTTTTTCTGTAAACATATCGTTTTCTTCATCTGTCACCCTCTTCTTTCTTCTTCTTCTTCATCTGTTATTTTCATCTGCCATCTCCATCTCTCATCTTCTTACTTCATCTGTGCTCCTCTTAATTCTTCTTGACACTTACTGTTGACAATAAATATATGCTGCTGCCACCTCCACTGCCACCAGCGGTGCCGGCAGGAACAACCAGCAAAAACAAACAAACCTCCTTGTACCTTTCAGGCAGTAGCCCAATGCCAACTGAGGGAAATTTGAACAGGGACTACCTCTTATATAGCCAGTTCCTGCTTAAATTGACCCCCATGCTCCCTTTGGCTGAGATGTGGGCTTACACAGAGCACAAAACCACACCTCCTGGCCAATCTGTTCCTAGCTGGAGGGTTGACTTAAGAGGTGGGGTTACTGCAGGACATGTTTTGTGCCCTGCTTAAGGCCATATCACAGCCAATGGGAGCATGGGGGACAATTTGAACAGGGACAGGCCATATAAAAGCCCGATAGGTATGTGGAGGGGGGTCTTCTGACATTGTTTCATGCTGCCGCCAGTAACAGTGGTGGCGGCAGCAGCAGCATATGTTTAATCACAGATTTATTTCCCTAACTTTTTTACAGGTTTCACACTAAGTTTAAAGAAAAAGAATGAAGAGGAACAGAGATGAAGAATGAAGATGAAGATGACAG
Organism: Rhinophrynus dorsalis; assembly: GCA_037306005.1. Taxonomy (NCBI): domain Eukaryota; kingdom Metazoa; phylum Chordata; class Amphibia; order Anura; family Rhinophrynidae; genus Rhinophrynus; species Rhinophrynus dorsalis. Next base: position 372,234,202 of record CM074721.1, read on the forward strand.
ATGAAGTCAGAGATGACAGATGACGATAATAGATGAAGAAGAAAGAAAAAGAAAAAAGGAGATTACAGAGGAAGGATTGAAAAAGAAGACTAGGGCGCAGAAGACCCAGCTGGCTGTTTAACCCCTTGAATGCCAGTGGGGTAAGAAACACTGTGCAATGTGTTGAATACCCTACTGGCACTCAAAGGTTTTTTTTTTTTATAATTTTTTCCTCATTCACACACATTTTTTGAAACCCTTTCAGTGCCAGAGGAGTGCAAAATGCATTGTTTACCAATGCATTGCATACCCCTCTGGCACTGAAAGGGTTAATCATTTTTACATCATGCGCATTTTTTAGGTACTCAGGTTGTATTAATATGGGGCTTCTGGATTCATGTTGGAAAATTTTAGTTCCAGTGTACTTACCGTTGCCGTCTTCACTTGGTGCATAGTACTTTCTTTTGGTCAATAGGTCTTTCCTTTTTGTAATCGTCTTTATATGTGGTGATTCTTTTCCAAACAGTTCATGTCTAGAGAAGATTTAAGAAATGTACAGTCCTCCAACAACAACCAACCGTCTGACTGGTATTATAGAACCACCAATAAAAATATATTTTGCCACTTGTGATTTTTCTATATAAAAATGTACTTATCAACTTCCACATATAATATTTCAGAAGAATATAATAACTGCTGTAAAATATATTGATGCATTTCAGAAAACACTGTTTCCTTTTTCTAAGCAGAATAAACAAACAACATTTATTTTTATTGGTGTTTCTATAACACCATTCAGGAGATTGGTTGTTGTTGGAGGACTGTATATTTTCTGCACTAAGGATTTTTTAAAATCTTCACTAAACATGAACAGTTTGGAAAAGAAGGACCAAATATAAAGAAGATTACAAAAAGAACAGACACATAGGCCAAAGGAAAATATTATGCACCAAGTGAAGATGGCAACATTAAATACACTGGGACTAAAATTTTACGACATGAACACAAATATCGTTTCATTTGACTGAATCCGGAATCCTATAAATATTAAGATTGACTCAAATTAAAGTCTTGGTGAATAAATACGTTGAGGTAACCAAGTGAACAGTATTGTGGTAAGTTTGTTTGGAAAAGAGAGTTCCTGAGATAGTGACTGGCATCTTCTCTATTAAATTTGCAGTTGAGGTTTACAGATTGATGTATCCCATTGGCCCTATAAGGCTTGGTCTTAACGCTTTTAATACTTTTATGAAGATATATATCTTTGAAGTGCAGTGAATAAATCTTTGGCATTAAAGGACAATCTATTTTTGGGACATAACATCCAGGAATAATACAGTTCTACCTTTTTTCTATTTTTTACAAGAATATAATTACAGATATTACGCCACTATACGTACACATATACTTGTGTTGTTGTTCCTTTAGATCTGCCTGGTTGAGCTGACAATTAATATATTATTTTATGTGGTGCTACATTAGGGCCCCTGTAGGCCCATTATTTACTTTTTAATGCGGCAAATCCATTTGTAGTGACATTGGTGTTTAAATAGTTTGTTTCTGGTCTATGGTGGTAATACTGGATTGGCACATACAAGTTTATGATCCGATTGTGGAATTGTGGAAATAACTATATGTATTATGTAAGGCTGTGTTGTCTATGTTTTTCGCCCAGATTAACTATATGTATTATGTAAGGCTGTGTTGTCTATGTTTTTCACCCAGATTTCGCGCAGATTTCTTTGGTGAAGAACTGTAATAGGAATAAAGAGGAAGAGAGAAGAGGAAGAGGGAAGAAAAGAAGACTAATGAGAGAAGAAGAGAATAGGTAAGTAAAGAAGATAAGAGAACAGTAGGTAGCACCTAGGATTAAATGTCAGTATAGTTAGGGAAGGTGCTGATGGGAGGATTAAACATTGTAGGGAGAAGTAGAAAAAAAAAGTTCACAATGAAGGCAGCGTCTGAGACACTAAGGTGAACCAAGGGTCGTAAGTGTCATGGAATAGTGTGATTTTATTATGAGAGTAGTAAAACAGGCGCTCCATGTCTAATAGATGAGATACTTCTCGCTTCCAGTCTGACAGTGTAGGAGGGTCAGGTTTAAGCCACCTTTGTGGAATAAAAATTTTGAGCAGCAGGCAGTGGTAGCAACCATGTTTTAATGAAAGATGATGGAGGGGTGGTGGATGAATCAACTTGTGGAATAATGCCGAAGAGCATTAGTAGGGAAGAGAAAGGTAAAGGGTTACCAAAGATTGAACTGAAGTCCAGAAGGGGGATATTAATGGGCAAGTCCACCAAACATGTGTTAAAGAAGCTGGAGAGGAGTTGCATCTCCACAAGAGGCACTTGAAACGGGTCTGGACTTGGAGAGAAGCCATGGTGACCTATACGACCTGGTGTGAGGCTTATAATTTGTTTCACGGTATGTCACATTCAACACTAGGGTACAACTGCATTTTAAAGATAATAGCCTCTGATCATCTGCTATGGGTATATCTAGATCTTGTGCCCAGATCGACTTGCATCATTTAAGGAGTGAGGAAGACAGGGGATCGGAAGTAGTCAGAAGAAGGTTGTATAGTTTAGAGATTCCTTTTGGGATAACTGTGTGTCGTAAGAGTAAAGACTCAAAGGTAGTAAGAGGTCTAGGCTGGTAAATCCTGCGGAATGCAGAACTGAGAAAATGATGCACTTGTAAGTATCTCCATTTCTCTGACATAGGAAGCCCATAGAATGCACATAGGTAAGTAAAGGAGGGGATTTCCTGGGTTGGTAGTAAGTGATCGAGGCCATTTAAGCCCATTTGGGACCACCTTAAGAAGGCTGAACCATGCAATCCAGGAGCAAAATCTGGATTACCTAGTATTGAGCAAAGTAGAGATGGAGTTTGGGCTAGAGCTCCCCATTGTCTCCAGATTTTTAAGAGAAATGGTAACATAGATTGGGATACAACCAAGAAGGTAGCTTGAGCCGACCTGATCCAAAGGAGCTGTCAGAAAGATATGGTAGAAAGAAGAGATTGAAGCAACCGTGTCCAGTATTTATCAGGAGGCATCCGCAACAATTCCAGAAGAGTGAGCAAGGAGACTGCATGATGATAGCTCTGAATGTTTGGTAGACCCAGACCTCCTAAACGAGGAGGTCTAGCCAATATAGCCTGGTGGACCCTAAGGAGGTGCTTGTTCCAAATGAAGGAGTGAATGAGGTGTTTAAGTTGGGTGAGAGATGTGGATGACAAAGGCAAAGATCTAAAAAGAAATAGTATTTTGGGTAGGATGACCATCTTCGCTAAGTTGATATGTCCTATCCAAGAAATAAATATATGTGCCCAATTGGAGATATCCTATCGTATGGAAAAGATGAGTCTTTCTATGTTGTAGAACATAAGGTCTGACACTTGGGGAGTAAGATATATCCCTAAAGACTATAGAGAAGTTGCAACCCAAGGAAAAGAGAAAGATGCCTGTAAGTATGCCTGTAGGGGGGCCGGGATAGAATGCCCAAGAATTTCAGATTTATCGTAGTTTATTTTCATGCTGGATAGGCGCCCATACGATGTTAAGAGGGTACTCAGAGCTTCCAGAGATTGTGCTGGTAAAGTTAAAAAAGTTAGTATGTCATCTGTGAAGCAGATCATTTTGACAGAAGATGAACCAAGTGGAATCCCATGGATATCTGGGTGTTGCTTAATAGCGGCAAGGAGGGGTTCGAGAGTTAAGATGAAGAGATGGGGTGAAAGGGGGCAGCCTTGACGTGTCCCATTTGTGATTGAAAAGGGTGACAAGAGAAGACCATTTACCGTAACCCTTGCCGTAGGCAACGCATAAAGAGATAGGATTGCCCTTAAGAAACGGGGGCTAAATCCGAACCGTCTCAGAGTGGAGATCATAAATCCCCACTACACTCTATGAAATGCCTTCTCCACATTGAGGGAGAGGAGAAGCAGGAGCATTAATAGATTGAGCCGAGTGGATTAAGGAGATTTCCGTGATAATATTGTCTCTAGTCTCAAGTCCCCACATGAATCCAGACTGTTCAGCACTAATGAGAGAAGGGAAGATGTGAGTAAGTCTAGTGGAGAGAATCTTGGCAAATAGTTTGACATCTCTGTTAAGAAGCGATATTGGTCTATAGCTACTGCATAAAGTGGGATCTTTCCTTGGTTTTGGAATAACAGTGATATGGGTAGATAGAGAAGAAGGTTGCCAGGGAGTCCCATCAAGAACTGAATTAAAGGTGTTCACTAGGTGAGGAGACAGCATGGTAAGGAAACATTTGTAATAATGGGTAATTAGGCCATCTGGGCCAGGGCTTTTCCCCAGGGGAGTGGATCGCAGCGCTTGGCGGATATCTTCATTAGTTATGAGAGCATCCAGTGCTGATAAGTCAGTCGCAGAGAGATGTGGCAAGTTAGCTTTGGTGAGGAAGTTCTGTATAGCCAAGGACTGGAAAGGAGTAGGATCCGAGGACTTGTGAACATTGTATAAGGAGTAGTGATGAGCGAGCACCCCAATGCTCGGATGTTCGGGTGCTCTGACCGAGCACCCCCTGAGGCTCGAGTGCTCGGCCGAGCACCCGAGCCCCATTGAAGTCAATGGGAGGACTCGAGCATTACACCAGGCACCCCCTGCTCTGATGAGGGGAGGGTGCCTGGTCCATAGGAAAAGGGCAGAAAAAGATGGAAACACTACAGAAATGGTTCAGGGACAGCATAGGGAGGATGTCTGGATGCACCTTGGACTCCAACATCGCTGCTGGGAACGATCTTTCGCCCGTAGTACGCCATTTTTACAGACTGACCGTAAAACACACAAAAAGGAAAATAAAAACGACTTTAGGCGAAAAATTGTTACCAAACAATATTTGCTGTATATTTACTTGTATATCATCTGCAAATTCTCCCAAAAATTTCATCGATTTTCTGAAGTGAGGCCATGATTAAGAGGGAAACGTGCGCAGAGGCAAATTATCCCAAAAATTTCCTTGATTTTCAGAACTGAGGCCATGATTAAGAGGGAAACGTGCGCAGAGGCAAATTCTCCCAAAAATTTCCTTGATTTTCAGAACTGAGGCCATGATTAAGAGGGAAACGTGCGCAGAGGCAAATTCTCCCAAAAATTTCCTTGATTTTCAGAACTGAGGCCATGATTAAGAGGGAAACGTGCGCTGAGCTGACCATCTAAAACATTATGGGTGAGGGTCTGCTGCAGAGCTGACCATCCTAAACATTATATGCGAAGGCCCGCTAGTGAGCTGACGCTATAAAACATTATATGAGAGGGCCCGCTAGAGAGCTGACCCAATAAAACATTATATGAGAAGGCCCGCTGGTGAGCTGACCTATATAAAAATTGTCAAACAGGGCCCGCTGGTGAGCTGGCCCTATATAAAAATTATATCACAGGGCCCGCTGGTGAGCTGGCCCTATATAAAAATTATATCCCAGGGCACGCTGGTGAGCTGGCCCTATATAAAAATTATATCCCAGGGCATATGGAAGAGGAGGAGGAGGATGAGAACATTAAGAGTCAACCATATACCCGTTTTTGGGGTGGAAGGGGTGAATGGGAATACAGAGTATTCCCATCATTGTAAATAACATATATAAAGTGAGTTTATGTTCACCCGGGGCTTTCCTCCAGTGGAGTGGAGAAGTCAGGGGAAATCCAGGCCTTGTTCATTTTTATAAGTGTCAACCTATCAGCATTTTCGGTGGAAAGGCGGATACGCTTATCTGTTATGATGCCACCAGCAGCACTAAATACCCGCTCAGACAGAACGCTGGCGGCAGGGCAGGCCAGCACCTCCAAGGCGTAGATTGCCAGTTCATACCACGTGTCCAGCTTGGACACCCAGTAGTTGTAAGGCACAGAGGGATCATTGAGGACGCTGACACGGTCTGCTATGTACTCCTTCACCAAAACTTTTTCCTCCTTGTGACACTAGGCTACGCATCAGGGTGAGGGTGCTGGCGAGGTGTCATGAAGGTGTCCCACGCCTTGGAGAGTGTTGCCCTGCCTTTGTCGGAACTGCTGTGTGCTCCCCTTTTCTCCCCTTCTCGGTTGGCCAAGGTAGCACGTACTCTGCCGCCAGCGTTGTCAGATGGAAAATTTTGGAGCAATTTTTCGACAAGAACCTTCTGGTATTGCACCATTTTGCTTGTCCTCTCCACCGGAGGAATGAGAGATGAGAAATTCTCTTTGTAGCGGGGGTCCAGAAGGGTGAACACCCAGTAACCCGTGTTGTCTAAAATGCGTACAACGCGTGGGTCACGGGAAAGGCAGCCTAACATAAAGTCAGCCATGTGTGCCAGAGTACCAACAGTCAAGATTTCGCTGTCCTCACCAGGAGGCTGACTCTCAATATCCTCATCCTCTTCCTCCTCTTCTGCCCACCCACGCTGAAGAGATGGAACTAAAGTTCCATGGCTACCCTCTGTAGCGGAGGCAACCGTGTCTTCCTCCTCCTCCTCCTCCTCCTCCTCCGCCTCCTCCAATTGTCGCTGAGAAGACGAAGTGAGGGTGCTCTGGCTATCACCTTGTGTAAGCTCTTCCTCCTCCATTTCCACCTCTTCCACATGCAAAGCGTCGGTTTTAATTGTGAGCAGCGAGCGTTTCAGTAGACACAGAAGTGGGATGGTTACACTGATAATAGCGTTATCGCCGCTCACCATCTGTGTCGATTCCTCAAAATTGCGTAAAACCTCGCAGAGGTCTGACATCCATTCCCACTCCTCACTTCTGATTACAGGAAGTTGAACGGAGAGGCGACGACCGTGTAACAGCTGGTACTCCACTACTGCCCTCTGCTGCTCACAAAGCCGGGCCAACATGTGGAAGGTGGAGTTCCAGCGCGTGCTCACGTCACACAGCAGCCGGTGAGCTGGCAATTGTAAGCGCTGCTGCAGCTTCAACAGGCCGGCCGAAGCTGTAGATGACTTACGGAAATGTGCACACACGCGGCGCACCTTTGTCAAGAGATCATGCACATTGGGGTAGGTTTTTAGAAATCGCTGCACCACTAAATTAAATACATGCGCTAGGCATGGTACGTGTGTGAGCTTGCCGAGCTCCAAAGCCGCCACCAAGTTACGCCCATTATCACACACAACCATGCCTGCTTGCAGGTTGAGTGGCGAGAGCCACTGCTCGGTCTGGTGACTAATCCCCTGCAACAGCTCTGAGGCCGTGTGCTGTTTGTCCCCAAGGCAGATCAGCTTCAGCACGGCCTGTTGACGCTTCCCCACTGCAGTGCTACACTGCTTCCAGCTACTGGCTGATGGGGGAGTGGCGGTGTGTGTAGAGAATTCGGAGGTGGAAACGGAGGAGGAGGAGCCAATAACGTAGGTGCTGGTGGAAACCCTGATGGAGGTAGGGCCCGCAATCCTCGGCGTGGGTAGCACCCGTGCCATCCCAGGGTCCGAGTCGCTCCCAGCCTCCACGACATTCACCCAGTGTGCCGTCAGGGAAATGTAGCGTCCCTGGCCACAAGCACTTGTCCATGTGTCAGTCGTTAAGTGGACCTTCCCAGTAACTGCGTTGGTCAGGGCACGGGTGATGTTACGGGACACATGGTGGTGTAATGCGGGGATGGCACACCGGGAAAAGTAGTGGCGGCTGGGGACCGCGTACCGAGGGACAGCTGCTGCCATCAGGCTGCGGAAGGACTCAGTGTCCACAAGCCTAAATGGCAGCATTTCGATGGCCAGTAATTTGGAAAGGTGTGAGGTTAGTGCTATGGCCTGTGGGTGGGTGGCTGGGTATTTTCTCTTGCGCTCAAATGCCTGGGGTAACGACATTTGGACGCTGTGCTGGGACAGGGAAGTGGATGTGGTCGCTGATGGTGCTTCAGATGCTACAGGTGCAGGGCGGGAGGTATGCGGGCCTGCGCCTTCGACAGGCGATTGGCCGGCACCGAAAACAGGGGAAGAGGAGTCAGTGGTGTGGCCTGCAGACACAGATGGGCGATCCAGGCGTTCCTCCCACTTACTACGGTGCTTGGATGCCATGTGTCGGATCATGCTGGTGGTGGTGAGGTTTCTAGTGTTCATGCCTCGGCTCATTCTGGTGTGGCACAGGTTGCAAACTACAAATCTTTTGTCGTCCGCACTTTCCTTAAAAAAACGCCATACCGCGGAACACCTACCCCTTGGCAAGGTAGATTTACGCAAGGGGGTGCTCCGTGGAACATTTGCGGGCCGGTTTGGTGCGGTCCGCCTTCTTTCTGTAGCCACACCACTGCCTCTTCCAGCCTGTTGCGGTGCTGCAGATGGCTCACCCTCAGGACTGCTGTCATCGCTCGGCTCTACACCTTCCCAGGTGGGGTCAGTCACCTCATCGTCCACCAAGTCCTCCTCCACTTCCTCACTCTGATCATCCTCCTCAAGTCTTGATCCCACCACATACTCAGTCATTGACAACTGTATAACATTCTCCTCAACAAGGTCTTGAGACGGAAATAGTGGTTGATTTAATGGCAACTGTGTCTCATCATCATCATCATCATCATCCACTACTTCCTTTGACCTTAAATGCCGTTCACATCTGTCATCTTCTTGTGATTGGGTAGCCTCTAGAGGTTGTGAATCAGGGCACAAGATGTCATGTTCCTCTGCAAGCGTGCTTGGAGAGAGGGTCAAATGAAGGATTGGTGATGAGACGAGCTCATCACTATATCCCAGTGTGGGATCACTTCTTTGACCAGACCGTGTATGGTGGGAGGAAGGATGATCAGAGTGAGGATTATGTTGACCAGACTCTTGGCTACTGAGAGTGGACTTGGTGGAAGACAGGGTGGTGCTTAACCGACTGGAAGCAGTATCAGCTGTCATCCAACCGACCACCTGTTCGCACTGGTCGGACCTCGAGAGTGATGTCCTGCGACGCCCTGTAAAATTACACATGAAGCTAGGTATGGTGGATGTCTTTCTTTCTTGTGCTCTGGCACCAGGCACAGTTTCTCCGCGTCCTGACCCGCGCCCTGAACTTTCAGGATCACGTCCACTTCCCCGTCCCTTTTTACCCGCCTTCTTCATCTTACACGATATATATGACTTTAATATATATGAGTTTGAAAACTTAACAGTATTTCTTACTATTCTGCAACTCTGCAGAGTACACAGAATAGGCTGCTAAACTGCGGTGACACACACTGAATGGAATAAGTGACTTTAATATTTGAGTTTGAAAAATTAACAGTATTTCTTACTATTCTGCAACTCTGCAGAGTACACAGAATAGGCTGCTAAACTGCGGTGACACACACTGAATGGAATAAGTGACTTTAATATTTGAGTTTGAAAAATTAACAGTATTTCTTACTATTCTGCAACTCTGCAGAGTACACAGAATAGGCTGCTAAACTGCGGTGACACACACTGAATGGAATAAGTGACTTTAATATTTGAGTTTGAAAAATTAACAGTATTTCTTACTATTCTGCAACTCTGCAGAGTACACAGAATAGGCTGTTAAACGGCGTTGAAACACACTGAATGGAATATGTGACTTTAATATTTGAGTTTGAAAACTTAACAGTATTTCTTATAATTCTGGAACTGTACAGAGTACACAGAATAGGCTGTTAAACGGCGGTGAAAGACACTGAATGGAATATGTGACTTTAATATTTGAGTTTGAAAACTTAACAGTATTTCTTATAATTCTGCAACTCTGCAGAGTACACAGAATAGGCTGTTAAACGGCGTTGAAACACACTGAATGGAATATGTGACTTTAATATTTGAGTTTGAAAACTTAACAGTATTTCTTATAATTCTGGAACTGTACAGAGTACACAGAATAGGCTGTTAAACGGCGTTGAAACACACTGAATGGAATATGTGACTTTAATATTTGAGTTTGAAAACTTAACAGTATTTCTTATAATTCTGGAACTGTACAGAGTACACAGAATAGGCTGTTAAACGGCGGTGAAAGACACTGAATGGAATATGTGACTTTAATATTTGAGTTTGAAAAATTAACAGTATTTCTTATAATTCTGGAACTGTACAGAGTACACAGAATAGGCTGTTAAACGGCGGTGAAAGACACTGAATGGAATATGTGACTTTAATATTTGAGTTTGAAAACTTAACAGTATTTCTTATAATTCTGGAACTGTACAGAGTACACAGAATAGGCTGTTAAACGGCGGTGAAAGACACTGAATGGAATATGTGACTTTAATATTTGAGTTTGAAAACTTAACAGTATTTCTTATAATTCTGCAACTGTACAGAGTACACAGAATAGGCTGTTAAACGGCGGTGAAAGACACTGAATGGAATATGTGACTTTAATATTTGAGTTTGAAAACTTAACAGTATTTCTTATAATTCTGCAACTCTGCAGAGTACACAGAATAGGCTGTTAAACGGCGGTGAAAGACACTGAATGGAATATGTGACTTTGATATTTTAGTTTGAAGACTTAACAGTATTTCTTCCTATTCTGCAACTCTGCACAGTACACAGAATGTGCTGCTACACTGCGGCGAAGCACACTGAATGGAATATGTGACTTTGATATTTGAGTTTGAAGACTTAACAGTATTTCTTCCTATTCTGCAACTCTGCACAGTACACAGAATGTGCTGCTAAACTGCGGCGAAGCACACTGAATGGAATATGTGACTTTGATATTTTAGTTTGAAGACTTAACAGTATTTCTTCCTATTCTGCAACTCTGCACAGTACTCAGAATGTGCTGCTAAACTGCGGCGACGCACACTGAATGGAATACGTGACTTTGATATTTTAGTTTGAAGACTTAACAGAATGTGCTCTAATCTGCAACTTTGCACACTAAACAGAATGTGCTCTAATCTGCAACTTTGCACACTAAACAGAATGTGCTCTAATCTGCAACTTTGCACACTAAACAGAATGTGCTCTAATCTGCAACTGTGCACACTAAACAGAATGTGCTCTAATCTGCAACTTTGCACACTAAACAGAATATATATATTTTTTTTTTTTTTTTTTTGTTTTTTTCCCCCCACACCAAATAACCTGCTGCCCCCACACACAGTAGTCCTAAAAAGGACTTTTGGTTCTTTTTTTTTCACAATTTTTGTTTTTTTCCTCCCTACACTGCCTTTCCCTTCCTATCCTCAGCTCTCCCTGGCTCAGACTGAGCCGAACTCGATGGTCAGGTGCTATACAGCACCTGACCACGGGTTCTGGCCAGCCAATCAGTGTAATGCCAGCAGCCAACATGGCTGCTGGCATTACACCGATGTCAGAGCCTCCCTGCACGTTTATTGGCTGCGCAGCAGCCGCAAAACGTGCGGGGAGGAGACCCGAACATGGCGGGCGAGCACATGCGGTACTCGTACGAGTACCGCCATGTGCCGAGCAGAGCGATGCTCGAGCCGATCCGAGCATCGGCCGAGCATGCTCGCTCAACACTAATAAGGAGGCATAGAAGTGTCTGAATGTGTCAGCGATTAAATCATTAGAACGTACTTGTACTCCAGAAGGAGATTGGATAGATGATATATGCGACCTCGCCCTATCCTTACAGATTAGATTTGCCAAGGTTTTTCCACATTTGGAAAAGCAGAAAGCGTCGAAAAGCAGAAAGTTCACCACGTAATGAAGTCAGCTTTAAAAGTAAGGAGGGCGATAAAGAGATTTTATGCAGAGATTCTAAATGCCGGATAGAGGAGTGGAGAAAGGTAATATGTTCTCGCTGCCGTGTTTTCTGTCAACTGTCAATGGAGATAAACGATCCCTTAGTAAAACACTTATGAGCCTCCCAAATGGTTGTTTTCAAAACTTTCTGAGTATCATTAGCTGCAAAATAGAGGTCAAGATACGCGGTAATACGAGAGATCACTTACTTGTCAGCTAGCAGAGAACCGTTTATTTTCCAGTTCGGAGTAGTAGGAGAAACACCCAGTAAAGAAAGGGAAATGAAAATGGAAGCATGGTCGGAAAGAGTAATACTACCTACTTCTGCTCGATCGACTTCCGTCAACTTGGCCTGGCTAATGAAGATGTAATATAAGCGACAGTAGGAATTGTGTGGATGGGAGAAGAATGTATAGTCTTGAGAGGAAAGATATAAAGTCCGCCAGATATCTATAGTTAAAAGATCCTTGAAGAGACTAGACATTTTGAGTCCTGTTTGAGAGGAACTGGGAGTTTTAGGAGAAGATGAGTCCATGAGGGGGTCAAGGCTGACGTTAAAATTCCCACCAATGATCAAGAATCCCTCTGCAAATTCTGCCAGCTTAGTGAGTGTTGACCAAAAGAAGCGTAGTTTGGATTTGTTAGGGGCATAAATATTGGCTAATGTGTACGGCACATTTGCAAGAGTCCCCTTGAGAAGAGAAAGCGGCCATCAGGGTCTGGGAGTGTATCTAGTAGGGACCAAGGAACGTTGCGGCCAATGAAGGTTTCTATGCCCATTTTTTTCTCCAGGGAAGGGGCGATTCCAACATGGGGAAATTGTCTGGTGGTTAATTTGGGGTTGGAGGCTTTGGTACAATGAGTTTCTTGCAAAAAAACAAGGTCAGACTGGAAGCGGATAAGCTCTCTGTGTATCATAGAACGTTTTTGTGGACTATTGAAGCCATGAACATTGTATGAGGTAATCTTTATACTAGAATTAACCATGGGCCAATAAGATGGGAAAGAGTTTCCAAATTAGCAACAGTAAGAGGAGATAGAGAATTGTTGAGACTGTATTGAGGAGTATCAAGGCAAGACCCGATCCAGGGGTAAAATAGCATGGTGTCAACCCAGAACAATCACTGTTGCCAGCATCGTTGAAGAACCAGAAATGACTATAAACCTAGGTGGAAGAGTACTGTATAAAATAAGAAATAGGGAGAGGTAAAGGAGACAGAGGATGAGAAAGGGGAAGTAGAGAAGCGATGGTAAGGATTTGAGGGGAAAAAAAATTCTGCTATGCATGCTCCTCCCATTGAGAGTGGCAAGGAGGTAAGGCAATTGCCACAAGCGGTGGGGGGTAAGTGTACGTAACCAGTGGTGGGAACCATAGTTCTCAAGACAAAGGAACTAAGTGTCTCAGTATGGGGGTCAGTAGTGAAGAGGAGTGGGGAGAGGAAATAGGCAGGAACAGGCTCCAACTACATCAGAAGGTGTGGTAGGGAAGTAGCGGTGGGAGTAGAGAATATCCTCTATTGTAAGTTGTAAAGGGAAGAGGAGTGAGGAGGTCTCAAGTCCCATTGAGATGGGAGGACACGAAAAAGGGAAAGTGAGAATTCCTGAGTTTCAGACGGGAAAGTCTGTAGAAATTACCTATGGGTCACATGAGAGAATTGTGTATTTAGAAAACTGTAGTACAGTAAGAGTAGTGTGAGCAGAAAACTTTGTAACCAGTCAGCAAGTTACAACTGAAGCCTGAGAGCAAAAGAAGTGCCATAATAGGACTAAACTGTGCCATCCTTGACACTCAAGGGTCACCAACAAAGGCTGCCCAGAACGTCATGGAGAGGAATTCACTCAATCATGATTCAGAGGAACTATGTATCTGAAAGCAAAATTAAATAATACAATACACATTTTATATATCAGGTATAGAGGTCACAGGCATTAAAAACAGAAATATCACATGGATGAACATTGAACTAGTCAGCTATGGAGAGAAAAATTTACACTAGGAAGTAGTAGGGGGATATGGCCAAAGAACATCTCTTAGTGCTTCTAAATACTCAAGGGGTAATATGAGCATTAGGATTTTTGTAAAGTAAGGCCAGGTATGTTAAAGGTGTTAGAGACATCTAAAAGGGGTAAACTATATTGAATAGACCGGCCTCTCCGGAGTTCTCAAATCAGAGTTTCACTAGCTAATAGTGGTAGTATTTGATCTGAAGCTCTTAAGAGAAGACAAACAGGGCATGCAGAGATGCAAGAAAATAGGTAAGACAGGCTTGGGTAACCGGTCAAGAAAGCTGGTTTATAAGATGTATGGAGATGAAAAAAGTAAATGCTCAAGCAGTCAACCTAGCGAGCTCCTAATAGGACTTGCAAGGAGTAGAGATCGTATGTGGGAGATTAAAGGAGCACTAGCCAAGAAGTCTAATATAATGTCTTTTTTTGTCTAGTAGCAAAACTATCCTCTCAGTTTTCTACAGTAAAACTAGAGATAATATTGAGAAAACCAACACATTAACAAATGAACAGACCCTTCCCACATACCAAGAGGTAGTTAGAGTCCGGAGTTCTAGAAGAAAGAGCGGTTGCACTGTTGGTCTGTCCATAGGGATGTCAGGCAGACTGCATGGGAACCAAAGGTGGAGGGTCTTGGTGGTCTTTTCTCTTCTTGCGCTTGGGCGAGACCACTACCAAGTGCCAGCGGAGACGTTTGTTCTTTTCCAACTGGGGGAAAGGGTGGCCGTCTTGAGAAGAGGTTGGAGGCTGCGGTGGAGAAATATGCAGTTCTTCGCAAAATTCCTGTACTCCCGTAGTGTCCCGCAGAGTTGCCAATAGGTTGTTGTGGTGTGCCAACAGGCAGAAGGGGAATCTCCATTTATATTTCATGTTGAGGGCTCTCAAATGCTTGGTAAGGGGCTTTAGTTGCCAATGGAGGTATAAAGTATGAGGTAATATATCTTGGTAGACTTGTACTTCAACCCCCGCATAGGTGGTGGAGGCCCAGTTTCTGCAAGCCTGCATTATCGCGTCTTTTTCTTTAAAATAGTGGAGATGACAAATAATGTCTCTCGGCAGATCACCTGGGCCTCTGGGTTTGAATGCTCTGTGTGCCCTATCAATAAGGAAAGAGTCCGGATCTTCTGTTTGAAGAATTTGGGCAAAGAATTTTTGGAGGAACGGCATCAGGTCTTTCTGGGGCACTGATTCTGGTACATTTCGGAGATGCAAGTTATTTCTGCACCCCCTGTTATCCAAATCATCTATGGGATACTGAAGTGAGGCAATAGTGTCTTGCTGTTCGAGTAGATGTTGCTCAATAGTGGAGTAAGCAGAAGATAGTTCTGTATTAGCTTCCTCTATGGCATCCATGCGGGTGGATAGCGACTAGAAGTCTTGGTGGAGCTCTGAAATGACCACCTGGAGGGAAGCTTTGAAGTTATTCACAAGGGATTTGAGGTCGTCCTTGTTGGTAAGTGTCTCCAAAATACCTGGGGCAATAGCCGGAGAATTCGCCATAGAAGTGGTCATTCCGTCACTCAGCATGTCTGTCAGCCATGTAGAAGCGTTCAGCTCCACGATCTGTGTTGTGTTGCAGTGGTGGGAGGTCCGATGTAGAAAAGGCACCAAAGATCTGGTTTTTACAGGAGATTTTACTCCAAAGGACAGCCTTTTTTTTTCTCCATTTGGGCATGTAGGGGGGCGCTGGAGTACCCTAAAGTAGATACAGTGCAATGAAGGGTGGAATTGTACGGATATCCGCTATAGTTTAGTAGTTGGGCCTAGAAGCTCTCTTCTCATGCGTCCATCACTGTTGGTAGCTAGACACCCCCTACATGGATGCTTTTAACCCCATGGCAATGTATGACATGTAAGGACCATCATTCCATTCCAGATATTAAGGACCGCTGACGGTCCTGGGATGTCATGGAATTCTGGGATTGCAGTGTGACTGAATGCGGATCTGCAATCCCAGAATTCATTGCAGCACAAAAAGTGTTGTGGTCCTCTAGGGCTGCCCAACCCTGGATTGTGCCATCGTTAAGGGGTTAATGATTAAAACAAAATCAATCAGCATGTTGCTGCTCTAAAAAAAATATTTCCTGGGAACATCTTTAGTTTAATATATCTTGTACTTTGACCTCATATTTTTATAGAAATTCCTGTCTGAACTTCTTCAAAGTTTTCTAGCTCAATGCATGCACTTTTAAAGCCAGTTTGGTAGAAAGATTATCAAACAGTTTTTCAGATACTGTTATAATTTATTATTATATTAGGAGAGGTGCTTGGGTTTATGGTAATAAACCCAGATGGGGAAAAATAAAGTTTGACATAACTTTTCCCAGACAAATTCAGCTATCTGGTTATATTTTATTGAAAAAGGCATAATCTGATTTATGTCATATACTGCTTGACCCATATACTTAAATGATATTTTATTCTAAAAATGAAAAGTTAATATTTTATTTTTTTGTCATTGTTGAAACACATTAATTATTTTACATTGTCTGATTCCATTACAATCCTTGTCAAAAAGTATTATTATGATAGGTAGGAATACATAGAATTAGAACTCATTACTATAATGAGTACAGATTATTACATAGACATTGCCATTTATCCCTTTACACACACTTTAATGCTACACATTGTTGCCTCCTTATTAAAGGAATTATGTATTTACTCATCTCAGTCTACTATCTCCTATCTTGATTAGGTGCATGATGATGTAATTTTGGCCAGAGCTCCAGCCGTTCCATCTGATTGGAGCAATTTTTATTTCAAGTAATATTTTTAGCATCTGGCAGGGAGCTAGTTACAAGCAATATCTTCAATGTGTTCTTGGATTCCTTAGTGCTTTGTTTCATTATAGATTGTAGGAAGGGAACACCCTCTGCATGATTATACAGGGCAAGAGGTTCATTTTATTGCCATATTTGATAGCAGGTACATTTAAAGTGGGAAATCAAAATCACTACATCCCTCAAGAGCTGGAAAAAATAAAATAGAATTATCTTTCCTAGTAGAAATGTTCCTGGTTATTCATGGATGATGCCTCAATACACTGAATGCTAGAAAGAGCTTCAATTTGTTGTGAGGCAGCTGTAACAATACAGTAGTTACTTTTGTTGCAAGTGAAAATGTTTAGTAGCATTCCCATAAAAGGGAGGATATTTTTAAATATGTAAATTTTAAAGTGATTCTGACTCATTCTATTCTTGGATCCTAAGGCCAGTCTGTGTTCAAACTGGTTCCCATGCTTCAATGGACTGGGATGTGTGCTTACACACCTCCCAGCCAATCGGCTTCTAGCAGGGAGATGATGAAACCCACTAGAAGTGAACTTTAACCCTTGACAGCCAGCATATAGTTTCTATTTGGATAGCCACCTTATATTTTATGATTTGACTGCCATCATATATTTTATAATTGGAATGCAAGCATTTCTTTTATGATTTGACTCCCAGCACCAATTTAACCCCTTGAGTGACAGAGAGGTGCAAAAGGCATTGCTCTGCAATGGAGTTGTGTACCTCTCTGGCACTCAAGGGGTTAATGACTACATATCTTTGAATCATACTTTTTGGGAGCAAATTTAATTTTGCCTTTTTTGTTCTTTTCAGGGACACAGTTGGAATACAGAAGATGAGAAGACAGATGATAAGAAGACAGAAGATGAAGAGAAAGAAGAAGATGGAAGATGACAGATGACAGTGGATGACAGGTAAGTGTTATAGCTCTGGTTTATGGGTGTTAGGAGAGCGCTAGCACTGTTTAACTTTATTGTTAGTGGTAGTATAGGGTTAGCGTTTGAGAGGGTGACTGTGTGTTTGAGCTCACACTTGGTGCTTAAAGGGATAGTAATGTTTCATAATTAAAGCAGCTCTAATTAATCATCATAGTATTTTGACTTTGGAGAGTGTTATTTCAATTCTGTCAGAGTTGTAGTTCAAGAGTAATTCAATGACAAAGTATCCCCCTCCTGCCCCTTTTACTGAGGTAACACTGTTCAGCCAGATCAGAAGGGAGGTGCCCAGGTAGATTGCAGAGAGGGACAATCTTCAATTAAGATAAGGGAACAAACTGAAAAACTTGTCAGGTGGGGTAGGGCTTTAATTGTTCTTATAGGAAGAAGATTGTCCCCTTGTGTTATCTGTCTGGTCTATGGACTGCATTCCACATCTGAGAAGAGATGGATTACACTAGGTAAAATGGGCGGCAGGGGGAAACTTTGCTTGTGAATATCTCTTAAACCATAAAAGTTTGAGAGATAAGACTTATATCGTTCTTCATGTTTTTTTAATGCCTACAAAATAAAATAAAGATAAAACAAAATATTACTATCCCTTTAACAGTGTGTCAAGCATCACTCGTAAGGAATTATCTTTTGATGTTCCCATTTCTCACGTTATTTAGCATGGGTTTTGTGAACTTTAAACACACAATGAATGTTTAGCCAAAACTCATGTTCTTTGGCCCAACGTTCGTTATGGTTTCTGTTAGTAGGGCAGTTGAATACCAATGGTGACACAGTATGTGTACCAGTCGGTAGCCATTTTTGCTCTACCAGCTGTTTTACCATACACAAGTGAATCAAGGCCTAAGGCTTTACTTGACTGAATGCAGCAATAGTTAAAACAACTGATCACCATGATAAATCAGCAAATATGAAATGGGATATTTAGTCTACAGTGCTTAATCCTTTTCTCTAATTTCCATTTCAACTTTGTCTGGCTCCTGATTTTGAGTCACCTTTAAAAAACTCACTTGATTGATCCATGTAAACAAATTAAAGTATTTATAAATACAATTGTTGATTGTGCTCATGAAGTATACTTCATGGAAAAAATGATTGTCAGTCAAGAATCACTCTCAGTTATAACATTTTATTAAAAAAATTGTTTTCAAAATAAGTTGATCAAGCATTTGATGCTTGTTCTAACAAAACATCTGAAAGTCAGTTGTGCATGAGAATCAGGCTCAGTCAAATGAAACATTTAAAAAAATACAAACTGAACATGTTAAACTCACTATCAAAACATAAAACTAAACGTTTCACGTGTTCATGCACAGTATGCTTGATTGAACCAAATAACATTGCTAAAAAAATTCAATCGTACCTGTGAGCATTAACAAGATTGTATTTGTTGATTCTTTTGAATGTTTGTCATCCATATTTTCTTTGTTTTATACTACACCCTATGTAGAGTTACCCCAAGAAATAACCAGATGTACATATATATACTATATAATAATTTGCTAGGATGTTTGTCACAACGCAGTCATACGCAGTAGAGACTGCCAGCGTTTGGGCAGTCTCTACTGCGCATGATTGCCTCGCGTGAGTGAGGCGACGCAAGACTGCATTGCGTGGAGCAGTGAGGTAGCAGTCTCTTAATCCTTTGAGTGCCAGAGGGGTATGAAAGCAATGCGTTGCTTTCCCCTCTGGCACTCAAAGGGTTAACATTACCTGGACCTTGACTCGTGTACACGGGCTTTTAGACTAATATATGTATAATAAATAAAAGGTCAAGAGTGCTGGCCAACATGTTGTTTGAATAAAAACACTGTTTACCTTTAAAAAGGTTCCCGTGAGTGCTTTATATTACTATACATCATATGTTTAATTTCCACTCAGGTCTACACGGAGACAGCTAACATTGAGTGCATCCTATATTCGATTTATATATGAAAAATTCAAAAATATATTTTATTAGTAAGGCCACAGCATATAATTTGTGGCTTAATGACAGAACTGTTCATAATTTGGGTCAGAACTGTTCATAAGGATGCTTTTTAAAAATATAATTTCTTTAAACATTGACCGGCCTACAAAAGATATAGCACAATGTCTTTTGTGCAAATGAGTATGCAAATATCACTGCATGAAGGTTTGGAGTCTTAATCACACTATTCACAAGGGCTAAATTAATGTTAAATAGATATTATATTGCTGTTAGGCTAACTTAATTTACATATTTCCCTCATTTGTTGATAGTCTAGTAATTTATAAAAGTTAAAATGTGCCAGAATGCAGGTTTGACTTTATGACTGAAGGTCTGTAATTCAGAGGGTATTTTCCCACTTTATCTGCTAAGGAAAACTCAAAGCTTCTTTGAATAATCCTGTTTTGGATTTTTTTTTGTATTTCTTCTTTTTTATTTTTTGATTTTTTATGATTGTTACGCTTTAGTTAAACATACAATTGCTGTAAATATTATTTGGTTTATTATTATTAATACATGGGTCAAACTAGTATACTAAACTACTGATGAAGTTATTATAAAAGTTCTGTTTTGTTCTTGGAAATACATCTCAAGCAAAGCTGACAGGTATGTTCATCTGCTCATTAGCAGAACAGTTCTCCTCTGATCTAACAGAATTATTAAGTAAATATTCAAACTTACTGCAAATTTCAACGATGAGATGAGCATTCCATTCAAGAGAATATATGATATTCTACTGGCACTTTATGCAAGAAGCTCTAAGAGACTACATCCTATAATCAGAGATGAGTGAACATTTTCACAAACTGAAATTGGTGAATAATGGCACTTCCTGCTTGGTGAATAATTTCCTGTGAAAAGTGCAATTTCTCTGCTTTTTTTGCCTAGCTCATTCCATTGAAATCAATGGAACATTGAATTTACACACAACACAGAGCAAATATTGTTTTATTTCCCAAAGTCATAGTATAAAAGGGGCATGAGGATACCTGTGTTGGTGGGTGGGGAGAAAGAATCAGTTGAACAAGGAATGTTTTTCTTTGGGGGGGGGGGGTTAGTAAAAAGATTGGGGGCAGTTCATAAAAAATGAATCCTAAATGCAGTTAAAAAAAGACATGGTATAAAAGGGGTTGGAGGAGGATACCTGTGTTGGTGGGTGGAGTCTGGGGAATGAATCAGTTGAACAGGGAATTTGTTTTGGGGGGGGGGTTTCTTGACTGGTATTGGGGAGACAGTTAGTAAAAAAATAAATCAATAAAATAAAAAAGAAATTTGTATGTAAAGTGATAGAGACAGAAACCCCCTGACATATGCTGCCACTGGGGTTTACTGATACTTGACATAATAGAGCATTTTTTAGAGGATGTAGAGGCCCAAACTCTGAGGAAATGTTGATTTGTAGAACTTAGGCTTGTTTGACACAAGCCCTAAGGAAACATTAATTTGTAGGACTTAGGCTTGTTAGAAACAAACCCCCAAAAATTGTTTATTTTTTTCTAGGACTATGGTTTTTATTATTTTTTTTGTATTTTTTTAAAACCCAAGCCCTTAGGAAAAAAATGCCTTACTGGCCTAGTGCCAGCAGGTCATGTTCTTTTGGGCAGTGGCCAATGGCCATTGTAAAATGCCCTGATGTAGATGCTGAATTTGTGACTGCTGTTCTTACTGCTGCGTTGTTTATGCAGCAGGATAATTAGGCAGCTCAAAGGGAATGGGATCAACAACAGCAGTAACATGGGTGATAGTTGATAAAGGTTCCACTTGCCACAACTCGCTCCAGTAATGCGCCTGAGGCAGTAGAAGCACCATATATAGCCCCCAGTATATGTGGAGAAAAGAAGAAGTTGACCAATAATTCTTCTCTACCTGCTCCTCCTCCAAAATCATGGGTGTGTTGTTACTAGAATAGAAAGTTTTCCCTTGAGAGCAGGAACCGTGCCTCTCATCAGCAAGTGTAACGTGCACTGAGTGTGTGGTAAATAACACCTGGGGGCACAACTGTATCCAAACACCATGACACTAGAAACCAAGTACTGCTGCTGTCACTATACCCTTTGTCCACACCCTGCTAAGGACATTTGACAATTTGGTGACAGTTTAATGGTCATGATGAACCCTCCCTGCCACAATCTTAGCACATTCTGCAGGATGGAATCTCCACAGATGCTGATTGATGCCCTGCTAGCGATTCTCCTCCACCACACTGCCATGTGTGGTCATTGCACAACACAGTATGCAATGGGTAGACAAGAACTACCACATCCTAACATCTACAGCGTGGCCAATCGAGGTGGATTGGTAGAAGATGTAGTAACCCTAGAGGAAGAAGGTGATGACAAGCTAGTTGTTTCGCTCATCAATAAAGTTCCAGCCTCTGCCTGGGTTTCTCTATTCTTACTCTGCTTTGATCTCCTCCTCACCACCTGTTGCTTTTCTGGAGAGTCAGGGGATACAGAAAAAGCGGTGCTTGATTTCTGTGGTGGGTGTTTGGCTTTAGCATGTTTGACATAAATGTCATGGTGTCTGTGTTTCATGTGTGCTATCAGGGTGGTTGTGCCAAGGTGTGTTCCCTCCTTTCCCCTTCTCACTGACTTGTCACAAATTGTGCACAGTGTCATTGTGCCTGCACCAAGACAAAAATAGTCCCAACACCCATGACTTCAGAGGATAGGGAACAGGTGGAGAAGAATGGCTTCTTTCGTTTTCTCTTCTGCATTCCATTTCACTATCTGGGGCACAGGATGATGTTGCTGCTGTTGCAGCTACTGACTCAGAATCAGCACTACAACTAGCACCAGAAGTATTGCTGCTGGCAAGTGGAACCTGTCCTAGTCCCTCATCACTTGACCCCATTCCCACCGTGTCCACGGTGGTCTGTGGCACATTAGCCTTCTCCTCAGCATCTTGATGCCCTTGCAACTCTGCAGCAGCAGAAATTAGAGCAGTTGCAAATACCAAATGTTGATTGCTAGTGGTGGTGGTGCCCATCCTCATCCCTGTCTCCCATTCCTTCTCAGTTTGGGCTAAAGGTCATTAATGTCTCTTCCACAACAGCTTCTCCACCATCATCACCACCACTAGCCCCTACATTTTGCTGCTGCTCTATCACAGACATCTCACTGTTGGTTGGAGGAAGTGATGAGAAATGTGACAGAGGGTCCCCTAATTTCCCACTTGCCATTTCTTGGTGACTTGAAGAAGACAGACTGGTAGCAGTAGCAGCAGGTACAGGCAGCTGATCTGTGCTCCTGGTGGTGGTATTTTTGCTGCACCTACTATCCACCACCAGTTCTGGCTTTTTCAGGATCATTCTCCACCTGGACAATGCCGTGAAGAGAAGGGGATTCCCAGGGCCAGGGGAATGGTGTGGGCTCCCTTGACTTCTAGTCTGGACACTCTCAAATGCTTCCCCTATTACTACCCTAACACTAGTCCCACCTTCTGCTTCACCGTTACTTTTACTACTACTACTACTACTAACAACAACCACATCAAGTTCAGCCCCACCTTCACAGTCACTAGTAATATGATGATTATCCAAGTCTTAAGGTTACATTTACTCCAAGTTTAAACATTTTTGTGTCTAAATATGATCATGCGTCATGTTCTACTACAGAGTATAAAACAATTATTTTTGATAATCAGTATGCAAAACATTTCTATAATGCATTGCAAACCAGTGCTTTGGAGAGTTTTACTTAATTATTTGAGTGCCAGGTGCATGTCTAATGCATCCTGCCACTTAAGGGGTTACAAACAATTAACTCTTTCCCCCTCCCTCCCACTACATTTCTGTTGCAAGGGGAGATGCCTCAAGAGGGAAACATATTTACCTGCATCAGAAAGGAATTTTAGGGACATATACATGGGAATGGGTGGCTGTAGAGCAGAGTAATATATTAATTTCTCCTCCCACTGCCTTCAGGAATCTTTAATGCCTCAGTGATGCACTTCTGGAAGAGATGACTGGGGAGGGATTTGGGTACCCAAACACATTGTTTTGCTATGATTCGGACACCCTTCTGCAAAAGAGAGGCTTAAAGGGATAGTAATGTTTCACAAAAAAAGCAGCTCCAATTAATCTTCATAGTATTTGAGCCACAGAGAGTGTTATTTGAATGCTGTCAGAGTTGTAGTTCATGAGTAATTGAATGATATAGTTTCCCCCTCCTGCCCCTTTTACCTAGTGTAAGCCATCTCCCCTCAGATGTGGAATCTGGTCCACAGAGCAGACAACTCATAGCAAGGGACAATCTTCTTACTGTGAGAACAATGAAAACCCTGCCCCACCGTGAGAGTTTTTTCAGGTTTTTCCCTTATGCTAATTGAAGATTGTCCCTCTCTGTGATCCACCTGGACACCACCTTTCTGTTCTGAGGTGAGCAGTGTTACATCAGTAAAGGGGCAGGAGGGGGATACTTCATCATTCTATTACTCTTGAACTACAATTCTGACAGTATTGAAATAACACTCTACATGGCCCAAATACTATGAAGATTTATTAGAGCTGCTTTTATTGTGAAACATTGCTCTCCCTTTAATACAAGGTAGGAGCATCATGTATAATTTAACTTTAACATTTCAAATAACCAAAACTTTTATGTTGCCAAAGAATGTTTTACATTAACCCTTTAACCCCTTGATTGCTAGAGAGGTGTCAAAAGCATTGGATACCTCTATAGCATTTAACCCTTTGAGTGCAGGAGAAACACAATGCATTGCTTTGCTTAAAGGGACAGTAATGTTTCAAAATAAAAGAAGTTCTGATTAATCTTCATAGTATTTGGTCCATGGAGAGTGTTATTTCAATACTGTCAGAGTTGTATTTCAAGAGTAATTGAATGATAAAGTATCCCCCTCCCACCGCTTTTACTGATGTAACACTGCTCACCTCAGAGCAGCAAGATTGTCCCTCTCTGGGATCCATCCAGACAATCTTCAGTGAGCATAAGGAAAAACCTGTCAAGGGGGCATGGTTTTAACTTATGCTCACAGTAAGAAGATTGTCCCTTGCTGAGACTTGTCTGATCAAGAGACCAGATTCCACATCTGAGGGGAGGTGGCTTACACTAGATAAAAGGGATGGGATGGGCATACTTTATAATTCAATTACTCGTGAACTGCAGCTCTGACAGTATTGAAATAACACTCTCCATGGCCCAAATACTATGAAGATTAATTGGAGCTGCTATTTTTGTGAAACATTACTATCCCTTTAAGTGTTAAGGACCAGAAGGGTGCAGTTCATTGCTTTTCAGCATGTAGGATACTCCCTGGTCCTTAAAGGGTCAATATATCAGACTGATTGACAGTGATGTCACTGTGTAAATCTCATAGTAACATGATGGCTAAAACACAGAAGGCAAAAAGGACAAAAGAGTCAAATGCCTTTTTATACCCTGACATTAAATCATATCACATAATTGCAATATACCAAGATAATAAAGCACCATATGGTTCTAAATAAATTCTGGTGCCTGAATACAAAACAGAACATTTAATACTTTATTAATGTAGGATATAATTTGTTTCAGCATGTGTTTCCCATGGGACTGAGTATTTCAAACTAGAATGAGGAAAAATATGAAATATTGTTCTTTTTATAAATGATAATGGTGCACCTGTCTGCCTGTGTGGGGAAAACAAATCATAGATGATTTCCAGTCTGTTTATTTTAAGTTAAGATTCTGTACATTACCAGACATGGCAAATGAGCAAATGTACTTCTGGTCCTACTGATGTTAAATAGTTACAGTTATGTAATAGTTCAAGGGTCAAGCCTATAGGGTTCTAAAACTGATACTGAGAGAAGTGAAATACAGGAAAGATTAACAGGTTACAGTAGATCCATCAGCAAATCCATACATAAGTTTTGCTTCTAGACTGTGCTTTTGGGTTCTATGACCTTACTTCCTTTCCAAAAAAATGTAAGATGAAAATTCTTGTGTTCACTGTCAGGAGAGTTTTAACTGATGGGAATATCCAACGTATAGTTAGGGCCTATTGTTTCAGGAGTTTCAATTTTCAGTTCCCCCAAATCACATTTTTACTGAAAGTAACTTATTTAAAGGAATAGTAATGTTTCAAAATAAAAGCAACTCCAATTAATCTTCATTGTATTTGGGTCATGGAGAGTGTTATTTCAGTTGTAGTTCAAGAGTAATTGAATGATAAAGTTTTCCCCTCCAGCCCCATTTACTGATGTAACACTGCTAACCTTAGAACAGAAAAGTGCTGTCCAGACGGCTTGCAGAGAGGGATACTCTTTAATTATCATAAGGGAATAACATGAAAAACCTGTCAAGGGGGGCAGGGTTTTCATTGTTCTCATAGTACGAAGATTGGTCCTTGCTGTGAGCTGTCTGGTCTCAAGACCAGATTCCACATCTGAGGGGAGGTGGCTTACAATAGGTAAAAGGGGCAGGAGAGGGATACTTTATCATTCAATTACTCTTGAACTACAACTCGGGCAGTATTGAAATAACACACTGTATCGCTCAAATACTATGAAGATTAATTGTAGCTGCTTTTATTTTGAAACATTATTATACCTTGAATCCTTTTCAAAGAGGAGGGAGTATTTTCTGGGTGAACAACACATTAATGTGGCTGCTTTTACCCCACAAATAAGGAAGAAAAAGAAGATTATAAGTAAATTTAAGGAACATAAATGCTTCCCTGTACTTGGGGGCCTGTATTCTAAAGACGAGTGAAACAATTCTGTAAGCTTGGTTTTTATATGGAACAGGCTGTTACTCAAAACCCGATTCATATCTTGCAGAACAGATGTTTCATTTGCTTTTTAAACCAATCGTATGATAGACAATCTAAAAAAGTAGGTTCACATCCTTTCAGAAAATAAATCACAGCACTTTCCTATCTGAGTCACTCATCTGAAGACGGTAGAACATATTTGGCCAAGTTTCCATTTCTCAATGGGTTTTTCCATTAATTCTCCCATTATTCTCACTCCAGGACTGTTGGCTCCATTCTCATTTGCTCCCCCATTTTCTTTCCCACACTTCAAGCCCTATTTAATTTCAGGCCCTCTTGTCTCATCAATTTTTAGGCCCACTGATTCCCACCTCCCTGTTTCTTACTCTGGCATGTTTCTCAGCTCAATGTTTTTTGCACCTTATTCTTGTCATCTCTACTCCAGGTCATGGGAGATCTTTGGTGGGGGTGCCCGATAGTACAAGCATTTCGGTCAATGATTCTAAGATTTGTTTGTTCAGTGATGGGCATAGCATTGGATTCTGACCCCTGGGCCTTGGTCCTGGGTCTCTATCCAAGTGGTCTTTCTAAACCTATTTGCAAATTGATAGCACATATTCTGCTGGCAGCTTGCAATCTGATTACTTCTAATTGGAAGAAATTGGCACTCCCAGACCTGTCTTACCTTACTGCTGCTGTTTGGCATTTATATACTATGGAAAAATTGACGGCTCAGCTGGCGGTTCGGTAACTGGCTGGTGTTTACTGCCCCTGAGGCTGATGTCCATGTTCCATGAGCTGTTCCTTGGAATTTTTGGGCCACACCCCGTGAAGGGTTGTGTAGTCCTCTTTTTTTGTGTTTTTCTTTTTTTTCTTTTATGCTTTCTTTGATCTCCCTATTCCCCCCAAAAGACAGGTAGAAGAAAGGACACAGAGAGTCAGAGAGGGAGACAGCAAACTTTGTTTTGAAAAATAAAGTTGTTTTGATTGCTCACCAGCACAATAAGTAGCAAGAGAGGTTGGAGAGACACTGCTGCTGCTGCTACTGGAAGAGCGATGGAGGAATGCAGCACAAAAATCAGTGAGGGTAGGCCACTTTCCTCTGCCAAAATGATGTCATGCCCCCAATTTTTCCCTAAGGATCTGGGGAAAAATAATAACAAAGGGGTCACTGTATAGAAGTGCAAGCAGCATAGGTCAGCTGCCTTTCCTGCTGCTGCTACTACTGCTGTCAGGAGTCAGGAACCTCTGCTGCATTTGTCATTACCAACCAGACCTACAGAGCAGTATGAGATTGGTGGTAGTGATGAGAATGAGGATGGTGGAAGAGCTGGTGTGGAAGAGAGTATGCAAGGTTTTTTGGCAGAAGCATATATGGAATGGAAGAATGAGATGCATTTGGGAATTGGCACTATCACAACCAACAACAGTGATATTCTGGCATTTGCTGCTACTCTAATTCCTGTTGCTGAGTCACCAGAGACAGACATTTATTTATCATAGCAGCAGGGTGATGACCAGGCTAGTTTGCCACAAACCACAATGGCAACCATGGGATTGCATTCAAGTAGCAGTAATATGGGACTAGAACAGGTAGATGTGGTTCCTCTTGCTATCACTACTCCTGGTTCTAGCATCTGCCCCAGCCATTGGAGGTGCTTCTGGAGAATAAAAGTCCATTCTTCTCCACACCATCCCCACTAAATCATGATGTTTGACTATTTTCCCTTGGGTTAGACACAGTGCAATAATCCATGAGTGCACAGTGCACTATGTGTGATAAGGTAATGAAAAGGGGGAACTGTTACATATACCTAATTCCAGTGCCGCTGTCGACGATGATGCAGGAGGAGTCGATATGTCGCTGTCGCTTCCTCTCAGATGTTGCTGATAGTGACAGGTTTGGGCGCGCTTGTCGGCGCTATTGGCCATCCGTGTCCTCTTGCCAGCTGGGTTTGATGCTCGAATTGATGCAGGTGCAGGCCGCTAGTTTGAAGCATCTTGGCAAGCTGTATCATTCACAGGCGCAAAGCGACAGAATGACGTAGGCTCCTGTTTTATGCAGTTTAGCTGATATTTCCTCCCATCTATTCCTGGGCTGGGCTTTAAAGGGGAACTGAGCCAATTCTCAGATGCCCTTGCGTTGTTGTTCAACACAGTTTGTTTCCCTTGGGCTCTGTGTATGACCTGGCTCGTCTGACCATCCAACCTGGTGCTGTCCTGTGGCTCTGTCTAACTATTCTCCTGCCTACTCCCTGTGTATAGCGGACACCCAATCTGGTGCAAACTTGTGGCTCTGGCTGACTACCTGTACTGTGTATGACCCGGCTTGTCTGACCATCCATCCTGGTGCTGACCTGTGGCTCTGTCTGACTATTTTCCTGTCTACTCACTGTATATAGTAGACACCCAGTCTGGTGTGGACCTGTGGTTCTGGTTAAGATGTACATTTTAGATTCAAGGATTGAGACTGGGTTCTATCCCTGTTGCGTTCCCTAGGGGAGTTTCCTTCCTCGAACTGATGGCAGGCTTGCGTCAGTATTGTCTCCCTATCTGTTACCACCTGATAGAGTTGCTGACCTCTAGAGGGACCTCTACTGCTTCTCCGTGATTATTGCCTGTTTGTTATTCCTTATTACTGTGATTATTCTTATTGTATTTATTTAATAAATTGTTACTTTTACTATACCGTTCTGACTCCTATTCTTGGGAAACCATGACAGGAACACACCTTAGACACATCTGCTCTCCAGATGCAACAAAACATCCTGACATTTATGTGAAGCACAAACCCCCAAAATGGAAACTGAGTGCATCTGTCACTGTGCCCCTTATCCTTTCCTAAAAGCACAAAGAATAGGGGAGAAAATCCTAGAGGAATACAAGAGAAACCCCATCTGGAAATATAATTATGAGCATAACACCTACGTTATCACAGTCTTCTTGTACCAGAGTCCAAATGTACCCATTGTGCCCACCTCAGGGTTCTTCTCCTCCTCCACAGTACCACCTTTGCTTCCCCACCAGCTGATAGAGAGTCTATAGATAAGAAGATTTTGACTGTTTATCTTCACCCATTGCACGCTGGCAATGTGGTAGAGAGTGATCAAATGCAGCATATCAGGGAGCATCTGCAGACATTCCATCCCACTGAATATGCCAAGCTGGTGGTAGGGATGATTAATTATGTTTGCTAAGTCTTTTTGTCATCATGTGTCCTTAGCAGCATAGACAAAAGCCAGAGTGACAACAGGACCTGATTTCTTGGGGGATGGTATAACATTGCTGACAAAACATCAAGGTGGGGGTTGCAGTTATGCCACTGCCTATTGCTTAATGTGAGAACAGTAGTGATGAGCGAGCACCCCAATGCTCGGGTGTTCGGGTGCTCTGACTGAGCACCCCCGGAGGCTCGAGTGCTCGGCCGAGCACCCGAGCCCCATTGAAGTCAATGGGAGGACTCGAGCATTGCACCAGGCACCCCCTGCTCTGATGAGGGGAGGGTGCCTGGTCCATAGGAAAAGGGCAGAAAATGATGGAAACACCACAGAAATGGTTCAGGGACAGCATAGGGAGGATGTCTGGATGCATCTTGGACTCCAACATCGCTGCTGGGAACGATGTTTCGCCCGTAGTACGACATTTTTACAGACTGACCGTAAAACACACAAAAAGGAAGATAAAAACGACTTTAGGCGAAAAATTGCTACCAAACAGTATTTGCTGTATATTTACTTGTATATCATATGCAAATTCTGCAAAAAATTTCATCGATTTTTCGGAACTGGGGCCATGATTAAGAGGGAAACGTGCGCAGAGGCAAATTCTCCCAAAAATTTCCTTGATTTTTCTGAACTGAGGCCATGATTAAGAGGGAAACGTGCGCAGAGGCAAATTCTCCCAAAAATTTCCTTGATTTTTCTGAACTGAGGCCATGATTAAGAGGGAAACGTGCGCAGAGGCAAATTCTCCCAAAAATGTCCTTGATTTTTCTGAACTGAGGCCATGATTAAGAGGGAAACGTGCGCAGAGGCAAATTCTCCCAAAAATTTCCTTGATTTTTCTGAACTGAGGACATGATTAAGAGGGAAACGTGCGCTGAGCCGACCATCTAAAACATTATGGGTGAGGGTCTGCTGCGGAGCTGACCATCCTAAACATTATATGCGAAGGCCCGCTAGTGAGCTGACGCTATAAAACATTATATGAGAGGGCCCGCTAGAGAGCTGACCCAATAAAACATTATATGAGAAGGCCCGCTGGTGAGCTGACCTATACAAAAATTGTCAAACTGCGCCCGTTGGTGAGCTGGCCCTATATAAAAATTATATCACAGGGCCCGCTGGTGAGCTGGCCCTATATAAAAATTATATCACAGGGCCCGCTGGTGAGCTGGCCCTATATAAAAATTATATCACAGGGCCCGCTGGTGAGCTGGCCCTATATAAAAATTATATTACAGGGTATATGGAAGAGAGTCAACCATATACCCGTTTTTTGGGTGGAAGGGGTGAATGGGAATACATAGTATTCCCATCATTGTAAATAACATATATAAAGTCACTTTATGTTCACCCGGGGCTTTCCTCCAGTGGAGTGGAGAAGTCAGGGGAAATCCAGGCCTTGTTCATTTTTATAAGTGTCAACCTATCAGCATTTTCGGTGGAAAGGCGGATACGCTTATCTGTTATGATGCCACCAGCAGCACTAAATACCCGCTCAGACAGAACGCTGGCGGCAGGGCAGGCCAGCACCTCCAAGGCGTAGAGTGCCAGTTCATACCACGTGTCCAGCTTGGACACCCAGTAGTTGTAAGGCACAGAGGGATCATTGAGGACGCTGACACGGTCTGCTACGTACTCCTTCACCATCTTCCAAAACTTTTCCCTCCTTGTGACACTAGGCTGCGCATCAGGGTGAGGGTGCTGGCGGGGTGTCATGAAGGTGTCCCACGCCTTGGAGAGTGTTGCCCTGCCTTTGTCGGAACTGCTGTGTGCTCCCCTTTTCTCCCCTTCTCGGTTGGCCAAGGTAGCACGTACTCTGCCGCCAGCGTTGTCAGATGGAAAATTTTGGAGCAATTTTTCCACAAGAACCTTCTGGTATTGCACCATTTTGCTTGTCCTCTCCACCGGAGGAATGAGAGATGAGAAATTCTCTTTGTAGCGGGGGTCCAGAAGGGTGAACACCCAGTAATCCGTGTTGTTTAAAATGCGTATAACGCGTGGGTCACGGGAAAGGCAGCCTAACATAAAGTCAGCCATGTGTGCCAGAGTACCAACAGGCAAGATTTCGCTGTCCTCACCAGGAGGATGACTCTCAATCTCCTCATCCTCTTCCTCCTCTTCTGCCCACCCACGCTGAAGAGATGGAACTAAAGTTCCATGGCTACCCTCTGTAGCGGAGGCAACCGTGTCTTCCTCCTCCTCCTCCTCCAATTGTCGCTGAGAAGACGAAGTGAGGGTGCTCTGGCTATCACCTTGTGTAAGCTCTTCCTCCCGCATTTCCTCCTCTTCCACATGCAAAGCGTCGGTTTTAATTGTGAGCAGCGAGCGTTTCAGTAGACACAGAAGTGGGATGGTTACACTGATAATAGCGTTATCGCCGCTCACCATCTGTGTCGATTCCTCAAAATTGCGTAAAACCTCACAGAGGTCTGACATCCATTCCCACTCCTCACTTCTGATTACAGGAAGTTGAACGGAGAGGCGACGACCGTGTAACAGCTGGTACTCCACTACTGCCCTCTGCTGCTCACAAAGCCGGGCCAACATGTGGAAGGTGGAGTTCCAGCGCGTGCTCACGTCACACAGCAGCCGGTGAGCTGGCAATTGTAAGCGCTGCTGCAGCTTCAACAGGCCGGCTGAAGCTGTAGATGACTTACGGAAATGTGCACACACGCGGCGCACCTTTGTCAAGAGATCATGCAAATTGGGGTAGGTTTTTAGAAATCGCTGAACCACTAAATTAAATACATGCGCTAGGCATGGTACGTGTGTGAGCTTGCCGAGCTCCAAAGCCGCCACCAAGTTACGCCCATTATCACACACAACCATGCCTGGTTGCAGGTTGAGTGGCGAGAGCCACTGCTCGGTCTGGTGACTAATCCCCTGCAACAGCTCTGAGGCCGTGTGCTGTTTGTCCCCAAGGCAGATCAGCTTCAGCACGGCCTGTTGACGCTTCCCCACTGCAGTGCTACACTGCTTCCAGCTACCGGCTGATGGTTGAGTGTCGCTGCGCGCAGAGAATTCGGAGGTGGAAACGGAGGAGGAGGAGCCAATAACGTAGGTGCTGGCGGAAACCCTGATGGAGGTAGGGCCCGCAATCCTCGGCGTGGGTAGCACCTGTGCCATCCCAGGGTCCGAGTCGCTCCCAGCCTCCACGACATTCACCCAGTGTGCCGTCAGGGAAATGTAGCGTCCCTGGCCACAAGCACTTGTCCATGTGTCAGTCGTTAAGTGGACCTTCCCAGTAACTGCGTTGGTCAGGGCACGGGTGATGTTACGGGACACATGGTGGTGTAAGGCGGGGACGGCACACCGGGAAAAGTAGTGGCGGCTGGGGACTGCGTACCGAGGGACAGCTGCTGCCATCAGGCTGCGGAAGGACTCAGTCTCCACAAGCCTAAATGGCAGCATTTCGATGGCCAGTAATTTGGAAAGGTGTGAGGTTAGTGCTATGGCCTGTGGGTGGGTGGCTGGGTATTTTCTCTTGCGCTCAAATGCCTGGGGTAACGACATTTGGACGCTGCGCTGGGACAGGGAAGTGGATGTGGTCGCTGATGGTGCTTCAGATGGTACAGGTGCAGGGCGGGAGGTATGCGGGCCTGCGCCTTCGACAGGCGATTGGCCGGCACCGAAAACAGGGGAAGAGGAGGCAGTGGTGTGGCCTGCAGACACAGACTGGCGATCCGGGCGTTCCTCCCACTTATTACGGTGCTTGGATGCCATGTGTCGGATCATGCTGGTGGTGGTGAGGTTTCTAGTGTTCATGCCTCGGCTCATTCTGGTGTGGCACAGGTTGCAAACTACAATTCTTTTGTCGTCCGCACTTTCCTTAAAAAAACGCCATACCGCGGAACACCTACCCCTTGGCAAGGGAGATTTACGCAAGGGGGTGCTCCGTGGAACATTTGCGGGCCGGTTTGGTGCGGTCCGCCTTCTTTCTGTAGCCACACCACTGCCTCTTCCAGCCTGTTGCGGTGCTGCAGATGGCTCACCCTCAGGACTGCTGTCATCGCTCGGCTCTACACCTTCCCAGGTGGGGTCAGTCACCTCATCGTCCACCAAGTCCTCCTCCACTTCCTCACTCTGATCATCCTCCTCATGTCTTGATCCCACCACATACTCAGTCATTGACAACTGTATATCATCCTCCTCATCAAGGTCTTGAGACAGTAATAGTGGTTGATTTAATGGCAACTGTGTCTCATCATCATCATCATCCACTTCCTTTGACCTTAAATGCCGTTCACCTCTGTCATCTTCTTGTGATTGGGTACCCTCTAGAGGTTGTGAATCAGGGCACAAGATGTCATGTTCCTCTGCAAGCGTGCTTGGAGAGAGGTTCAAATTAAGGATTGGTGATGAGACGAGCTCCTCACTATATCTCAGTGTTGGATCACTTCTTTGACCAGATCCTCTATGGTGGGAGGAAGGATGATCAGGGTGAGGATTATGTTGACCAGACTCTTGGCTACTGAGAGTGGACTTGGTGGAAGACAGGGTGGTGCTTAACCGACTGGAAGCAGTATCAGCTGACATCCAACCGACCACCTGTTCGCAGTGGTCGGACCTCAAGAGTGATGTCCTGCGACGCCCTGTAAACTGAGACATGAAGCTAGGTATGGTGGATGTCTTTCTGTCTTGTGCTCTGGCACCAGGCACAGTTTCTACGCGTCCTGACCCGCGCCCTGAACTATCAGGATCACGTCCACTTCCCCGTCCCTTTTTACCCGCCTTCTTCATATTACACGGAATATGTGCTGCAAATCTGAAACTTTGCACAGTAAACAGAATGTGCTTCTTAACTGCGGCTACGCACAGTGAATGGAATATGTGACTTTGATATTTTACAGTTTGCACAGTTAACAGAATGTTCTCCTAATCTGAAACTTTGCACAGTAAACAGAATGTGCTTGTTAACTGCGGCTACGCACAGTGAATGGAATATGTGACTTTGATATTTTACAGTTTGAACACTTAACAGAATGTTCTCCTAATCTGAAACTTTGCACAGTAAACAGAATGTGCTTCTTAACTGCGGCTACGCACAGTGAATGGAATATGTGACTTTGATATTTTACAGTTTGCACAGTTAACAGAATGTTCTCCTAATCTGAAACTTTGCACAGTAAACAGAATGTGCTTCTTAACTGCGGCTACGCACAGTGAATGGAATATGTGACTTTGATATTTTACAGTTTGAACACTTAACAGAATGTTCTCCTAATCTGAAACTTTGCACAGTAAACAGAATGTGCTTCTTAACTGCGGCTACGCACAGTGAATGGAATATGTGACTTTGATATTTTACAGTTTGAACACTTAACAGAATGTTCTCCTAATCTGAAACTTTGCACAGTAAACAGAATGTGCTTCTTAACTACGGCTACGCGCAGTGAATGGAATATGTGACTTTGATATTTTACAGTTTGAACACTTAACAGAATGTTCTCCTAATCTGAAACTTTGCACAGTAAACAGAATGTGCTTCTTAACTGCGGCTACGCACAGTGAATGGAATATGTGACTTTGATATTTTACAGTTTGAACACTTAACAGAATGTTCTCCTAATCTGAAACTTTGCACAGTAAACAGAATGTGCTTCTTAACTGCGGCTACGCACAGTGAATGGAATATGTGACTTTGATATTTTACAGTTTGCACAGTTAACAGAATGTTCTCCTAATCTGAAACTTTGCACAGTAAACAGAATGTGCTTCTTAACTGCGGCTACGCACAGTGAATGGAATATGTGACTTTGATATTTTACAGTTTGAACAGTTAACAGAATGTTCTCCTAATCTGAAACTTTGCACAGTAAACAGAATGTGCTTCTTAACTGCGGCTACGCACAGTGAATGGAATATGTGACTTTGATATTTTACAGTTTGAACACTTAACAGAATGTTCTCCTAATCTGAAACTTTGCACACTAAAAAGAATGTGCTGCTAATCTGCAACTTTGCACACTGAACAGAATGTGCTCTAATCTGCAACTTTGCACACTAAACAGAATGTGCTGCTAATCTGCGGCTAGGCACAGTGAACAGAATATATGAAGATTTTTTTTTTTTATATCTCTGCCCCCCCAAACAAAATAAACTGCTGCCCCCACACACAGTAGTCCTAAAAAGGACTTTTGGGTCTTTTTTTTTTTTCACAATTGCTTTTCTTCTCCCTACACTGACTTTCCCTTCCTATCCTCATCTCTCCCTGGCTAAGACTGAGCCGAACTCGCTGGTCAGGTGTTATACAGCACACGATCACGGGTTCTGGCCTGCCAATCAGTGTAATGCCAGCAGCCAACATGGCTGCTGGCATTACACTGATGTCAGAGCCTCCCTGCACGTTTATTGGCTGCGCAGCAGCCGCGAAACGTGCGGGGAGGAGACCCGAACATGGCGGGCGAGCACATGCGGTACTCGTAAGAGTACTGCCATGTGCCGAGCAGAACGATGCTCGAGCCGAACCGAGCTTCGGCCGAGCATGCTCGCTCAACACTAGAGAACAGATGTGTCACTTGTGATTGTTCCTGTTTCTTCCCTTTTCTCACAATGTTTCAAAACACGGGGCAGATTACAGTTGCTGATGACAAGGCATAGTTCCATCCTGCTCTCAAAGCAAATAACAATATTCTAACACACCCATGATTTTAGAGTAGAAGTATAATTGTTTAACTTCTTCTAACCAGATGCACCTGGAGTGCTAGGGGCCTGAGGCCTGCAAACACTTTTTCTCAAGGCTAACCTTGCTGTAATATTTGAAGAATTCCCTTTCGCTAAGCCTGAAAAAATTATTTTGAAGGCTTTTCTTTATCTAATCCTGCTGCTATGCAGACCATTATTTCCAAAGAGATGAATAACAAAATAAATAAAAATGGTTACACTCAATATGGCAGATGTGTATGATGGTGGTGTGATTAATGCTAGACAAATTATTTGCATTATCATGTTTGAATCAAATTTACTCTTGCATTATTATTAAATTATTGTCAAACATTAATCAGGGGTCTTAGCAGAGGTACAAACTGTGGTAGATGGATGCAACCCTCCAAATCCCTCTTCCTCGGTGCTGCCATCAATAGAATGTGTGCCATGGGCTTCCCTTATTTGTGTGTTTTTTTCCACTTCTGCTACTTGATAATCAGATGGTATTATTTGCTCATTCATTTTTAGAAATGCAAGTTTAACAACATTACTGTTTGACAGCTTTGTCCTACCGTCATTAACAATTTAACCAGCTTGCTAGTGGGAACATAAGGGTTTCTACAGCAGTATGAATAAGTGCCTTCCATACACACTTTT
Organism: Rhinophrynus dorsalis; assembly: GCA_037306005.1. Taxonomy (NCBI): domain Eukaryota; kingdom Metazoa; phylum Chordata; class Amphibia; order Anura; family Rhinophrynidae; genus Rhinophrynus; species Rhinophrynus dorsalis. The sequence goes on from CM074721.1 coordinate 372,270,777, forward strand.
CTTTTTCAGTATTCATTCTTTCAATCTATAATGTAGCTATCCTACGAATATTCCTTAACCATATCACATGTAGTGGGGTCATTCCTACGAAATGTGTGAATACAGTGTACTTGTGTATCAGTTACCAACCATACTCTAGAAGCAAGTTCCATAGAGATGTGCCATTACTAGAGGTGGGCGAGAAGTGTGAAGAATTTTGCAAAAACGTGCCAATTTTTTTGCTTTTCCCACCAAAAAATTTATGCAAAAATGTCCTCCTTTTCGCCTAGTTTAACAAATTTTCCTCCTATGTTAACATGTTTTCCGCCTATTTTTTTTTTTTATAAAACTTTATTAAAAATTGCACAATTGTACAATGCAAAGAAACAGGAACTGCACATGATATATCAAAGTAATACATGCAGTGCGAGTAACATAAGCATTGTGTAATATTCGTATAACAATAATGGACCGATTAACTCTATAAACAGAGATTTACAATGCAAGTCAGAGCAAAAAAAAAAAAAGAAAAAGAAAAGAAAATATGAGTCGATGTGATGATAAGTGATGTTAGGTATTGAAGGCGGAGATATCTTTGAAAAAGGAGAGAGGGAGAGGGAACAATAGGGAAGGGAGAAAATTTTTTTTTTTATAGGAATGTCTCGTATAAAATCATTGTGAGTCAGGAGAGAGTCAGGAGAAAGTCAGGAGAGTCAGAGAGAGGTGGAGAACCCAGACTGATCTGAAGGCTGCAGTAATGGGATATCAGAAAGCAAAGCAAAGGAGGTCCGGAATGCCCATGGTTTGTCGTGGTTGAAACAGCGGGTAATGTGGAAATTACAATGATGGCCTAATATCTATCCAGTTTTCCAGTGACGTAGGAAGGCTGAGTCAGAGGAGGTGTGAAGAGCATGACATTTTTCCATGGAGACAAGGTTTTCCGCCTTTTTTAACACATTTTTCACCTATATTTCCTATAGGTACTACATTTTCCACTGTAATATTGCTTCTTCTGAGGGCTGAAGTTTAGAAATAAGTGGATGAAAGTCAAAGATGTGAGTCCTACAGAAAAATATGGCTTGAAAAATGTTTAGCATGCAGAATGCATTTGTCCTTTGCCCACAACACTTTCTTGCTTCAGTAACACCGGCACAGATTCATGATGATATCAAGTAATAAAAAAAAATAAAGTACAACCTACAATGTGGCAGATATGTATTGTAGTGGTGGTGATGGGGGACTAGCATGGTGTGATTTGTGCATGTATTTTTATCATTGTCCTCCATCTCAGATTATTGACACACATTACTTATCGGTCATAGCAGTGGTCCCATCTGTCCTCCACCTCCTCATCTGTGCTGCTGTTAATATATTTGTCCTGGCTTTGTCTGTCATGTGTGGTTTCTGCTACTACTACTACTGGAGCTAGATGTTGATGTAATTCTACTGCCACTACTACTAGGTGTCAAAGGTGCAGCACTTACAGCAGCAGCACCAGAGGTACTTGTCATATCTAACACTGTGGATGTTAACCTGAGTTGCTGTTGCTGGGTACTCAAAACAGGTGTGTGTGGCTGAGCGGGACTTGGACTTTGAAGAGGCAATGATACCAATAATGTCTGATAGTGACTATATGTTTTTTTACATCTGTGCTTGTCCAGGGTCAGACTTTCCAATGGCTTTCTCAAACACTTTGTAGACAGACACAGTGCTCCTTAAAAGTGATGGAAGATTCAGCCTTTGACTTTCTGCTAATCTTATAGCCCTGTCACCATCCTCACTCTCAACTTCATCTGTATCTGAACAAGAGAAGGATACCGGAAGGATATATTCTATATCTGCATCATAAGTCATCATTAGGTCATCCTCAGCAGCATCAGCATCACCTGACAATTCTTGCCCACTACCCTTATATTCCTCTAAGCTTTTGTAGGTCTCAAACAATTTCTTTTTACTTTTACTGTAACAACTTCACTACTACTTTGAGGACAGGTGTTTTGGTGCTTGGTTCTCTCACTGTCTGATGCAGCAGGCACTTCAGCTGCTACACCTTCCTCTATTTTGCTACTGCCAGCATCATCAACACTTGAATGCGACTTGTTGTCATCTTCAGTGTTCTTCTATGGTTCTTTATTTCTACTGGCACTGGTGGTGCTGGAACTAGTTTTGCTGGGACCTTGACAAACTGCATCCTCCCTTGGAGTAGAGGGATCATCATCATTGACTGCACACACTGCAGGAACCATTGCTGCAGTCAGTTTTTGAACTACTACTTTACTCTCACGTCCCTGCACTGCTCCACCCCTCCACCTTCCCCTTGTGCGTTTTCTGGACATTACGCAACTACACTGTGTTTTTTTACTGTACGGTACACAACACAACTGATGGAACTGTATGATGCCTTGCCTAAGCCCAGTCAGCTGTCTGTCACCTAAAATATTTAGTTTTTTATTCTTTTTTTTTTATTTATTTTTTTTAAGTTGTCCACCCTGTTGTCTTAGCACAGTCGGTACAAAAAAAATGATAACTTCCTCCCCTCTTATCAACTAGAGTGCCCCCACACTCCCCTAATACAGAGAACAAATGTCCTACCTAAGTGACTCCCTAAACTAACTTCAATTCCTCTTTATTTGCCTATCTTCTCTAGCTCAAAAACATGCTGCTCTCTCCTCTCACAAACACAGAATGGCTGATGTGAGAGCCTGACAGACTTTTATATGGCTGTAGAAAACTTTCGTGTGATGTAGAAATATTTTTCTTCCCATTGATTTCAATGGGCGGAAAAGGTTGAAAAAAGCAGAAAAACTGCACTTTTCGCTGGAAATTTTTCTCCATGCGGAAATTGTCCATTATTTGCCGATTTCAGTTTGAGGCGAAAATTTTCACCCATCCCTAGCCACTTCCACTCCAATTACAAATGTTAGATGACAGACATGGATTTCATTCTGTGAGGTAGATGGTGATGATGATATGTGTCCAGAAATATGTTGGCATGTTCTTGTTGATGTTGTTTTGATTATTCTGGTGGTATAAACCCTTTACGTCCTTTTCACTATGTTTCCTACTAGTTTTTTGGCCCTACACATTTATCTTTCTCATTCTCCACAACACAACCCTCCATTTATCAAAATACATCCTATATAATAATTCGCTAAATCGTGTGTAACGCCACAACATGCGCAGTAGACACTGCTGCGCGTGCTGCAGTCATGTGCAGTAGAGACTGCCCGTGCTGCGGCTGATACAGAGCTTGGCGCTCCGAATGAGTGTTCAGCTCTGTATCAGCCGCAGCGCGGGCAGTCTCTACTGCGCGTGACTGCCCTGCGACCGGGTGGCTGTGACACTGTGGTCCATGTAACGGGCTGTTCAACTAGTATAAATATGTTACCTGACAGAATATTATTTCTCAAAGAGATGCTGCTGACTGAATCTTGACACAAACTGATCACACTGGCACAAATTTTGAAATTTTAGGTTTAAAGTGAGAGTTGAGCAAAGTAATAAGAATATATACCTCATTGCTTTTAAAGGGCCCTATGCAAAGATCCTGCTCAAATCATGCTAATATGTCATTTACTAGCTGGTTTATGTCAGAGTAATCACTAGTGTAAGATTAATTAGCCATGCTCCTCATTTTTTCCTGCAGTTAATATGAGTGTAAGAATCTCACTAACCCCTGTCCCAACAAGACTAACTAGGAAAGTGGCCTCCTCAGTTTTGCATTTTATACTCTCTAATGGTCTTATTCTGCTTATCTGCTTATAAGAATTCTGTAGCATATACAATGTGGATTTCCACCTGGTAGGGACCTATATTTTTAGCTGGTGCTGTACGAGCGGCTAAAATGGGCACAGATTTTGTGGAAGATATTCAGCATCTTTCTGAGATTTTCAGATTCTGATAGAAATCTAGTAACAATTAATGTTTAACATAAGCAAAGCAAATACATTCAACATGTCACCTATTCACTAGGGAGCTATTATGTTGGAATTATAATTAGCAGACACAAAACCAAGGAGCAGGGTACAAGATATTCCTCTCTCACCTGCTCTAGTTAATTTAACACATCAGTGGCTTTGTGGGATTGTCTTTCAAAATTCTGCATGCACAAAGTGGTGTGAAGATGGTATGGGCTACCCTGAGGTTGTCCTTTAATAATACTCTCAGAGACAAGAATTCTGGCTGTGACCTGATGTTGTATGCTATTGATGCACACTGGTGGGAGGGAAAGCCAATAAGCAGTGATAGTCATATAGTATGTACTCTGGCTGCTTGTACATTTATCTGTTATCAGGTGTATTTTTTGGTAATTTGAGGTTTCTATCCCTCTGCCCATTACAATAACCACATGTTTGTATAATTCTGGAACAGCCGTCCTTGAAAAATAATGGCTGGAATATGCCAGCTGAGTACATCACATAAAATAAGTTTTACACCTTTGTTTTCTACAAAAAAATAAAGCAATATGTCAACTGCCTTAAATGGAAATGATGTACCACTTTATTTTGTGAACTGGGTGTAAATAAACCAATGGCAGTGTGATAATTCTGTATTAATTATAAAGTAAATAGAGTGAGAGAAGAGAAAGCAGAATTTAAAGCACCAAACCCAATCAATAAGGCGATCAGTAGGATCTTAATCACAGGATGGATATGGCACAACTGGTAAAAAATTACTTTTATTCATAAAATTAAAGGGATAGTAATACTTCATTTTAATTTTATTTTATTTTGTAGGCATTAAAAAAAATTAAGAATGATATAAGTCTTATCTCTCAAACCTTTATGGTTTAAGAGATATTCACAAGCAAAGTTTTCCCTCCCATCCCTTTTACCTAGTGTAAGCCATCTCTTCTCAGATGTGGAATCCAGTCCATAGACCAGACAGATAACAGAAGGGGACAATCTTCTTCCTATGAGAACAATGAAATCCCTGCCCCCCTTGACAAGCTTTTCAGGTTTTTCCCTTATCTTAATTGAAGATTGTCCCTTTCTGCAGTCTACCTGGGCACCTCCCTTCTGATCTAGCTGAGCAGTGTTACATCAGTAAAAAGGACGGGAGGGGGATACTTTGTCATTGAATTACTCTTGAACTACATCTCTGACAGAATTGAAATAACACTCTTCAAAGTCCAAATACTATGATGATTAATTAGAGCTGCTTTTATTATGAAACATTACTATCCCTTTAAGACCTTCTCAAAAGAAAAGAATACAACTGTATCGGAACAAGAACAGAGTCTCAGTCTGTATAGCCCTGAGACAGGATAAATTAAATCGGCAACAAGTCATTTTGGCAATGAATGTGTTGGGAATGACTAAGAGAACAACTGTATGTGTATCGTTAATTATAGGAGTAACAGCTTAAACATTAATGGGCTTACAAGGTATTACCTCACAGGCTAACAATACATTACTGAAAATCAGCATGTGAAAAAACACAAGTATAACTAAGAATCAACAAGCTGCAGCACAATAAACCCTATATGTACCAGAGTACTGATGTAATGGATGCCTGATTTAACCCTCTGAGTGACAGAGGGGTACACAACACATTGCTTTGCAATGCTTTGTGTACCACTCTGGCACTCAAAGGGTTAGAGATATTGGGCTGGATTCTATTGCAGGTGATAAATGTTAGCTCCTGTTTCATCAAATATTTTACTATTGAAGTCTATGGGGAAACCTGGAGATAAACGCATTTATAAAATTAGCACCTGCAATAGAATCTAGCCCCTTTAGCTCTAGTCTCGTAGTTATTGTTGCTTGATAATAGAGTTAAGTTAAAAAAAAGGAGGCTGATTGTTCTGAATAAACGCGCAAGGGTGACATTATTAGCCTTTAAAAATAATTAGGTAATAAGCATCACCATAAGTAATGTTCAGAATGTAAAAGCACAAAGATTATAGGAATACATTAGGGGCTCAATACTATTACCCGTGCCAAAACCGGCATTACAGTCAAAACAAGCAACTTGAATTTTGTAAACATGTGTTACACCGGTATTCTATTGCAGAACCACGGTAAAACAAAACTGCCGCAGACAGCACATTTCTACATATTAACAAAAATGGCTCTGTCTTCTTTTATTCAACTACCGTGCTGACCACTGGTTCTGTCTGAGTATTCACTCCATGTATGACCCTGGCTTGTCTGACTATCTGCTACCATGCTGACCACTGATTCTGTTTGAGTATCCGCTCTGTTTATGACCCCGGCTTGTATCTACCCACACCTGTGGGTCTGTTTGTGGGTTCGCTCAGTGGGTCTCCGGTGTGCCTCCCTTTGCCTCTGGCCTCTGACTCACTTTGTGTAGTCTCCAGTAACTGTATTTCTCTGTGTAGTCTCCATTTGTCAGGTCAGTGGCTCTGGCTACATCCTGTGCCTGTGTAGTCCCAGTGTGCCTGACCTGTGGCTCCCCATTGCCTCTACTTCGAGACCTAGAGTAATCCTATTCTCTATCTCCCTCTGGTGTTCTCTTCTACCTCTGTCTGAGGTCCTTCTGCAGTACAGTGCACAGCACAGTGTGCAGCTCCTGGTGGAGCCTGGGGCCAAGCTTGCCTGGGTCTGGGATTGTGTGGGTTATTATTTACCTTGCTACATTCTCAATAAAGGTGGTCACATTTTATACTGTGTCTGTCATTATTTGCCTGATTACCGTGACATCAGAAGGATAGGTGATCCATGGGATGACAAGGAAGGCATTTTCTGCCTTCCTTTCTTACTACTGGAGTGGCTGTATAAGCCGGCTCCAGTAGAACGTTTGTAATGAACCCTGTCACTGGGTTCATTCATGAGAAGCTTTCATGAATGAATCAACCACTCGGTTATTCAAAAAACAGGTGAGTGATTCATTGATGAATCAATCAGGTTTCACTGCAATCACCTCTACTGGAGCCAGCTATCACGGTGCCCGTGATTGCTCACTTCTGCTGTCAGTCAGATGTGTGTACTCTCCATTGGCCGCCTGTCTTTTACTCGCCCAGTATTGCCTATATAGACTGGGCTGAGGCACCCTTTGGTTGCCCTTTCGTGGTGTCTCTATGTCAGCAGTCACCTGCCTGTTCCAGTACCTGTTCCTTGGGCCTGTTCCTTTTGTTACCAGTGTCAGTGGTCTCCAGTAGTCAGTGCCTCTCCTGCGTGGTTCCTGCCTTCGTCCAGATCTGGATAGCCTGCCGTTCCTGCTTCCATTCCTGACCCCGTGTTGCCGTTGTTCCTGCTCTGTTCCTGACCTGGCTGGCAGTCCTGTTGTTCCTGTGGGCATCCTGGCTTGTCTGCTGCTCCTGCGTTGTATCCTGACTTTATCCACTGACTATTGGGTCACCTGGGCGACATTCTGATTACTGGTTTGCTCCACACTACCGGTTGCTGATTCCGTTGTATAGAACCGGTTGGGCTTCGCTGTCTCCCAGTACGTGGTACTGGTTTACTCCACACTACCGGTTGCTGATTCGCTGTATAGAACTGGTTAGACGCTATTGTGGCCCATACACCATACTGGTTTACTCCACACTACCGGTTGCTGATTCCATTGTATAGAACCGGTTGGGCTTCTCTGTCTCCCAGTACGTGGTACTGTTTTACTCCACTCTTCACCGGTTGCTGATTCGCTGTATAGAACCGGTTAGACGCTATTGTGGCCCATACACCATACTGGTTTACTCCACACTACCGGTTGCTGATTCCATTGTATAGAACCGGTTGGGCTTCGCTGTCTCCCAGTACGTGGTACTGGTTTACTCCACTCTTCACCGGTTGCTGATTAGCTGTATAGAACCGGTTAGACGCTATTGCAGCCCATTACACCATACTGGTTTACTCCACACTACCGGTTGCTGATTTGCTGTATAGAACCAGTCAGACGCTATTGTTGTCCATTACACCATACTGGTTTACTTCACACTACCGGTTGCTGATTCGCTGTATAGAACCGGTCAGACGCTATTGATGCCCATTACACCATACTGGTTTACTCCACACTACCGGTTGCTGATTCGCTGTATAGAACCGGTTAGACACTATTGTTGTCCATTACACCATACTGGTTTACTCCACACTACCGGTTGCTGATTCGTTGTATAGTACCGGTCAGACGCTATTGTTGTCCATTGCACCATACTGGTTTACTCCACACTACCGTTTGCTGATTCGCTGTATAGAACCGGTTAGACGCAATTGTTATCCATACATGTTAATGGGCTCTTCTGACTCACCGGTTGCTGATTCCGTTTTATAGAACCGATTGGGCTTCGCTGTCTCCCAGTACGTGGTACTGGTTTACTCCACTCTTCACCGGTTGCTGATTCTCTGTATAGAACCGGTTTGGTTTCCCTGGTGGCAATACTGGTTTGCTCCACTGTTCCATCTTATGCTGCTATTTCATCCATTCAGCATTAGTGGAGTTGTCTTTCTGTCCTCCTGGCTGCCTTGCCCGGTATACTGGCAAGGCCGGTAGAGCCATATTCAGATTGATTGTTACCCTCCAGGCTGCCTTGCCCGGTATATTGGCAAGGCCGGTAGAGCCTGTCTCCATTCCACTGTGCCAGCTTACAGGCTGCCTTGCTCGGTATATTGGCAAGGCCGGTAGAGTCATATTTAGATTGACTGTTACCCTCCAGGCTGCCTTTCCCGGTATATTGGCAAGGCCGGTAGAACCTGTCTCCATTCCACTGTGCCAGCTTACAGGCTGCCTTTCCCGGTATATTGGCAAGGCCAGTAGAGCCTACATTCTGAATCTTGCTAATACTACTGTTTGTAACCATTACGTACATGTGATATGTGTGTATATTCTGGACCCGTGAGGGTTCCCATTAAACTTTTCAATAAAGTTTGATTTTTATCTTACTCTGTGTCTGAGAGTCTAACAAACCGTGACACCAGCTTATACAGCTGCTCCAGTAGTAATAAAGGATGGCAGAAAACGCCTTCCTAGGTTATCCATGCTAGGGGAGATATCAGGAAGGGTATTGATGCCCCCTCGAGGTCTGAAATCATTGTAGATTAAAAGAATGAGCATATAACCTATGTGTAACATAGGTTATATACACTTTATTAAAAAGGCTGGCAATTGTTGCCCCATGGATAGGTGATGAACGCTGGGGGGGGGCGGAGGGGTCCTAATACCCCCCTCAAGGATTGAACTATAAATTTTTAATACATCTAACAATCATTATAATAAGAAAGCCCATATAACATATTGTGATACAAAGAGGATACCTCAAGTTGCTTACCGGAAATGATAAGCAGCGGGCTGGAAGAGTGAGTATGGAAGATGAATATCAGACTTCTCCAACAAGGGATGTGCAAGCTAGATGCTAGGGAGCAACACTGGGGTATGCAGCTCAGGAATGGAGGTTACCTACAGGGAATCGTGCTGTGGCCTAGCCATGTAAAGTTGCTAGCCACCAAGCTAGATTGGTCCCCTCCAGTTGACCTGAAGGAGACTCCAGATGACCCCCAAAAGTCAAACTATACTACCCTATCCCCTGGGACAAAACAAACCCCAACAGGAACTAAGTGCTCACTCAGACCAGTACAGAAAGAAGTAGCAGGAACGCTGGAATGCTGAGGAAATTGGAACAAAGGAATAGTCTTATATCATCCAGATCATACACAGGAGATCCAACAGGGAGCATCTGTCGATGATCACCCAAATCACAGTCATACCAGCAGACCGAGGCAGGTCATGGCTAACTGGGTCCATGGCAATGAGGGCACCGGTAAGGGTTGCAATAAACCCAGAGGTCGATTGAGAGGGCTTTTAATTTGGGCACAAGTAGCACAGGAAGATACAAACTCCTCAACAGCAGTTGTACAACCAGGCCACCAGAAGTGATGAGCTAGAAGGTTGTAGGTGTGGGCCATACCAGGGTGACCAGCCAAAGGAGAATGGTGAGCCCATCGCAACACCTGGTTTCGGTGTCTAGGCACGACAAAGAGAGCGCCACCTATAGAAGGATAAGGATAAGTGTTGGGCTGCCTTGATACCCTGGAGGGTTCTGGTGGACAGGGAAGCCAAAACACAGGAGGCTGGTAGGATGGTCTCAGCCTCAGACGTAGGAGAAGGATTGGGCTCAAACAAGCGAGGAAGAGCGTCGGCTTTCCTACTGCCCGGAATGTAGGATATTTTGAAGTGGAAGCGGGCAAAGGCCAGAGACCAGCAGGCTTGTCTGGCATTCAGCCTTTTAGCAGCAGCGAGATAAGCCAGATTCTGATGGTCCGCAAGGATGGAGATTACATGTGGCGAGCCCTCAAGAAGATGCCGTCACTCTTCTAGAGCCATCTTGATGGCCAGCAACCTCCTATTACCGGTGTCATAGTTCTGTTCTGCCGCTGAGAGGCGGCGAGAAAAAAAAAGAACAAGGGTGGTATGCTTCTGTTTCTGGACACCATTGGGACAGCATGGCTCCGGCCCCTATCTCAGAAGCATCCACCTCAAGAGTGAAAGCATGGTAGGGATCAGGTATACAAAAATAGGCGCTGTGTTGAACGCCGATTTGAGAGTATCAAATGCGGATAACGCAGCAGAAGACCACTGAGCTGCGTTGGAACCTTTGCAAGTGAAAGAGACTATAGGCTGTTGGAAAACCGTCGGATAAACTTCCAGTAGTAGTTGGCAAAGCCAACGAAGCACTGCACGACTCTTAAGGTGCTCGGAATAGGCTAGTCCCTTACCGCCGCCATCTTAGCTGGATCTATAAGAAGACCAGCAGAAGAATCCAGATACCCCAAAAAGGGCAAGGAAGGTTGCTTGAAGGTGCATTTCTCCAATTTTGCATACAGGTTATTGTTCAGCAGGCATTCCAGAACCGTCCTGACATGAATACGATGTTCAGACAAATCCTTGGAGAAAATGAGGAAGGTCCCTGAATACATTGTTTATGAACGCCTGAAAGACAACAGAAGCACTATGGAGCCCGAAGGGCATTACGAGGTATTCGTAATGCCCAAATCGTGTGTTGAACACTGTCTTCCACTCCTCTCCCTGATTCATACGGATGAGATTGTATGCGCCCCGAAGATCCAGCTTCATGAAGACGGTGGACCCCCGTAGGCGGTCCAACAGCTCAGGTATGACATGGAGTGGGTAGTGGTTACAATGGTTGATGGTGTTTAGACCCTTGTAGGCAATGCATGGTCTAAGGGATCCCTCCTTCTTAGCAACTAAAAAGAACTCAGAACCTGCAGGAGAGGAAGAAGAATGGATGAATCCGCGTGCCAGGTTGTCCTTAATATACTCCTCAAGAGTACGGAACGGACAATGGATAGACGCGCTCCCTAAGTGGAGTAGTCCCGGGAAGAAGATTGATAACACAGTCATATGGACAATGGAGTGGTCGATTGAGAGGGCTTTTAATTTGAGCACAAGTAGCACAGGAAGATACAAACTCCTCAACAGCAGTTTGACAACCAGGCCACCAGAAGTGATGAGCTAGAAGGTTGTAGGAGCGAGTCATACCGGGGTGACCGAATGGTGAGCCCATCACAACACCTGGTTGCGGTGTCTAGGCAGGACAAAGAGAGTGGCATCTACAGAAGGATAAGGAGCCAAGTGTTGGTCTGCCTTGATACCCCGAGGGGGTTCTGGTGGACAGGGAAGCCAAAACACAGAAAACTGGTAGGATGGTCTCAGGCTCAGATGTAGGAGAAGGATCGGGCTCCAACAAGCGAGAAAGAGCATCAGCTTTCATGTTTCTATTGCCCGGAATGTAGGATATTTTGAAGTGGAAGTGGGCAAAGACAAGAGACTAGCGGGCTTGTATGGCATTCAGCCATTTAGTAGCAGAGAGATAAGCCAGATTCTGATGGTCTATAAGGATGGAGATTACATGTGGAGAGCCCTTGAGAAGATGCCGCCACTCTTCCAGAGCCATCTTGATGGCCAGCAACTCGCTATTACCGGTGTCGTAGTTCTGTTCTGCCACTGAGAAAAAAAAGAACAAGGGTGGTATACTCCTGGTTCTGGACACTGTTGGGACAGCACAGCTCCGGACGTGATGTCAGAAGTGTCCACCTCAATGAGAAAGCACGGTAGGGATCAGGGTATACAAGAACAGGCGCTGTGGTGAATGCCGACTTGAGAGTATCAAATGCAGATAACGCAGCAGAAGACCACTGAGCTGGCTTGTAACCTTTGCGCGTGAGAGAGACTATAGGCTGTCGGAAAACCCCCGGATAAACTTCCGGTAGTAGTTGGCAAAGCAAAAAAAGCGCTGCGCGACCCTTAAGGTGCTTGGAATAGGCTAGTCCCTTACCGCTGCCACCTTAGCTGGATCCATAAGAAGACCAGCAGAAGAAACCACATACCCCAAAAAGGGCAAGGAAAGTTGATCGAAGATGCATTTCTCCAATTTTATACAGGTTATTGTTCCGCAGACATTCCAGAACCGCCCTGACATGGATACAATGTTCGGACATCCTTGGAGAAAATGAGGATGTCATCTAGGTATACAAGCACAAATGACAAAAGAAGGTCCCTGAATATATAATTTCTGAAAGCCTGAAAGACGGAACGAGCATTATGAAGCCCAAAGGGCACTAAGAGGTATTCGTAATACCAAAATCGCGTGTTGAACACCGTCTTCCACTCCTCTCCCTGATTCATATGGATGAGATTGTATGCACCCCGAAGAACCAGCTTTGTGAAGACGGTGGACCCCCGTAGGCGGGCTAACAGCTCAAGTATGAGAGGGAGTGGGTAGTGATTATGATGGTGATGGCAACTAAAAAGAACCCAGCACCTGCAGTTGAAGAAGAAGTACGGATGAATATGCGTGCCAGGTTGTCCTTAATGTACGCCTCAGGAGTAGCAGTCTTTGGAACGGACAATGGATAGACGAGCTCCCTAGGCGGAGTAGTCCCAGGAAGAAAATAACAGTCATATGGACAATGGGGAGGTAAGGTATTCACTCTCCTCTTGCAGAAGAAGTCTGAGTATGAGTGATATAGAGAAGGAAGGTCGTCCATGCATAAGTCAGTAACTGCAGCAGCACCCACAAAAGGGGAATCGTTGTTGGGTGTAGGACTGGAAACAGAGCCCGTGACCCAGTCAATATGAGGGTTGTGGCACCTCAGTCAAGGGTAGCCAAGGATTACAGGTGTCTGGGGAGAAGAGATTATATCAAGTGGCACAGTGTCTGAAAAAGGTATGAGCTACCAGTAGGTTCAAGGGGATGGTAGTCTGGGTGGTGTAGCCGGAACCCAAAGGAGTACTATCCACTGCTACCACTCACATAGGAGGTAGACAACTGTATAGAGGAATTCCATTACGTACAGAAAAAGTGGAGTCCAGTCCTGCTTCCCCAGAGTCCACAAAAGCCAGTATGGAGAAAGAAGAGGAAGTCCAAGATAGAGTCACCAGGATGGTCAAACAGGTCTCAGAAATGGAGGGGACAGGAGGTGGACTTAGGGAAGGTCCCTTACCGGAAATGGTAAGCAGTGGGCTGGAAGAATGAGTATAGAGGATGAAGATCAGACTCCTCCAACAAGGGATGTGGGAGCTAGATGCTAGAGAGCGACACTGGTGTAAGCAGCTCTGGAACGGAGGTTACCTATAGGGAATCATGCTGCGGCCTAGCTGTGTAAAGTTACTAGCCGCCAAGCTACATTTGTCCCCTCTAGTTCAGCTGAAGGAGACCCTGGATGATCCCCAAAAGGCAAACTATGCTACCCCTATCCCCAGGGAGAAAACAAACCCCAGCAGGAACTAAGTACTCACTCAGACCAGTAGAGCAAGAAGTAGCAGGAACGCTGGAATGCTGAGGAAGTTGGTACAGAGGAATAGTCCTATATCATCCAGATCATACACAGGAGAGCAAACAGGGATCAGGCTGGAGAGAGGTCTAAATGTGGTCAGGTCATGCACAGGAATCAGGCTGAGTACAGAGGCAATAGTACAAGGGATAAGGCTGGAAAGAGGTTCAAATATTAGACAGGTCATGCACAGGACAGAAAAATGATATAGGGACTAAAGAAAAGGTAGGACACAGACGCTTATACAAATGCATCTGACACGAGCCGAAAGCGTCCTGAAATAGCCACTATCCTAGCAACGCTAATCACATGACCTGCTGATAGGTGCGTAACAGCCCAACATCACACCAGCCGGAAGAGGCTGTGGACGGATCAAGAGAGGCAACGCTGGCAGAGGCATCGAATGGAGGACACAATGTGATACATATGTTACACATACGTTATATGTGCTTTATTGAAAATGAAGGCAATTGCCGCACGCAGAGATCACTTATCCTGCTGGAGAGTTGATCACTGGTAGGGGGGTATCAGGAGGGATCCCAATGCCCCTTTAAAGTCTGAACTATTTTTGTAGTTTAGTTTTTTAGTCAGGATGCTGAGGAGCAGGCTAGTATGCCACAGACTACCGTGGACACAGTGGGAATGGGGTCAACAAGTGATGCGCGACTACGACAGGTTCCTTTTGCCATCAGCAGCAATACTCCTAGCTGCAGTGCTGATTCTGAGGCAGTAGCAGCAACAGCAGCAACATCATCCTCTGACCCAGCCAGTGAAGGGGAATGTGCAGAAGAAGGAGAAAGAGACCATACTTCTCCACCTTCCCCTTCCACCTGAAGTCATGGGTGTGGGACTATTTTTTTCTTGGAGCAGGCACAGTTCAGTCATTAACAACTGCACTGTGCACAATTTGTGACAATTCAGTGAAAAGAGGAAAGGAGGGAACCCACCTTGGCACAACCCCTGTGATAACGCACATGAAACACAGGCACCATTACATTTATGTGAAACATGTTAAAACATCCCCCCACAGAGATCAGGCACCGTTGTTGCTGTACCCCCTGACTCTCCGGAAATGCAACAAGAATCAGGGTGAAGATCAAAGAGGAGGAAGAGTAGAGAAACCCAGCCAGATTCTGTAAGTTCAATGATGAGCTAAACAACTAGCTTGCCATCATCTTCTTGCACTAGGATAACTACATCTTCTGCAGATCCACCTTGTTCATCATTACCTCCCCTGCCAAGTGATAGCCATTCTGTAGATGTCAGGATGAGGCAGTTTGTGTCCACCTATTGCACACTGTGTGGTACAGTGCCCACATATGGCAGTGTGGTGGAGGAGAATTGCAAGCAGGGCATCAAATGGCATTTAAGGAGATTCTGTCCAGCAGAATATGCTAAGCTGATGGCAGGGAGGGTTCCTCATTACTATAAAACTGTCTGCAAGTTGTCATGTGTCCTTAGATGGGTGTGACAGCAGCAGTATTGGTTTCTGGTGGGGGGATTCCACAGTGAGGACCCCAAGTGTCATGGTTGTTTCTACTCTCAAGGGAACAATTTCTATTCTAACAACACACCCATGATTTTGGAGGAGGGGCAGGTAGAAAAGCATTATTGACCAACTTCTTCTTATCGCCACATACAACTGAAGTGGTGGGGGCTAGTTATGGTGCTGATATTGTCTCAGGCGCAGTTGTGGCAAGTGGAACCTTCATCGCCAATGTTACTGGTGTTGTTGATCCATTCCCTTTGAGCTACCTAATCATCCTGCTGCTTAAGCAATTCAGCAGAAGCAGCAAGAACAACAGTCACAAATTCCTCAATATTATCAGGATATTTGACAATGGCCAGTGGCCACTGGTCAACACAACATGACTTGTTGTCACTAGCCTAGTAGGCAATTTCTTTTTTTCTCAGGGATTATGCTTTTAAAACAAATAAAAAAACATAGGCCTACATAAAAATAACAATTTTGGGGGGCTTGTTTCTAACAAGCCTAAGTCTTACAAATGAATGTTTCCTTAGGGCTTGTGCCAAAAAAAGTCTAAGTCCTACAAAATCAATGTTGTCTCAGAGCTTGGGCCTCTAACCATAAATATTACAAATCATCCTCTACAAAATACTCTGTCACATCAAGTATCAGTCTACCCCAGTTGCTGCTTACGTCATGGGGTCCCTGTCACTATCACGTTACATACACATTTGTTATTTTTTATTAACTGAATCCCAAATGCCAGTCAACAACCCCCCCCAAAACAAATTCCCAGTTCAACTGATTCTTTCCTCAGACTTTACCCTCCAACACAGACACCATCCTCAGACTCCTTTTATACCATGTCTTATGTTTTTTTATTAATTGTATTTCACTTTTATTTTTTTATTAACTGTCCCCCCAATCCCAGTAAACACTTTCCCCCAAATAAAATCCCTGTTCAACTGATGGTTTCCCCATACTTCTCCAACACAGGCACCCTCATACCCCATTTATAATATGCCTTTGGGAAATAAAATAACATTTGCTATTTCTTGTGTGTGAATTCAATGTTCCCATTGATATGAATGGAATTTGTTAGGTGAAAAAAATGGAAAAATTGCATTTTTCGTGGACATTTATTGGCCAAGCGGGAGGTGTTATTATTCACAGATTTTGGTTTAAGGCAAGAATTATCATCCATCCTTATTTAAAAGGTTAACTGATCAACTTCTTTCATATATAGTTTTAATGAAATCTTTGTAAACATAATGAATTAATCTATGTTTAAGTATTTTATCTGTAGGTGGCAATATGTTATTACTAAGATTTATGGCTAAACTTTTTTATATTTGTAATCTCTCTCTCCTACAGATGGGGTCAATATTGGGGTACTCATACAATTATTAACTTTCCAATATATGGGAGTAATATCTTTATACATACACTGATCATTCTATTCATTGGATGATCAGTATTTTGGAGCATATCCATTGGATTTTGATCACTAAATATTTATGATTGTCACTTTTTTATTTTAAGATTAATTCATATGATATCTTACTTTTTGAATTACCAATTTATTTTGGTTTGAACTGTGGCATATTAATTCTGCCTAGATTATTATCCTATTTTTTGGAGCTATTAATTTATTTGATTAATTGAAGATTTCCTGTATTTAAATACTAATCCGATGGCTTGAGATATCTCTACTTTGATATCTTATATGACTATCTCATTGTAACTAAACTACCAAGTAGCAGTAATCATTGTCTCATCATTATGACTTATTGTTAGAATTTTTGCAATCTATGTCCCATATTTAATCTGGGTATCCACATGGATCGATAATTCCCTGACTTATGTGTCTTATCTTAGATACACTTATCCATTGGCACCTTAGTTGGATGGCCGATACATAGAGGCATCATTAGTGGATTCTGAACATTATGTATCTGTGGCTGTTACTATTCTTTTTACGTTAGTAATGATTGACTCTTAATACAATTGTTTCATTGCAACTAAAGTATATTTTTATTATGAATTATGGTTATTATTTTTACTATCGAAGTATAGGGTTAATATCTGTATATCCACATGGATTACTAAATCCCTGATTTATGGGGTCAATTACAATTATAGATACACTTATGAAAAAGCAATGTAGTTGTATGATTGGTAAATAGAAGCATTCTTAGTAGATTCTGACCACTAGTCATCTGTGACTGTTACTATTTTATTTACATTTGAATAATCATCAGTTTTTCTAAGGGCCGAAAATGTTCAAAGGGATAACGACAAAAAAATGGTGTATGAAAGACAAAAATAAGTAATTATGTGCATGAACGGCATATTTTCTATAGATTATATGACAAAAAAATAGTAATGTCCATTTTGTACAACACAACTCCAGAATTGCCAGGCAAAGGAGTGGAGAAAGGGCGTGGCTAAACTGTTCTCCAATGTCGTATAGAGGAAAAGAAAATTTGTCGTAACTAACGACAAAAAAATGTCTTGCAAAAGAAAAAATTTGTACATTAAGAAAAAAGTGTAGGGAATGTGAAATTCTGAATGTGAGAATTTTTGTCTTTATTTAAGACATTTTTGTCGTTAGTTAAGACATTTTTGTCATTAGGTAAGACATTTTTTGACATTACATATGAAATTTTTGTCTTTACATATGATAATTTCAGTCAGGACAAACAACATATTTCCGATCACAACTGACACTCTCTGAAAATATTAATGAGCCCAACGACACTGTACTTTAAAAAGTACAAAAGCTATTTTGCTACTTCTTTGAACATATGGCCCTAAGAGTTAGTCATATGAGATTTTATCTTTTGCATTCCCTATCCATTATGACTTAAACTGTGGCATATATTTCCGTCTTGTGTTATGATTATGTTGTCTCAATAAATGGGTATTATGCCATAACTTGCTGAGATCTAAGGCGGGACAAGTAAGTGTTAATAGCTTAATGATCTTGTAAGAGTAATGACTTCTAGGGTTCAAGAGAAAATCTTTTGGAGTTGTTTAACCCCTTAATGCTCAAAGACATGCCAACACCATTAAAGATTTTGGTCTTTTAATGACCACTGATGTCCTGACACGTCAAGAGTTAATTTTCTCATTGCACCACAGAGCTTGATGGGAGAACAGTGGGAAGGTTGTTGCTAACTGCTCAGGCACTGGAGTACTTAAAGGGATAGTAAACCTTGAAAATAAGTTTATTTTATATTGTAGCCCTTAAAAAAACATGAAAAATGATATGTCTTACCTACCAAACCTTTATGGTTTGGGAGATATTCAGAAGCAAAGTTTCCCACAGAGTGACGTCACCGTTCTAGCTCTCAGATTTGGAATCTGGTCCCGGGACTGACTGCAGCTCTCCAGAACTGCCAAGATCACGATCTTTAAAAAGAATTTCTTAATTGGAATGGTCTACAAAGTGTGCTTGCAAGCCAGGCACACTTTGTAGAAGTTCCAATTCAGTAGTTCTTTTTAAAGATTGTGATCTCGGCTAAAGAACTGCCGGTTGATCTGTGGACCGAATTCCAAAACTTGGCTGAAACAGCCAGGAAAAGGGAACTTTATTTTACTTCTGAATATCTCCTAAATCATAAAGGTTTGGGAGATAAGACTTATATAATTTTTCATGTTTTTTTAAGGGCTACACTATAAAATAAACTTATTTTCAAGGTTTACTATCCCTTAAATTCCAGACAATCTACATGGCTTCTGCACATGTGATTTGCTGAAACAGGGAATCATGTATGTTAGGAACCATATGACAGAGTCAGTGTTTCTAAACATTGCTGCTGTCACTTCTCTCTGTCTCACTCCTCCTCAAACAGTTCATGGGGAGGGGTTAGAGACAGAGATACAGTACTTTGTTGCACATTGTTACAAAGTGTTCAAGTCAATTATTACATATTCTTTTAAATGAAAAGTAGATTTCCCCTTTGATCACTGTAAACAGAACATACTTGAAAACGAGAGAAATCTCAATGTATTTTTCCTGGTAAAACCTTTTCTAAATAAAAAAAAATAAAAATGTTGCATTTCCCCCTGTGATCACTGTACTCACAATGATCAGTTTTTGCAGATTAGTATTTCATCTGTGGTCTTTTTTTTGCCCCCCCCTTTTGTCTTTCCTTTTTATAAATAAATTAATAAAATTAATTGATTATTTAGCTATTTGGGTAGCTTGCATTGGTAGTTTTTGTTTAATTCAGTAAATTTAGGATATGCATGGGTTAGAGTAAGGTTTAGGGTTAGGTTTAGGCTTAAGCACAGGGATTTAAACAAAACAGATTTTTTTTCTGCAATTTAATTTGTTTCTGTTTTCTTTTTTAAATGTTTTTAATTAATTTATTTAATAATCAATCAATTCATTTATTAGATAGTTTGGTTTGTGTTAAATTAGGTAGGATTAGGGTTTATGTTGGTTAGGGTAAGGTTTAGGTTTAGAGTTTAGTTTAAGCATAGAGCAAAAAATACAATCAATCAAATAATAATTACTTACTGTGAATTAGGTAGAATTAGGCCTTAGGTAGATTAGTAAGTGTGGGTAACATAGTAACATAACATAGTAACATAGTAATTTAGGTAGAAAAAAGACTTGTGTCCATCTAGTTCAACCTTTTCCTATTCCTGTTTACCATCGTTGATCCAAAAGAAGGCAAAAAACCCCCTCAATTAGCAATTTAAAATTCTGCCTTGAATGGGGGGAAAAAAATTATTTCTTGATTCCAAATGGCAATCAGATTTCTCCCTGGATCAACAAGCCCCAACTAAATATTCATCCCAATACTAACTTACATAGCCCTCTATGTTATGCTCTTTTAAATAAGTATCCAGGCCCCTTTTAAAGGCATCTAATGTTTTCGATAGCACCACCTCCTCAGGCAGTGAATTCCATACCTTTATTGTCCTTACTGTAAAGAAACCCTTCCGCTGTTGTAGATTAAATCTCCTTTCCTCAAGTCTAAGTGGGTGGCCCCTTGTCCTGTGTACTGTTCTGTTAATGAACAGGTCTTTGGAGGGCCCTTTGTATGGGCCCTGAACATATTTATATAGTGTTATCATATCCCCTCTAAGACGCCGTTTCTCTAGTGTGTACAAGTTTAACTTTTCTAGCCTCTCTTCATAACTAAAACTTTCCATTCCCCTTACTAGTTTTGTAGCCCTCCTCTGCACTCTTTCTAGTTCCATAATGTCATTTTTCAGAAAGGGCGCCCAGAATTGAACAGCATATTCTAAGTGGGGTCTTACCATGGACCTGTAAAGAGGCATAATTATATCTTCCTCCCTTGAGTCAATACCCCTTTTAATACATGCCAATATCTTATTGGCCTTTGCAGCTGCCAGCTGGCACTGCATGCTACTGCTAAGTCTATTGTCTACCATTACTCCCAAATCCTTTTCATTTGTAGATTTCCCCAGAGAAACACCATTTAAACTATGTGTTGCATTTTTATTATTATACCCAAAATGCATAACTTTACACTTGTCTATATTGAATCTCATTTGCCACTTGCCTGCCCAGTTACTCAATTTGTCCAAATCCTCTTGTAATGAAGACACATCCAGTTCAGACTTTATTATCGTACTTAATTTTGTGTCATCGGCAAACACTGATACATGGCTCCCTATGCCCTCTGGGAGGTCATTAATAAACCAATTAAAAAGAAGAGGACCCAGGACAGATCCCTGAGGTACTCCACTTACCACTTGCCATTTACTACCACTCTTTGCATTCTATCATTCAGCCAATTTCCAATCCACACACAAACATTTTCCCCTAGGCCTATTTCATTCAATTTGTATAGTAACCTCTTGTGTGGAACTGTATCAAATGCCTTGGCAAAGTCTAAATAGATCACATCAACCGCCGCTCCTGCATCTATATTATTACTCACTTTTTCATAAAATGCGATCAAGTTAGTTTGACAAGACCTGTCTTTCACAAAGCCATGTTGGCTATTGCTAATGATATTCCTGTTCCAGCAGAATTTTTTAATATATTCCCTTAGCAACCTTTCAAACAGCTTCCCTACCACAGATGTCAAGCTTACAGGTCTGTAATTTCCTGGCTGTGACTTTGATCCCTTTTTAAATATGGTCACCACATCTGCTTTACACCAATCCATGGGCACCATACCTGAAATAAAAGAATCCATGAAAATCAAATATAACGGTCTGGCCAGGGTCTGGCTTAGCTAGTAGTTATTTAGTAGATATTAAATATAAAACAGTTTTACGGAAGGTAGCTAAGTAGGTAATATAATATAGCAAATGTATACTGTTGAATAGGCATATGTCTTTTTTGTGTCAGATTCTGAAGCCACTGATGCTGCATCTAATTTTAATTCAGCCCAGTTTAAGGATAATTCAAGTGATAACCTGAATGATCACGGCGGGCCCCCTATTAAAAAGAGCCCTATTGCCCCAAGTACTACATCAAGTACTACCCCTAATCCTGACCACTAGGTAACACCAGTTGCCTTTTGTCCAGAAATTCCTAAAATCACTGCAACCCCAGGAATTAAAATGTATGTGTCAGAATTAGGGATGAGCGAAAAGTTTTGCCTGAAGCAGAAATCGGCGAATAATGGCACTTTCCGCTTGGCGAATCATTTCCTGCGAAAAGTGAAGTTTTTCCATTTTTTCCTGCCTTTTTTGCCCATTGAAATTAATGGGAAGAAAAATAATTCTCCACCACACAAAAGTTTTCTACAGCCAAATAAAAGGCTGTCAGGCTCTCACAGCATGTCACTCGTGTTTGTGAGAGGAGAGAGCAGCTCCTTGTTTGAGCTAGAGAAGACAGAGAGGGGAATTGAAGTTTAGTTTAGGGAATCTTTTAGTACGACATTTGTTCTGTGTAAATGTGTATTGAGAGAGTCAGTGGGGCACTCTGAGGAGAAGAAGTGAAGAAAGAGGTTGACCCTACATTCTCCAAAATTCCATGTGATTGACTGGCAAAACACTGGCAGCTAGGGACCTATTTGCTTGCTGATCTTGCTGTTATTGTCTCTCTGCTGGGTGGGGAAGTCTGGGGAAAGAAGTTGTTGATTTTTTTTTTCAGTTATAATTTTTTCGGACAGACTGTGATAAGACAACAGGGTGGACAAATTAAAAATAAATAAATTAAAAAAAAAAAAAAAAAAAGAATAAAGAGCTAAATATATTAGGTGACAGTGAAAGACAGCTGACAGGGCTTAGGCAAGGCATCATACAGCACCATCAGTTGTGTTGTGTACCGTACAGTAAAAAACACAGTGTAGTTGCATAATATCAAGAAAAGGGGGGAAAGGGACGGGGGAGGAATGGAGCAGTGCAGGAGTAAATTAGTAGTTCAAAAACTGACTTCAGCAATGGTTGCTGCAGCGTGTACAATCAACGATGATGATCACTCTACTCCAAGGAAGAATGCAGTTTGTCAAGGTCTCAACTAGTTTCAGCACCACCAGTGCCAGTAGAAATAAAGAACCATATAAGAACCCTGAAGACAACAACAAGTTGCATTCAAGTGTTGATGATGCTGGCAATAGCAAAATAGATGAAGGTGTAGCAGCTGAACTGCCTGCTGCATCAGATAGTGAGATAAACAAGCACAAAAACACCCATCCTCAAAGCAGTAAGGAACTTTGTTAACATAAAAAGAAATTGTTTGAGACCTCTAAAAGCTTAGAGGAATATAAGGGTAGTAGTGGGCAAGAACTGTCAGATGATGCTGATGCTGCTGAGGATGACCTAATGATGACTGATGATGGTGCAGATCTAGAATATATCCCTCCAGCATCCTTCTCTTGTTCAGATACAGATGAAATTGAGAGTGAGGATGATGACAGGGCTATAAGGTGAGCAGAAAGTCAAAGGCTGAATCTTCTACCACTTTTAAGGTGCACTGTGCCTGTTTATAAACTGTTTGAGAAAAACATTGGAAAGCCAAAAAGCACACAGTCACCCTATCAGTCATGAAACAGCAATGCTGTAAGAGTAACATTCTTAAACATGAACCAACATCTCATACCATCTGAGTATCAGGTAGCAGAAACTACACATGACAGACAAAGCCAGAACAAATATATTAACAGCAGCACAGATGAGGATGTGGAGGAGGGATGTGAAAAAGGGTTGCCACCATCTACACCACTGCTATGACTGATAAGTAATGTGTGCCAATAATCTGAGGAGGATAGAGAAAGACAATGGTAAAAACAATATACATACACAAATCACACCATGCCAGTCCCCCACCACCACCACTACCATACACTTCTGACACATTGTAGGTTGTACTTTATTTTTTTTATTACTTTATATCATCATGAATATGCGCCAGTGTCACTTAAGCAGGAAGTTAGTATTGTGGGCAAAGGACAAATGCACTCTGCATGCTAACACATTTTTCAAGCCATATGTTGCTGTAGGACTCACAAATTTACTCTTTCAGCCACTTATTTCTAAATGTCAGCCCTCAGAAGAAGTACTATTACAGTGGGAAATTTAGTACCCATAGGAAATATAGGTGAAAAGGAGGACATTTTTTGCATAGGTGGAAAGGCAACGTTTTTCACAGGAAAAACAAAAAATCGGCAAGTTTTCAAGAAAAGTCATGCTGGAAAATGTTCATACTTTTCACCCACCCCTAATTAGAATTTACCAATGTCCATTTTTTTCATTTATTTTTGGGGAAGAATGTATGGCAATCAAATAAGTATGCATCTCAATACATTGCTGACAATCTGTTACCCTGCTTTGCAAGGCAGAAATCATGGCAACCCACAGATATTGCTGAGTTTAAAAAATTCCCCAAAATGAGACATGGCACCAGTTTAGCAAGATGTGAAAATTCAATGTCTGAAAATGGACATGCTCAAATTGTCTCTATAGCTCCCCCATACCCTTACAAGCCTATGCGTATGGGCATTGCTATCATCATGATAGGAAAACCTATGCAAAGTGTTTTTTTTTTTTATCTTTTTTTCTCATTTTTATATTAGAGTCAAATTAAAGGGACACTAATGTCCAATAAAAAATCTTCTAGGTTTGTAGAGGTTAAAATAATAAACTACATGCCACAAATCCTATCTCTCAAACCTCTATGGTTTGAGAGATATTTGCATTGAAAGTTCCCCCTTCCCTCCCCTTCTCCTGACGTCAGCTTCTAGCTGACAGCAGGAGAACCCGGTCCGGGGACCAGCCGGCGGCTCTGCAGCAGAGCAGAAGTCTCATTATTTAAAAAGAATTACTTCATTGGAAAGGTCTACAAAATGTGCCTGTTTTGCAAGCACATTTTGTAGACCGTTCCAATTAAGTAATTATTTTTAAATAATACGATTTCAACCCTGCTGAAGAGCCTCCTTGAGTTGTACAACTTGAATCTCCTGCTGTCGGCAGGAAAAGGGGAAGGAGAGGGGAATTTTGAATGCCTATATCTCTCAAACCATAGCGGTTTGAGAGATAGGATTTGTAGCACATAGTTTATTATTTTAACCTCTACAAAACTAGAAAACAATTTTCTGGGACTTTACTGTCCCTTTAAAGGGTGAGTTATCCATATAAATGTGGTTTCAAAAGAATGCCCTGTTTATGCTTAAAAAACTATACTTAAGTTGTGTGGGTGTGATAAAGAAATTAGATGGAAAATATGGTTCAGCAATGACATACTAAAAAGGCTAAATTTGATCTGGACCTCGTCTTTAACTCTTTGAGTGTCAGACAGGTATCCAATGCATTGCATAGAAATTAATTGGATACCTGTCTGACACACAAAGGGTTAAGGGTTTAAGGTTGGTACTTAAATGGTGCTTAAAACACTATGTACTCTACATATTTGGTTGATCTGCTTTTTGTTTTAAATGGTTTTAATATGCTAGTTCTCAGTTTTGGGAATAAAGGTTATGTTTTAGAATGTGGTAACTCCAGGTCCTATCATCCTTTATTTTAACAGCTCTTACCAATTCAGGGGAAGGTTTGGTGCTGTCTATCTCTATGTCATTCATATGTAACTAGTGTAAAAGCCTGTGTACATGGGCCAAGGTCCGAGTGATGTTAAGAGGCCGGTCCTGCTCTGCGCCATCCCGCCGACACAGTTATGCACTGTAGAGACTGCCCGAAAGCACAGAATGCTCCCAGCACAGAACTCCCAGCATTCCGTGCTCCCAGCATTCCTACATCTCCCAGCATTCTGTGCTCCCAGCATTCTGTGCGTACGGGCAGTCTCTACTGCTCATGACGGCTTCTGACAAACATCCTAGCAAATTATTATATAGGATTATTTCAGATTAGCACACTCCCTTTGGTCATACAGACAGCCTGTTACATACAGTGTTTGTACACATTATCTTGCTCATTACTCCACCCCAGAGTATAAAAAAGGTCAAATGTCAAAAATATTGTGGGAAAGAGACATTCACTAGCCACCTCTGATGAACACTTGTCTTTCAATACCATTATTTATTGGATATATATATATATATATATATATATATATATATATATATTCACCAAGGGTAATCTTTTCCTTGCCTCTTCAAAATCTGGCTTGTTCTTGCACTATGTTGAAAAGTGGACCCAGTTTGTATATTTTAGTTTTCCAATAAATATCCTCGACTGTTGAGTTCAAAAAGAGGAAAAATAGCAAACACACCAAAGTAAAATAATGAAAAACACAATATAGTTTGAATATGCAGGGATATTAATATTAACTTTTGCTGGTCAATTACTGTACAATTAGATATCCAGTAAAAGGCAGAAGTTCTATTTAATAAAATCATATTCTATAATACTGTAGTGTTTACATTCTAAAATAATACATTGTGATGTATTGACATAATGACTAACAAGTATTTTCCCTTATATCTTTTAAGGAAAATGATGAGATATTTTATTATGTCACCAGCTTGTATTGTGTTTTTATGAAGTACTCTACTGCCATCTAGTGTAAGTAGAAATCAACATTAAGAGCCTTATTTTTATTTTACTGATTGAACTATTCTATTAGCCTCTTGGATACTAGAGAGGTCTCTCTATTGCAAGGCATCTGGGACCTTTCTCTTATCCAACAGTTTAGATTTAAAGTAATTATTATACTTTTATTTATATAGCTCCAACGTATTCCGCAGCAATGATGGTTAAAGAATAAAAGCCACAAAGGCTCGAAAGACATTACTATGGAGGAAAGAAAGCATATAGGATAGAAGCTTATTTAGGAATTAAACAAGTTCAAGTTCATTGGAAGGACAGACTGAAAGGTATTGCTCTTAAGGTAGAACATATTTTCACAAATTATATCATCAACCTTCAGGAGCTGTGTTCTTTATCAGCATATATTTCCTGGGCATCCCTATCAGCATTGATCAGTTTGGTTAGCTCCTCCTCTTTCAGCTGATAAGATACAGAACAACTGAAACAAAATCCAAACAGTATAAGAGACTCTCTGCCCCTTTACCTGCTGTCTTTTTCTCTGACCTCTAAAGTTGGTAGGACTTGAGTTGCTGGTTATTTTTTGAGAACTGTCTTTTCTATTTTGAGACTTACCGGGCAGTGTCTTCTACCCTTTCCCAGTTTGAGTTCTCCTTCTCAGGCTCCAACTTCAACCCTCCCTTCTGGGTCAGTGGGTTTGAGACCCTGTAGCAGCCAGGTTATTCCTGCATGAATCCTAACTGTCTCAGATGTAAAGGAGGGAGTGCTAGGAATGCTGTTTCTTCCAGTAACATTCTCATAAATGTTTGCAGTTAGTATATGTAGGTGTGTGCTCTTCTGAAAAATAGTCTGACCTCTGCTTATGTGGATTACTTCACTATATATATAAAGGTGTGGGCTTTCTATGACACCTGCTCAAATGTTTTCCACAAACTACCAGTACCTAGGAACTGGAATTCCTACATTTTACTTGTCCTATGGTATGATTTTCATTTTAATGCCTCTTTTCTAGTCCTCTGTTTCTAATATAACACATTTCTTCATTGAGTGTCTGATTGCTAGTGATGGGTGTAGTACCAGGTGTTTTCACTTTTGAGGGAGCCCTGTTGAACCAAACTCATCCTGACCAAGTGTTTCAAGGGGGTTTATGTCTTTTAGGGCTATCTTTGGCTATTTTACTTTCATCATTCTAGGCATCTTATCTTCTAGGTGCTTTCTTTTTTAATTTGTTAGAGAAATCAGATGAGGGTATCTTTATTCAGTAAGTATCTGATGGTTGTCCTAGGGAGATAACTGTGGCTGAACTGTGCGGATGTGCAGGTACTTTGAGTGCTCTATAGTACATGGACATGCTATGGTTGCCTTTGGGTGCATGTTAAGTGCTATTACTGCTTCTGGGTTTGTGCTTTCCTACTGTGGCTTAGATGCATGTGTACATGCAATGGCTGTACTTCAGTGTGCATGTATATGATATGGCTGCATCTGGGTGTGTATATACCTAATATGACTACACTTGGGTGAACATATAAATGTATGGATGCAGCTTGGTGAATGTGTACATGCTATGGCTGCAACTGGGTTAATGTACATATTATAGCTGCATTGGGTGTGCTTGTACAAGCTGTGGCTGCACTTGTATACATGTGTACTTGATATGGCTTCACATGGGTGAATGTGTATGAGCTATAGCTGCCCTTGGTGCTATGGCAACATGTTTTCTTGCTATGGCAGCACTTGGGTGCATACATTCCTGCTATGGCTGAACGTGGGTGCGTGTGATGCCAATATGGCTGCACTTGGGTGCATGTATATGTACTACAATAAAATGACAGTTTTTTGGTGCATGTGCTTTCTCACATGTGCTGTCTCTGTAGTGTGCATGTGTGAATGCTTTTGCTGCAGTGAGGTCCGCAAATGTTGTTGCCACAATGTGGTGCATGTGTGCCTCAAACTCTGTTGCCACACTATGGTGCACAAGTGCAGGTGAGGACTGTGGTGTTCATGTGTGGTTGAGTGCTGTGGCTGTACTGTGGTGTGAGTATGAGCACTGTTGCCATACTGTGGTGCATGTGTGTTGGAAAGTACTGTGGATGTACTATGGTGCACATGTGCAAGTGAGTATTGTGGCCACACTGTAGTATGAATGTGTGGGTGAGAGCTTTGGCCACACTGTGGTGTGTTCATGTAGGTAAGCGCTGTGAACATAGTGTGATACATGTGTGTGCATCCACTGTGGCTGCAATCAGATACATCTGACCGTAGGTTATAGCTGTACTGTGATTCATGTAACTGCACTCTATGGCTACACTGTGGTGCTTGTGTGTGAATGCTATGGCTGCACTGTGGTGTGTATATGCACTCTATAAGTAGGTGTAATCTATATCAGTGTTATGGTGTGTATGTGATTTTGCTGCTTTGTGATGCATATGTGTGCATTATGGCATATGCAAGCTTGTGTGCTTGCTTGCTGTCCTTCAAGGCATGTGCTATGGTTAAGTGTAACTGTACATCCTTATGCTGCCCTGTGTTGCATGTGTATGCAGTCTTTCTACTTTTCTGTTTTCATGCTCATGCTTTTGCTGCAAGGCAGAGAGTGTGTGCACTGTTGTCCACCCCTGGTAGGGTATATTTGCTGTTGATGTACTATGGTGAGTGTGTACTCAGTATTTGCTGCATGAGCTGAGTACTTGTGCACAATGCTATGTCTGACTGTGTGCTGTGGTGCACCTGTGTGCTTCTGAGGTCTTTAATGCACATGTGTATGTGTGCACTGTGGTGTCTCTGTGGTGTTCATGTGTGTACTTTGGATTACTGTGGTATGCTCATGTGTATGCACTTTGAAGGGCTGAGGTGCTCTTCTGAGCACAGTTTTGCCACATTGTGCTTTACCTGCGTGGCCTCTTTTGATGAGCAGTGGTCCACTTCTCTTGGTGTGCAATCTTGATGCTCTTTGTTTTGCCTGTGCTCATTTAATGCACCATGATTTGCTTTTGTACTTATGTGTGTACGAACATTGGATAAAACTATGGTGCACTTGTACGGGCATTTTTGATACACTGGTTTGCCTAGATGCACTTTAACCAGGGTGGTTGTTACTTGATTGTGGCACCTTTGTGGTGTGCCTGTTTGCACTTCTTTTGTTGCTAAGTCTTAAGTCTGTGCTGTTTACTTTACAGTGGTGCTCCTCTGCTGCTACTGCATACTGATGTTGCCACATTATTTCTACATAGTAAGAACATTTGTCTGTATTTCTTTGACACTCTGCTGTCATACCACTGCTACGCTGTTCATGGGCTTTGTGGTAATCATGCTGTTGGTTTCTTTTGTCTTTTCTCCATTTTGGTTAGGAATGGACAACATTTTTTTGCCTCAAAATGAAAAAGGCAAAAAATGGCACATATGAAAAGTGCCAGTTTTCCACTTTTTCTGCCTTGCTTATTGCATTAAAATCAAGTTAAGACTGAATTTCCCCACCACATGAAAAGTTTCCTTTATTTTCCTGCCAGGATACTATAAAAGTAGTTTCAGGTTCCTGCAGTTAGGAGTAGGTGAAAGATCGATGAAAACCACATGATTGTCAGCTTTTTCATGTGAAAATCCACCTTAAACAAATCCTTTATAATCACCTTTTTTGTCTACTGACAAAATGTTTTCACTATTTTTTTCAATGGATACAAAGTTCATGCCCCTTATGTGTGCATCATGTTTTCACTCCAAAAATATGACATTTCCAGGAAGTGAAACACAAAATTAAGCAGCTAATGAGACAGAGAGCGTGCTATGTCATTTTGTAGCTATTTATCTGGTGAAATAAGGACAGCAGTCATCTAAGAAAAAGGAAGAGCTAGAAGGACTGCAATGCATCCAGTGAGATGGAAGAAATGGAGGAAGTGACCACCATCAGCATAGATGGGTCTCAGAGTCCTGATTCCCCAGACCCAATGATGCCCAGTCTCCCTACATCGTCCTTAGGGATCTGGGGGAAAATACTGTTGTCATCATCAAAGGCACATGTAGAAGTGGATAGCAGTGTGAGCAGGACAGGTCAGCTACCTGTGCCTTTCTGCTAGTGCTGAAAGTGTTCCTTCTGATGCTCATGAGGAGGAGGAGATGATGGCAAGTGTGATAGCAGGGGACCCTAAGTCACTCTTGCCATCCCCAAGCAGTTCCACTACTACAAAGCAATAGCTAGAGAGTGTTGGGGGTAATGTTAAGGTGATGCTGGTGAAGCAGCTGGTGGTAGGACTAGAGTAACTGCTGTAGATCCTCCTGTTGAGGTGGAAGGGGAAGTGATGCTGAAGAGCCAGACTAGAGGTCAAGGGAGCCCACAACATCCCCCTGACATTGTGATTCCCCTCCCCCTGGCATTGTACCTCTGGGACCTTATGCTGAAGAAGGCAGAACTGGCTAGCAGTATTGCAGTATTACCATCAGCACAGATCAGCTACATGTGCCTGCTGCTAGTGCTGCCAGTCTGCCTTCTTCACCTCAAGAGATGGTAAGTGTGACAGTAGGGGACTGTCTGTCACATTTGTCATCATTGACAACCAGTGACTCTCATAGAGCAGCAGCAACAAGGGGGAACTGGTGGTGGTGATGGTGATTAGGGTGATGGTGGAGCTGCTGGGGTGGAAGAGACATTAATGGCCTTTTTAGCAGAAAGGGAGAATGAATGAAAGACAGATACAGTATGCAAATGGAGAGGGTCATAGCAACCACTTCCAGCTCTGAGATTCCTGCTGCTGTAATTCCTGTTGCTGTTGAGTTGCAAGGGCATCAGACTGATGAGGAGCAGGCTAGTTTGCCACAGGCCACCTTGGCCACTGTGGGAATGGGGTCCAGTAGTAGTTGTGATTCTGGGTTCCACTTGCCAGCAGTAATCCTGGTCCTAGTTCTAGTACTGATTCTGAGGCAGCAGCAGCATCATTCCCTACCCCAGTGTCAGGTGCTCTCTATTCCCTCACTCCTGTGACCACCTGATTCTGCATGTGCTCTCATTGTCTGTAGTGGGTTTAAATATACATGCCTTCTTTCAGTCAGCACTCATTGTATTGACTCCCCAGTTAGTAGTTCAAGCCTTTTTTGATTGTCTGCTGGTTCACTTCTGATCTGGATTCCTGTTAGGCCTCCCCTCTTGTTTCTTGACTTGGTACTGTGCTCTGTGGATCTCTGGTTACGGCTCAGGCTTTGTATGACTACTGAATGTTCAACTCTGTCTTCCGACCTTCACTCAGATTTAATCGGTTCCACTCATCTCCCTGCGCTCCCTCTGCTGGTAGAGCTCAGTTTTATGACACAAGGCCTCCTCTGTCTGTTTACCTATGCTCGGCATAGAATCTGACCCTCAGAACCTCCTAGGGGAACCCAGCTGAAGGAAGTGTCTATCCTGTTATCTTGCTTTGCAGCCAGCAACTTTAACCACAGCTTAAGCTGCATCAAAGACACTTCTGATGGCTGCTTCGATCCCTAATAACGATCTCTAGTCATCGCTCCTCAGCTACTCCTTAGGGGGTTCTATACATCAGTCACTCATATCCTGACCCCAAGCCAGTGAAGGGGATTGTGAAGAAGAAGAAAGAGGCCATTCTTCTTCACCTTTCCCCTTCCCCCCAGAGTTCATGGGTGTGGGAGTATTTTTATCTTGGGCCAGGCATAGTGCAGTCATCAGAGATGGCACTGTGCACTCTATGCAATAAATCAGTAAAAGGGGAAAGGAGGGAACGCACCTTGGCAAAACCACCCTGATAACACATGAAATACAGACACCATGAAATTGTAATGCTGGGCTGGATAGTAGCTGCAGTGATCACTTGAATGGTCTGCTAGCAGCTGAGGAAAATTGGCTGTTGAGCATGGCTTGGAAATGGTGGCAGTGATAAGTTTACCCTTGCTGCGGCAAAGCTGGGAATTAAGGTGCAGGACGCAAAGCCTGATAGCTGGATGGGCAAACCCAATCAACACTGGAGGAAGACCACTCAAATGACTGAGAGATGGAAAACCAGCTGAAGCCTTGCAGGTGAAGTTAGGGCAAGGACTGTGAGTCCGATACCTGGAAATTAAGATGCAGGATGGTTGACTGAAGTTGAATGCCGGGTAGTTGGTAGATAAGAGTAGGTCAAGGACAGGCTGAGGTTGGATATCATAGAGTCATAGAAGCAGAGTTGGTCGCAGATAGGCCAAGGTCAATTAACGAAGAGTTGTAGAAGCAGAGTTGGTCATAGACAGGCTGAGGTCAGATACCAAGAGTCATAGAATCAAGTCTGAAGAACAAGACAAAGGGAGGTTGGAGACGAACCAAGGTCAAAACACTGGAACAAATTCAGGAACAAACATCAATTTGGAAATAGCTCAAAGAATGCACATCTACCTGCATGATATCCAGGTACCCCCTTGCTGTATCCCCTGCCTCTCCCCAAGGGCAACAATAGTCAAGAAGGAAATTGAAGAGGATGAGGAATAGAGAAACCCAGCCACAGGGAGTGTTTTTTATTATTATTATTATTATTATTATTATTATTAAAACTACAAGTTGTCATGTGTCCTTAGCGGAGAGGAGGCATAGTGACAGCAGCAGTACTTGGTTTCTAGGGGGTTGATTTCACATTCTGGGCCTAAGCATCAAGGTGTTTACTTTCAGTTGTGCCAGTTATTTAATTTGAGTGCAGATGTGTTCATTGTTCCTAGGCCTTCCCTTATGTCCAACACACACTGTGCCCATTGTAGTTACTGATGGAAGGCACAGTTTCATTCTGCTTTCAAGGGAAAACATTGTATTCCAACACACCCAAGATTTTGGAGGAATTGCAGGAGGAGAAGCATTATTGGCTAACTTATTTTCTCCACACATACCAGAAGTGGTGGGGGCTAGTTGTGGTGCTGCTACTGCTAAGCTGCATCACTGGAGTTAGTGGAAGTGGAACCATGATCATCATACTCACCCATATCACCACTATTGTTGATCCCATTCCCTTGGGGCTGCCTAATTGTCCTGCTGCTTAAACAACTCAGCAGCAGCAGCAATAACAGCAGTCACAAATGCTGCAATGACACTGTGGCATTCCCTCTGGCCACTGACCACCATAACATGACCTGCTGGCACTAGGCCAGTAGGGCACATTTGTTTTTTTTTTTCAAGGCTTTGTCTTTACATATACCACAGAGGCCAATAAAAAGGGGGGTGTTTCTAACAAGCTAAAGTCCTACAAGTCACAGTTTTCAAGCAATCTTGAGTCCATGCAATCATAGCTGATTCCACAGGGCTTGTGCTTCTAAGAAACCTGAGTCCACCAAATCACTGATTCCTCAGGGCTTGTTCCTCTAACTTACTTGAGTCCAGCCAATCATGACTGATTTCTCAGGGCTTGTGCCTCTAATAATCCACAGTCCTCCAAATCAATGTTTCCTCTGGGCTTGTGCCAAACAAGTGTAAGTCCTACAAATCAATTATTCTTCAGGGCTTGGGCCTCTAACAACAAGTCTAAGGCCTACAAATCAATATTTCCTCAGGGCTTGGGCCTCTGACAACAAGTCAAAGTCCTACAAATTAAAGTTTCCTCAGGGCTTGTGCCTAAAAAAGCTAAGTCCTACAAATCAATGTTTCCTTAAGGCTTATGCCAGATAAGTCTAATTTCCTACAACTAATCAATGTTTCCTTAGGGATTGGGCCTCTAAAAACAAGTCCTACAAATAATCCTTTACAAAATACTCTATCCTGTCAAGTATCAGTCTTCCCCAGTTGCAGCTTATGTCAGGGGGTACCTGTCTGTCACGGTAGGTTCCAATTTTTTTATTTTATTTTTACGTTTTTTTATTTATTTTTTTAATTAACTGCCCCACCAAAGCCAGTCACCAAAACTCCCCCCCAAAAAAATTCCCTGTTCAACTAATTCTTTCCCCAGACTCCACCCATTAACATAGGCACCCTCCTCAGACCCCTTTTATACCATACAAATATGCCATTATTTGCGATTTTGGTTAGAGGCAAAAATTTTCACCCATCCCTAGTTTCCTTAGTCTAAGTTTAAGTCCTAAAAACAATGTTTCCCCAGGTCTTGTGCCAAACAAATCAGTGTTTCCTCAGGGCTTGTCACTAACAAGTATAAGTCTTAAAATTCAATGTATTCCTCAAGGCTTAGGACTAAGTCTGAGTTCTACAAATCAGTATTTCCTCAGAGCTTGGGCCTAACAAGTCTAAGTCCTACAAAACAATGTTTCCTCAGTGCCTGGACCTCTAACAACATAAATCCTACAAATCAATGTTTCCTTGGGGCTTGTGCCTAACAAGTCTAAGTCCTACAAATCAATTGTTCCTCAGGGTTTGGGCATCTAATTACAAGTCTAAGTCCTAAAAATCAACATTTCCTCAGGTCTTATGCCAAACAAGTGTGTTCTACAAATCAATGTTTCCTCAGGGCTTGGGCCTCTAACAACAAGTCTAAGTCCTACAAATCATCCTCTACAAAACACTTTATCCTGTCAAGTATCAGTCTGCCTCAGACACAGCTTAAGTCAGGGGGGTTCCTGTCTCTGTCACATTACATACCATTTTTTTAATTTTATTTATTTATTAAATGTTCCCCTAATCCCAGTCAACAAAAAACCCAAACATTCCCTGATCAACTGCTTCTTTACCAGACTCCACCAACAGAGGAATTATGTGTAAATTCAGTCTTCCCATTGATTACAATGCAATGAGTTAGATGAAAAAAAAGCAGAAAAACAGCATTTTTGCTGGAAACTTCCAGCTAGACAGATACTAGAAGAGACGGAGAATGATTGTATATCATACAACATTTTGTAAAGGGCAATTAGGTCTGTTGTGTACGCTACTGTTAAAAAGAAGTTGTTTGAAACTTCAAAAACCCTAGAGGTATATTATAGTTAGTAGTGAAGAGGAAATGATGGGCAATGTTGAGGATAAGCTTATTATTGATGATGATGATGTTGATCTGGAATATATCCTCCAGTGTCCTCTTCTTAAGAAACAGATAAAGCTGTAGTAACATAGTAAATTAGGTTGAATAAAGACACAAGTCAATCAAGTTCAACCTTTGCCTCATACCCCAGTGACTAAGAATTTTATAGCTTTCCTGTTACCAAATAAATTAGTCATTATCAGACCTTCCTGATGTACCTACAAAAAATGTATAACCCTGTATGTCCCCTTTTGAAAGAACTGTATCTAATCTTCTCTTAAATGTATCCATTGTATCTGCCATAACCACCTCCTTGGGCAAGGAATTCCACAATTTAACAGACCTTACTGTAAAAAACCCCTTCCTCTGCTGAAGTCTAAACCTCCTTTCCTCTAATCTCAAGGGGTGTCCCCTGGTCATCTGATCAGGCCTTGGAATAAATAGCTCACCGCAGAGATCCTTGTATGAACCTCTCATATATTTGTACAATGTGATAAGGTCTCCTCTTAGTCGTCTTTTCTCTAGAGTAAATAAACCAAGTTTGTCTAGTCATTCCTCATACATCAAGTCCTCCATTCCCTTAATTAATTTTGTTGCTCTTCTCTGTACCCTCTCTAGTTTTAGTATATCCTTTTTCAGAATTGATGACCAAAACTACACTGCATACTCAAGTATGAATAACAGCAAAATAATTGTATCCACTCTTGCTTCAATACCTCTTTTTATGCAAGACAGGATTTTGTTTGCCTTTGCTACTGCTGTTTGACACTGATCACTGTTTCCAAGTTTATCATTAACAAGGATACCCAAGTCTACCTCTAGCAATGAGTCCCCTAGTATGATTCCATTAAGGTTAAAATTAGCCTTGGGATTATTTCCTCCCAAATGCATGACTTACACTTTCTCACATTAAACTTCATATTCCATTTGTTTGCCCAATCTGCCATTTTATGTAAATCCCTCTGTAGAGAGCAAATATCTTGTTCTGAATTAATCACCCTACATAATTTAGTGTCATCTGCAAACATTGATATTTTGCTTTCTATATCTATTTCCAGGTCATTTATAAATGTGTTATAAAAGCAGCAGACCTAATACTGAACCCTGAGGTACTCCACTCTCCACTTTAACTATATTGAAGAATTTTCCATTTACAAACACACACTGTTCTCTATTCTTCAACCAGTTTTGTATCCAACTGCAAAGGTTATCTCCTAGCTCCAATTTCCTTATTTTATACCCCAGCCTTCTGTGTGGCACTGTATCAAATGACTAGATATACATCAACTGCCTTGCCATTATCAAGGTTACTGCTTATTTCCTCATAGAAGCTGAAAAGATTAGTTTGGCATGATCTATTTTTCATAATACCATGTTGATTTGTACTAATGATCTTATTTTTTGTGTTGTAAT
This sequence comes from Rhinophrynus dorsalis, assembly GCA_037306005.1. NCBI lineage: Eukaryota > Metazoa > Chordata > Amphibia > Anura > Rhinophrynidae > Rhinophrynus > Rhinophrynus dorsalis. The sequence continues at coordinate 372,307,238 of CM074721.1, forward strand.
CCTGAATACAGTTTTATCCCTTCTAGCAGTTTTCCCACTACAGATGTCAAACTCACAGGTCTACAATTACCAGGTTCTGTTTTAGCTCCCTTCTTAAATAGAGGTACTACACTGGCTCTTCGCCAATCTTGTGGCACTGAGCCTGTGGTGAAAGAAACTTTAAAGAGTAAATATAGGGGTTTTGCTAACACTGTACTAAGTTCCTGAAGAACCCTTGGATGTATACAGTCAGGACTCGGTGCTTTGTCTTAATTTTGTTCAGTCTTCCCATGACATCTTCTTGAGTTAACCCAATATGTGATAATTGTATTGTTTTATTTGTTACTTGAGGCTCTTCTACCATTCCTTGCTCCCTTGTATATACTGATGCAAAGAAAGTGTTTAAAACATCGGCCTTTTCCTTATACTCACTAATCAACTCACCCATCTCATTTTTGGAAGGTCAAATGCATTCCCTCTTAAGTTTTTTGCTACTTATATATTTGAAAAACTTTGTTGGATTAGTCTTGCTTTCCCTTGCAATTCGAGTTTCATTATCTATTTTTGCTACCCTAACTGCCTTTTTGCAATCTTTGTTGCTCTCCCTGTATTTTAAGAAAGATTGTTCAGTTCCTTCAGTTGTTTCAATGCTTTTTTTTTCTTGCCATTTTCTTCTTTACATGTGCAGTTAACCACATTGGCTGTGACTTCTTTTGCATTTGTTCCACATTGGTATATACTGTTGGGTACATTTCTGCAACCTAAATTTGAATTCTGACCATTTTTCCCTCAGTATTTTGCCTTTAAATAAATTATCCCAGTCTATGTGTTACATTGAAGCCCTTAACAATTTGAACTTAGCTTTTTTAAAATCAAGTGTTTTGGTTGAACCTATACAATTTTGCAAATGTAACCATGTTGTGATCACTGTTTCCCAAATGTTCTCTTACCTTAATATTGGATACCGTTTCTGCGTTATTCGTTATCACTAGGTCCAATACATTGTTATTTCTTGTCGGCACTTCCACCATTTGTGACATGAAGCTTTCCCGAAGCATGCTCACAAACCTGCTTCCCTTAGCACTCTGACAGGTCTCATTTTTCCAGTTGATATCTGGATAATTAAAATCTCCCATAATTATAGTATGCCCAAGCTGGGCAGCTTACCTCATTTGCAATAGCAGTTGGGCCTCAACATTGTTATCAATATTTGGTGGTTTGTAGCATATACCTACCACCACCTTTTTTTTTACCTTTTACACCACATTTAGTCTCAATTTCTACCCACAAGGACTCACAATTTGCCCAGTTTCCTCACTAATATCACCCCTCAAAACTGGATTTAGCTCTGGTTTCAAATATAAGAACACACCTCCCCCTTTTCTATTAATCATGTCTCTTCTAAACAGGGAATAGCCCTCTATATTTACAGCCCAGTCGTGCGCATCATTCCACCACGTTTCTGTTATACCTGTTATGTCTAATTGCTCATTAAGTACCAGTAATTCTAGTTCTCCTATTTTATCTACCATACTTCTTGCATTTGCTAGCATACAATTAATTTTGAAGTCTTTATATGTATATTACTCCCTATATGCCTTTTTCTACTTCTTCATTTACTATGAGTTCCTCCCTATTGACTACATTTATTACCACCCTTACTCTGCCCACCTGATTATTTACTTGGACCCGGTTCCTATCTGCTCTATCTACCCCATTTTTGCTATCTATACCCTCCCCCCTTTCCTAGTTTAAAAGCTCCTCCAAGCTTCTTAGCCTTCTCTCCCCTAGCACTGAGGCTCCTCTACCATTTAGGTGCAATCCGTTGCCTCCATATAGATTGTACCCAAGAGCAAAGTGAGCCCAGTGCTCTAAAAACACAAAACCCTCCTTCCTACACCATTGCTTGAGCCATACATTAAGCTCCCTGAGCTCACTCTGCCTACCTTCACTGGTGCATGGCACAGGTAGGATTTCAGAAAACACTACCTTAGAGGTCCTTGCCTTGAGCTTGCAACCTAAATTCCTGAAATCATTCTTTAGGGACCTTATCTTCCTCCAATATGTACCAAGACAGCTGGATCGCTTCCAGCCCCTCCAAATAATCTGTCAGCCCTGTCCACAATATGCTGAACCTGAGCACCTAGGAGACAACATACTGTTCGGCATACACATTACTGGTGGCAGATTACCCTATCTACCCTCCTAATAATAGAGTCCCCTATTACCACCACTTGCCTTGGTTTCTGCCTACTCTGCATCCCATCTAGCCTGGAAGGAGGACTGTTCCCCTGGCTGCTAGAGGAATTAGCCCTCTCCAGTGTTGACAATTGTGAGCTATCATCAACAACATCTTCACACAATCTTGCAAATCTGTTGGACTAAGTCAACTCAGAACTGGCCTTCCTCTTCCTCTGCCCATTACCTCCCCTCCTTTCTGTTACCCAGCTGCCTACCTGTCACTCCTCATCTATACCCTTTTCGCCACTAACCCCACATACTACCTGCTCTGTGAGTTCTAAACTCCTTACCAGGTTTCCAATGTCCCACAATGTTGCAATATTTCTTTCCAAATCCAATATCTTAGATTGTAAAAAGAAAATATGCTCACACTTGGCACAGCGCTATGACTCCTGGAATGATTGCTCCAAATGTTCAGCATGTGACAAGATGTGCATTGCTTGAGATTGTCTAACCTGCTATCACTCAGATTTGGTCTTACAATTCAAATAGATTTATCTATTAATAGATTTATCTAATGCTCACTCTAAAGTAAGTAACCAACTTTAATTGTTAATACAGTAAATCTCTTGAAATGATAGTCACCTCAGAGCTCTGCTGATTTCCAACTCCTGCTTCTGTTCTAACTCCAGATTCCTTCTAACTCTTCACTTGTATGCAGTCACTTGAATGGAGTCTCAAAGAGCTAGCTCCAAAGAACTTAGGGACTGTATTTATAGTAACACTGCACCCAGGTGACTTCCCTTAGCAATCACCCTTAATCATGCAGGCCAGAGAAAAGCCCAGTAAACAGTTTTTTTTTAACTCTTTCAATACCCACAAAAAATTATGTTTTTAAACCTTAATAAAACACCAATAAAACTCCAAACACACTCATGTACTTAACCAGATTCCTTTTAACTCTTCACTTGAATGTAGTCTCAAAGAGCTTAGGAACTGTATTTATAGTAACACTGTACCCAGGTGACTTCCCTTGGCAATCACCCCTAATCACACAGGCCAGAGAAAAACCCAGTAAACAGTTTTTATTTAACTCTTGAAATATCCACACAAAATGATTTTTTTAAAAACCTTAATAAAACACCAATAAAACTCCAAACACATTCTCATGTACTTAAAGGGATAGTAATACTTTGTTTTGTTTGTTTTATTTCCCCTCCCGCCCCTTTTACCTAGTGTAAGCCATCTTTTCTCAGATGTGGAATACAGTCCATAGTCCAGACAGATAACAGCAGGGGACAATCTTCTTCCTATGAGAACAATGAAAGCCCTGCCCCCCTTGACAAGTTTTTTAGGTTGTTCCCTTATCTTAATTGAAGATTGTCCCTCTCTGCAATCTACCTGGGCACCTCCTTTCTGCTCTGGCTGAGCAGTGATACATCAGTAAAAGGGGTGGGAGGGGGATACTTTGTCATTGAATTACTCTTGAACTACAACTCTGACAGAATTGAAATAACACTCTCCAAAGTCCAAATACTATGAAGATTAATTAGAACTGCTTTCATTATGAAACGTTACTATCCCTTTAACCAGATTCCTTCTAACTCTTCACTTGAATACAGTCAATTGAATGCAGTCTCAAAGAGCCCTGTGTTATGGTTTTATTGACACTCAGACACAGAAGGTTTGGTAAAACACAGTTTTATTAATAGCACAAGGATCATGCGACCCACGCGGTTCCGGTACATACAAATACACAGTACTGTCACATGTCAGGCTACAGAAATGAATAGTAATCCACACAGGTCCAGTAGATACAGATGTTACAATACTGACACAGGTCAGGTCACAAGAGTGCCAGTAATCCACTCAGGCCCAGCAGGTACCAAATGTACAATACTGACACAGGTCAGGTTACAAGGAGCGTAGTAACCCACTCAGGCCCAGCAGGTACCAATGGTACAATACTGACACAGGTCAGGTCACAATTCGTGTGAATCTGGTTATGCAAATGAGCAATGACACTACTAGGCCAGGAACGCCAGCAGGCCCTAGTAGTGCCATGGACAACGGATGCTCCCTATGCAGGGAGTGAGCCCAGTCGCTAGGCCACCAGTAGGTGACCGAGAAGAGGCCACTACTGTCCCATGGGACACTAAGAGAGAGAGACTAGGCAAACGGAACAAAAGTAGGCTCGGAACAGGAGACCAGCGGACAAATACCTTAGCAGTCTAAGGAAGGCTACAGACTGTAGGGTATGTTAGGCAACAAAGGCGGACTGCCGTTTAGTGAAGACAAACGGTACCGACAAACTGAGAATCATGGGAAACTCCCGGGCGACAGAGCAGAGCTGTGACCCTGACGCGCTGTAGCACCAAACCGTAAAGGTGAACGAACGCTCAGACCTGGGCAATATTGCCTAGTACCAGAGACTAACCATTGCGTCCTGAGACAACCCAACTTCGGGAGGAAAGAACATACAGGTCAAGCGTATCGGGTGCAACCACAACACCTAACACCGTAGTGAAAGGTTAACAGTGCAAGGTAGTAACGCAGAGTAACAGAGCAGTGCTGCACATAGTGCTAGATGGAGGCAACAGTGACTGTCAGAGACAGCAATGGTAACGGAAGAAGGACCTCCAAATGGCAGGCAACTGGTAGTAATAGAACCGGGAGATACACAGAACAGGAACGTCAGCGAGGCTGGGTCGGTACACAGAGCAGGGACGTCAGCCAATCCGGTTCCGTACACAGAGCAGGGATGTCAGCCAATCTGGGTCGCTACACAGAGCAGGAACATCAGCCAATCCGGGTCGGTACACAGAGCATGGACGTCAGCCAAGCCGGGTCGGTACACAGCGCAGGAACGTCAGACAAGCCGGGTCAGTAGACAGACCAGGAACGTCAGCCAAGCCAGGTCGGTACACAGTGCAGGAACGTAAATCTGGCAGAATAGGCAAACAGTCTGGGTCATACACAGGATCCACATGAATAACAGGAACAAGAACTGGCAACTGGTACACCGCGAAAGGGCAGCGCTGAAGTGACAGGGCTCAATATAAAAAGGCTAGAGCTGGGCGGAGACAATCCACAGTAGCCAATAAAAGAGAATCAGGAAGCAGTTTTGACATAACAATCTCGCCAGTGAAAGCACAGGCACTATGATACCCTGTCATAAATATGTCTGAGTTGTGTCTTCCAATCTGAAATTGAGGGGGACTTCCAGAGTTTGGGTCTGCGGGCTCTGGCCCCAGTAGTGGCAAGGGACAATGTCAGGAATTTATGAGGGGAGGGTCGATATGCATTGGTATGAAGAGATAGCAGAAGAACTGTTGGGGAGAGAGGGGTTTCTAGCCCAGTGAGGTTTTTAAGGTGTAAATGTACTTCATGCCAGAAGCCAGATAGGACCACCATATATAAAAAAGGGAAGGGTCAGGGCTCTGACATCTCCAGTGAGTAGCAAGTTTATAGTTGGTTTCCTGAAGGGGAATGCAAGTGAGAGAGATGATGTTAAATTTAAATAGAAGAATCCACTGGGCATCAGGGATCTCCCGTTCCAGGTCTCATTCCTAGGTGAGTCTGTATGGGAGGGATAGGGTAGGGGAGAGTGATACTAACAGTTTGAGAGAGGTGGAGATCAAGTGTCTGGTGGTGACTGTAGAGAGGGACAGGGTTTCAAATGTGGTGAGTATTTGGTGGGGGGAGCTATACAAATTATAAATCTAGTGTTATTGCCAGAAGGCGGTGGCTGGTATTCCAAAGGAGGAGCAAAAGTAGGAAAAAGAGGGAAGAGGGCTAGTAGGTGAAAGATGGTCTAGGTCAGAAAGACCTACCTTTGTCCAGGTCAGAAAGGAGTGAGTGAGCATACCGGAGGGGGAATTCAGGGTTACCAATAATGGAGTAGAGGGGGGAGGTAAACTAAATATGTTTTTAAAGAATGTTTAACATACTAATCCATATTGTGTGACTACAGCATTTAAGTCTAAAGGGATTCACATTTACACAATTTACATAATACTTTTTCATCATCCTTGTTTCATAAATGCATTACCATTTCATTCATTCATTTCATTTTCCATTGTTCATCAGTAACTTTTTCATTATCATCCATTCATCTAAGACTATATATTGTTAATTTAATAGGAAAGAGATGATTTTATGGGGCCCCATTTTGCTTTTGTAATAATAAAGTTATGTGATTTTAGGATTCATTGTTTGCATTTTATTATATGTGAGCTTGCTCAACACTGATTCGTTCTTGAGACACTACTAAGAAGGAAGTTGGATGGTTGATGCACACACACACACACACACACACACACACACACACACACACACACATATATAATCTTGATTTATCATATGTGTGATACTTAGTGTTAACTCCAGATTAATATTAATATTATTGATAAATAATTAAATTGAGCTGTCACCCATCCAAAACATATTAAGAGATCAGTTCTTTATTATCAGTTGTTATGCATTGTTATAAGTAATAAAGACCCAGTGCTAACAGAGATGCAGTGTGTTTACATTAACCTTTAAGACTTCACCCATTAGGATATTATAAGGAGACACTAGACCATCATGGCATAGAGTTAATCATTACACCTCCATATGTATATATCATCCACTGATAGCTTACAAATGGGGTTAAAATAAAAAGAAAATGCAAGTGAAAAGTGATCTACTTTGCTAGAAGACAACACTAAATTTGTTTACCCACTGACAAGCCAGGTGCTTCATGTTTCTGAATTTCCCACCATCCCAAAATATGATTTATTGTACCACTTTTAAACAGCTACAAACACACAAGTATATACCCATTAAGCATAAGTTAAGCTGCACTTCAACATTTGTGATATTTATCATCAAATGGCCATGCAACCTGGTGTACATTGGAAAAATAATCTTGATAGAGGAATGTACAACCAGTAATAGGGTCAGTGGTCATGGAGAATGTACATAGAAGTGACATCTTCTTCATATGGAACACTCACCTGCCTCATTGAGGTATATTTAAATAGATGACTGAATTAATATGTTTATTTATATAACACAACAAGTGTACCCAGTGCTTTACAATTTAAGTGTTTAGACAATACAGGGTTCCAAGTGCTTTGCAAAATGAAGCACTGGAAGTGAGGTCCCAGCCGGAAAGCTTACGATCTAAATAGATCAGGAACTGGTACCCAATAGGGATGGTAAGTGAACAAAAAGGAGGCTTGATACCATTTCCCCTAAAGAACTTAATGAAACATTAACTCTATTATACTTTCTGTGAAACACACTTGGTAGACTGTTCATAATTGGCATTAATGTTAAGTAAAGCAAGTGACTCCACAGTGCTTACAATTGAAATATAGCTACACTATTAATAACACAGAGTTTACAATTGAAATCTAGCCATACATCCAGTGTAGCTCCATTTGAATCGTAATCTCTTTGATATCAATTGTGTAGCTCTGTTTCATTTGTAAAACCACATAGCTTTCAGCTGGAATGTAGATCTACTAGTGATACCACAGAGTGTGCTATAGAAATGGAGCTACTCTAGTGATACCATAGAGTTTGCAACTGAAGTTGAGCTACACTACTGATAATGGAGCTTACAATTTAAATTGTGCTACTTTACTGATACCACAGAGCTTACGTGTGAAATGTAGCCACATAAGTTATACCACAGAGCTTACTATTGAAATGTAGCTATCTAATGATACCACAGAGCTTACAAATGAAAAGAAGCTACAATTCCAATGTAGCTCAATTTTAACTGTAATGTTTGTGGTGTCAATTGTGTAGCTCTATTTTAAGTGCAATACCGCACAGCTTGCAATTGAAATGTAACTACACTAGTGGTACCAGAGAGCTTACAATTGAAATGGATCAACACAATGATACCATGGTGCTTACAACTGAAATGAATCAACACTAGTGATCACAGAGCTTACAAAAGAAATGAAGCTACACAAATGACACCAAATAACTTACAAATGAAAAGAAGTTACAAAACTGATAACAAAGAGCATAAAGTCAGAAATTATCTACACAATTTATACCACATAGCTTACAACTGAAATGGAGGTAAGTGACAGAGATTATAAATGAAACTGAACTACAAATTGAGCTTACAACTACCTTACACTAGTACTGTAGCTCCATTTCAATTGTGTGCTCTTTGATACCACTAGTGTATGTCCTTTTCAGTTGTAAGCTATGTGGCATGAATTGTAAAGCTCAATTTCAATCATAACCTCTGTGGTGTCTCAATAATTTTTGGGAGCAGCTATCTCTATACATCCCGTTCACAGTAGAAAGATCCACGTGTTCAGAGGAATGTGCTGCACATAGTTCTGGCACTTACAGGGTTTCTTTGTGAACACAGGCTTTACTAGCTTTACTAGGTTTCAGCAACCACAGCAACAGTACAACCATCAAACTGCTGTGCAATGACCCATGCCTCTCCCAGCTGGCTTAGTGCAAGGTAATGGAGGGGGAGGCAGTGATTAATACATTAAGGTGCCTTATTTAGCAAGAATAAGACAGATGCAACCCACATTTTATCCCTTCCCGTTCTGCACCTCCATCCTATTTCAAGTCTCTCTCCTGCTCCTTCATGACATTTAAGCAGTAATTGGAGCAGAGAGTGTGTTTGAAATCCATGGATATACTTCCTGGGGCTTTAACTATGTTAGCCTAGCACTAATACTTCTCATTAAATTTTTCCCACCATTCGTTGTGTTGAATACAGTAGTGGAGCACGTTTAAATGTAAAGTACCAATTCTAGGATAACACAGATAAAGCCCCAACAAGCATCTCGGTGGGTTTCAAACACACATGCTCTAATTATTGCTTACATGTCAAAAAGGAGCAGGAGACTGATTTGAGGGCAGATGAACGTGCAAAAGGGGAGGGGAACTTCAAATAATTATTGCTATAAAAGATTCCTCAGCTAGGAGTTCAAGACAGCAGCTAGTCTTTCTTCAGCACTTCTTCCTGCCAGACATCCAGCTGTACAAGTAGAAGGCAGCACCTGGCAGGTCCTCAGAAGCCACAGAAGGGCAAAAAAATAAGTGGTCTGTATGTCTGAACTGAATACAAACATGTCACCCATTGGATAGACTGAAGACTGACCCTTCAGAAATCACTCCCTGCCACTGGGGTGGACTGAGACTTGACTTGAAAGAGTATATTGTAAAGGATGATTTGCTTTTAAAGGATGCCACAAACTCAGGGTAATTGTATACAGTAGGTTTCTGCATCTCCCCAAGGGGAGTAATCCAAGCCAAGGCTCTGTCAGAGAGTAAGGAAATCATGAGGCCCACCTAACTCCTATCAGACGGGAAGGACTGTGGTACCATCTCCAGATAGATTCCAACCTGGTAAAGAAAACCTCTGCATTGGTTAGGGTCGCCCCTATAACACTGGGGAAGTGGGGCAGACCCTATCACACCTCTCGCAACATTGGAATCACCATTGACAGCCAGAGCGGGAGTGGCAGCAGATATAGGGTCAGCTTGTGTCGAGGACCGCAGAGGCTGTGGAACCAGATGCTCAGTACGGAGCAACAAAGCTTGGAGGGCTGCAGCAAACTCATCCATGCGCTGGTCTACCTGGTCCAGCCTGAAAAAAATATTTGGTGGATTGCCTGCATCTCCTGAGTTTGTGGTCCTTGTGTCCAGGAACCAGACAGGACACAAAAAATAAAATGCAATACACCTTTATTAGTGCAACAAAAACAGAAGCATGATCCAAGAGCATAAACCAAAAGACACGCCAGAGTCAGGAACCAAGACAGGTATTCAGCCAAGCCGGAGTCAGAAACCAGAAGTCTGTGAAGTCAGGAACAAGCCAAGTGTCAGAAGCACAGAAGTCCACGATGTCTGGAACAAGTCAAGGGATCTGGAACACAACAAACAAAAATCTACAGCAGCCAGCAGCAGCAGGTCAGCAAACAAACACAAGGAAAATGGGGAAGTGAGCCAAGCTGCTTTAAATACCCTGGGAGGGTTGGCTGATAACAGTCAGGTGAGCAATCAGAGAGGTCAGCTGATCAGCCTAAGCCAGAATCTCAGAAGACAGCAGAGGTGGATAGCAGAGCACTAGATTAGCTAAGACATCAGAATCAATAGCCAGAATAGAGATTCTCAGCAAACCTTGACAAAGAGCTGAGGAAGTATACAATGGCAGTACATAGTGGAAAAACTGTGTAACTTTATTGGTTTAATGATATCAATTGTGGATGTGATGGGGGTGGTGTCGCTTTGTGTTGGCACTATAAGCAGGAAATGGGTGAGGGGTATGGATACACAGGAGGTAAGTAAGATTGGTCACCAAAAGCAGGGAGAGGAACAAGAAGAAGAAGAGAAAAACCCATTTTCTGATAACTCCCTCCCTTTCTATGTATTGGCTAAGGGCATATGACATCACAATACATGCCCCCTCAAAATACCCACCCTTCCTATCATGTTTAAAGTCACCACAATGGGGAGGTAAAAATTAATTTTCATCCTCGGTCCATTGAAGGAATAATGCTCCTGTATCCTCCACATCCCATGCTGCTCTCACCTCCATGTAGCATTATGTGAGATAGTTAACAGGAAGGTTATAGGCCTGCTCATCCCTCCTCAATACATCCAATTAGCTGTAAAAACTATATATTTTTTTCTAAGGATAATTTGGACTTCTCAGTGATATCTCACATGAGACTAACTGTGCATAACGTGTCAAGATATGATGTCATAAACCCCCAAAAAATAGTGAAAATAGTTACAAAGTTTCTTAATATTATACACTATATCTCAGACGTTGTAAAAGCTACTTTTTTCTTTTCAAAAGCTGCTATACTCCTGAATACAAGAATACCAAATATGTATGATATTACAAGAGTATATGGTTATGAGACTCCCAAAAATGTAATGCTGCATAATGGACTGAAGTAGAAATTTTATTTGAAATTGCACTTGTTGTTTTGTGGTGAAACAACCCCAAAACCTCCAAATAACCCAATAAAAGTATACATTTCCATGAATCACATCCCCTGGGGAATTTAAAATTGGCTCACTTACTTTATTTCATGAATGCACCAACTGCAAATAACCATGGAACATGGGGAATATTTGTTTTTCTGTGATATTGTCCACTTAACCTCAGATTTTGTGGGATGAGTTGAACCACAAATGCACTGTTATTGTTTTTGAGGGAGTTACTGGAGTATGTGTGTGTGGTTAGTAGATGCTGCCAAATCGTAACATTGCATTTTGAAATCAGGTCAGTGAATTGAACCACAAATTTACTGTTATAGTATAGTATAGTCCAAACACCACCAGAACCTCCAAATAACCCCACAAAAGCATACATTTCCATGAAGAACCTGTTAGAGAATTCATAATTGCCTCACTTAACTTTTTTGTAAACGCTCCAAGCGACAAATAATCCCGGAACGGAGGTTAATCATTTTCCACTGCTTTTTCCATATTGCTTGCATCTGAGGGGAGATTTTCCATTCAGAAATTAAGAAAAATAATATTTAATAATTTCACCATGGATCTTTAGTACATTAGTCCTAAATATGTATGTTCTTACTGTAATCAAAAATAGCACAATACCTAACAGTACAATGGTGTCACAGTTAAAACCAAAATGCATGCATTCAGGCTTTTGTGGCCAAAATACTCTATACCTTCGTAATCTTCCCAAAAAATGCAAACAATTACTAAAAGTATACCCTGTGTGGAATGCAAAACTGGCTTATTTACCTTTTTATGTAAAGGTACCCAGCAACACAAACTGGCATAATAACATTGTTATTGTATGATTTACAAGACGCTTTTCCTCACACAAGGTTATTAGAATATAAACATATGAATGAATAATTTCCCTTATTTTGTTTCTGCCACAATGTGCATGATTACAGAAGTATGTGGTCATAACTCGCCTGAGTATAGTAAGTCTGCATAATTTTAACAATAGTGCAGAAAGCAGTATTGTTGTCATTGTTAATTAACTTTAAAACAACCCAGTAAAGTGCATATTATTCACAAAATGCAGTTTTCAGAAAATTCACCAATTTCTTACTAGTTTCTTAATAACAAACAGTGAGGTCCAATTAATTCCTGCTTATCAGTGTGGTCTGCAATTTTTCCTACAAAAATACACACACACACACACACACACACATTAGATTTCTCATTACTTTTATTATTAGTATATAATTGTAACAAAAATCAAAATTAGAACGAATGTTGTGTCATGCAGATTATTATTATGCTGATGCCAATATGCAAGGTTCACACAAGGGGGTTTATGCACTAAGGCGTGATAAACAGGTGATAATGCGGAGATAACTTCTCCAGTGATATCACTTCTCTAGTTCCTGTTTTATTCTATGCATTAAGATCTCAAAGTTTTGAGAAAACTTAATGCATAGGCTCCTTAGAAATAAAGGAACTGGAGAAGTGATATAACTGGAGAAGTTATCCCCAGGTGTCACCTCTTTATCACACCTTTGTGAATAACCCCCAAGGAGTTGATGGGGCAGATACACTAAGATGTGATAGGAAGGTGATAAAGTGGAACAGACTACTCCTGTGATATCACTTGTCCAAGTTCTATGTTATTCTTTGGAACCAATGAACTAAGATTACTCCAGCTTTGGAGATAATAATAGTAATAGTAATAGTGAGGAGAGAGAATTAGAGAATAGAGCTCCCAGTGCTTCAAATGGTCAAGAGGCACATTTGATTTACTAGGCGCAAGACTGAGAGTGGGGGACAAAAAAGGATAAAAATGAAACAAAGCAATATATATATATATATATATATATATATATATATATATATATAAAACCAACTGATATTGGAAAAAGATGGAGCCCTTAAAGCTCTGAAGTCCCAACTGAAAATATAAAAATAGAGGGACTATGTGCTGCTTTCATAAAATTATGTCAGTGAACAGAAAAAAAAAAACTAATAAAAACACAATACAGCATAAAGGAAGCACATGTACCTTTATAAAATAAACACTTTTTAGTATACAAAATGAGCACAAAGAGATGAATAAAACATATCAGAGATCTTCTCTATATCATAAAAATTGTCCCAGGTAACACTGTATATATAGTAAATATGCTTTAAAAAGTTTGCAGAGTGGTTGAATGTCACCCGATAATAAAGGGTACATTATTCCAGAAAGATGTTAGAGTGCTGAGTTTGTCAGTGGATACATAGATAACTGATAAGCAGGCAGGTGTAGGTGTAGGATGTTGTTTTGAAAACACAGTATAAGGCTCTGCAGTAAAGATGTAAACACTTGATAAAACTGCCAATTGCCTAGCGGGCAAAAGGAATAGTGAACAGTCAGCTCTGTAGATAGCTTTGGCTCCTACTTCTCTCTTCTAGGTTACGTATCCTTGAAGAAGTGTCGCTTTGATACGAAATGCATGGGAGTGTGAGGGGGGGTCCCCTCTATATTCCAACACCTCTGGACTTCGGAGATGCAAGTGCATAATTTACAGAAAGGAGATATAAAACATACTCCTACTCTGTTAGCAAGCAGGAAGGCGTTGGAGGTTTGCTAACAAGATGCACACCAGTTCTAACTATATAGGAATTGAGAGAAGTCTGAGCTAAAGCTATCTACAGAGCTGACTGTTTGCTATTCCTTTTGCATGCAAGGCAATTGGCAGTTGTATCAAGGAGCCTTATAGATGGAAAAAGAACTGTTTTCAAAACAACATCCTACACCTACACCTGCTTATCAGTTATCTATGTATCCATTGACAAAATCAACACGCTAACATCTTTTAGTAATACTGTACTCTTTATTATCAGGTGACATTCATACACTTAACAAACTTTTTAAACCATATTCACTAGAGAAAGAGAGAGATGTTTATATTATAGAGGTATTTGCGCTTTCCTTACATTGTATAATTGTATTGTATATATATATATATATATATATATATATACTAGCAATATGTGACGGCGTTGCCCGTCATTGTAGTAGGGTATGTGTTATGTAGCATTTTTTGTTTGAAATGTTGTAGGTGGCATGTTGAAGGTATTTTGTAAGAATTTTTTGTGGTTGTTTGTATTGTACATTTCATTTAGCTGTATTGGCTGATGATGTTTTTTTTGTGTACTGTGTGAAGCAGAAAGAATCATATTGCACACATACATAGACACACACAGATACAGTGACATATACAGACATTGATCATACATACACATGTATATACATGCGTACACACACACATACAGATATTATTATGGTCCTGTAAGTGCCAGAGGGGTAGGCAAGGCATTGCTCATTGTGTTGCTTAATCCTCTGGCACTGAAAGGGTTAACCAGCTGTCCCAGTATGTAGCGAGAGTCATGGAGTCCACAGTCCCTGAAGTGGACTCTGTACATGCACACTCAGAGGCTGCCAGACAACCGCCGGCCTGGCTCCCTGGCCAGGAAGACACCTCCTGCCCCAGGCCTCGGCCAAGAGCGTTACTAGGGACGCAGCCCGGGCACCGAGAGCGGTAACTGAGGAGGGATGGTGTGTGTGGTTGGAGCAGGGATGGTGTATGTTGTTGGAGCAGCTAGAGTGCGGCATGTATATTTTTTGTGCCAAGGTACTTACACAATGCAGGTGTGTGACAGTGGGTAGAGAGTGGCGGTGAAGAAGCTTGTGTGTAACAGTGTGTACTACAGAGTGGCCCCAGCATAGTCTGTCTCCAGCACCTCAGACACGGGTAATAGCCGCATCCAGCTGCTGCTTGTAGGGAGCTCCTTGATGGGCCGCAAGACCGGGTTGTTGCGGGGTGGAATGTTGTGCTTCATGAAGGGGGAACATGAAGGGTTTGGTACTGGGCCTGCCTGCCTCAGAGCTACATGAAGCAGCTGGGCTTCCTGCAGCAGAAGCACATTGTGCACCAGGAGCCAAAAGAATTGTTGTGTTGCGGATACCAGAAATAAAGGTACACTGGAGCCGATCCCGCCCTCTCTTTGTTGGATCAGCTCATTGTGTGCCTCAGGTTGGTGGAGGGACCCCTGGGGACTGTGTGTGTGTGTGTGTGTCTTGTGTGTGTGTGGTTTTTGTGTGTGTGTGGCTTTTTTGTGTGTGTGGCTTTTGTATGTGTGTGGCGTGTGTGTGTGTGTGGCTTGTGTGTGAGTCTGTGGTGTAGGAGCAAGTGGCAGCCATTTTGTTTTTTTCAGTCACTTAGATAGTGGTGGGCGGGCTGGATAGTGGGGGCAGGCCAACTCCCTGAATGATTTAAATCACTCCTTACTCCTCCTTACTTAAGCTGAGGTAACATAGCAATATAACACACAGTGGCTCTTCAGTTGAAGCAATGTAACAATATGCTGAGGGATCATATAGAAAGTGGTGTTTGAGGCTTGCTCTCTGTAACATACAGCAAAGCATCTCTCTCCCTTTAAGGAGAAAGGGCGGGAATCAGGAAGCAGGAAGTGGAGGAGTGACAGTTGAAAACAGACTGTGAGGTGACTGAAGAGATTAAAAGAGTTAACCCTTTGAGTGTCAAAGGGGTATGCAACGCATTGCAAAGCAATGTGTTGTGTACCCCTCTGGCACTGAAAGGGTTAAATAAAAGAGTTGCTATTAAGTTTATCCCTGAGTTTGTATTTTATGGAAACGTTACACCCTCGTACTGAAACAGAGTGTATGGAGGGGTACAGTTATCTGTGGGAGGTGACACAGAGTGTATGGAGGGTTACAGTTATCTGTGGGAGGTTACACAGAGTGTATGGAGGGTTACAGTTATCTGTGGGAGGTGAAACAGTGTGTTTGTAGGGTCATGATCCTGAGTGAGAGTGTGTGTGTGGACCAGGAGAAGTTCTTGATATCCCCTACTTCAGGAGCGAATTACAGCTATATTTTTTTGTCAGTTGGATAGTGGTGGGCGGGCCAACTCCCTGTATGATAAACACACCCCCATTGAATCACCCAGTGGGAGCAGTAATGTCCCCATTGAATCACCCAATGGGAGTTGTGTCCCCTAATGAGACATAAATTATGTAATGAGGCATTCTGTTCAATGTGTGTTTGTTTTCTGAGGAGACATAAATTATGTTCTGTGTGTGAGGTACCATAAATTATGCAATGAGGCTTATTCTTTTATATACAGTATATATATATATATATATATATATATATATATATATACAAACAAACAAATCTGTGATCACGACGATCTGTGTGCTCATACAACCACCATTATCTACCTCTCATATGCAGTCAGTAAGATCACTACTATCCAATGCTTGTATAGTGTACCGAGCCCAAAAAATCTACTAGAACCAATACAACATGTTTTTTATTGTCTATATTTTTAATAAATATTAGTATTTATCTACAGTCATTTGGAGCGCTCTCCTGTTGTATTGGTTCTAATATATATATATATATATATATATATATATATATATATATATATATAATTACATTGTGTCACTATAATGATTAAGAGCAAGCCTTTATTTGAAAAGCCTAATTTTTAAACACAAAATAACAATTAAACAAATATGCTCTTGTGCTCACTCTCGGTGTATATTCTTATATTGACATAACTATAATCCCCACATAAACAATTCAGTTATAGACAGAAAATATCATATATATCACAGATTATGCATATACAATATATAGGCATTCATATAAAAGGATAAAATAAATATTCCTCAAATATATCACAATTCAAAAAGTTCCATTAAAATAGGGGATAGTTACTTAAAATCTAGGACTTTCTTTGACTATTCAGAGTCCAAGAATGCAGCTTGGTCACAAGACGTCGAACAGGTTCTCCAATACCATGCAAAAAAAGAAAGAAAAGAACAGTGCAATCCACTCTGAGTGCAATATTCTTAAAATTTGTATCTTTGGATATAAGTAAAAACAAATCCCCGTATTAGGGTACTCACATTTTATAGAGGCTAGACCTGCCTCTTGGAATGCTCACTTTGACTGGATCTGACCTCCAGTCACTGTCACTTTCCACAGTCACCCCAATCTTCTCTGGTGTCAGCTCTCCACCTCCATTATAATTTCTCCACCACCAATATACTTTACCTTCCTGTGCCTCTGATGTGTCAATGTATCTACTAGACACTACTATAAGGATACCATTGCCTGTCAATTATTATCTATACAAATAATATATTTCAAATCACTTATAAATAATTTTTTTCATGTGTGCAACATATACAACACACCAACTTTATAGTACTCATCTAAACTTTAAATCAAGATCTAATTATTAGTCTATGGATCTTGATTTAAATAAGTCACAGGTATTCATCTTCTAAACCTGGTGGTTCATATTCACCGTCCTTTTCTGGACATACTTATATATCATATAAAAAGTGTTCATGGCTAATGCTTAGCACAGACATCTTTCACTGAGCTCTATAAGGTATGCTATCAACACAGGTGAATCTTTCAGGATGAATGAGCCATTGATTGATCTTTGCTGAAAATGTTTGTTTTTTATGGAGAGTGTTGGATGTTCTGTGTTAGATCTGAGCATTTATGCTTTATTTGAATTCAGTAGTTGCATACATCACATTTTTTCTTCTCTAGATACCATGTTAATAGTTTGATTATATGTAGTCATGCAGAAGTTCCACAAGGTGGCAGAAGATCACTTAGAATGAAACCCTCAAGTAAAAAAAAAAATTAAGGCCATATGCCAAAACTATCTTCCCTGAGAAAAGACTCAGGATCTTTATTAACATCAAACAAATTTTGCTAATACAAGCAAAACCTAGTATGAATGAGCTGTACTAAGGAGAACAAGTTTCTGGAGGTAATATTACTAACAACATGTCACACCTTTATCAGCTACATTGCAGAATCGACAAATATATAATGTTTGTATTTTGCTCTCTGTTATACTCCATATTTTTCCTGTAACCCTAAAAAGAAACAGGTAAAATATATGCTTATGTCAAAGAATGCATTTTGTCAGCTCTACCTGTTTGTTAATCATTTATAGTTTATTTTTTTACTTTAACTTTTAGATATTCAGCCCCCTCTCTTGCATATTAACACTGTATTTGTAATATTATTAATAGGGTTTGACTAATAATTATGTGTCCTTTATTACATTTAAAAAGATCAGACATATCATTATTTCATTTGGTTGTTGACTCTTTGAGAGCCAGAGAGGTATCTTTTTTTTTTTTTTTTTTTTTTTTTTAAATAAAACTTTTTTTTTTATTTTGGTTTATAACACAAAGAATAACAGGTATATAAACTATGCATTTACAGTCAATATATACTCTTATATTACAACAGCTGGCCAAAGTACAATAATAATAATACTGTTTGCTGAAAGTCATCGGACATGACAGAATGTGAAAACCCCTCCCAGTTTTAGTGGAACACATTACACTCGGTAATTTGTAATTGCATCGAATACAATGATACTGAGAATAGATTTATTTTAAGGGTCCTATGTTTATGGTACGACTGTATAAGCCAGAGATCAGACTGTGACTCCAACAGAGAGACAATCAGAAAGAGGTATCTTTTAATGAAAAATCATTTATCATTTTTGTCATGTATCTTTAAATATACTGCAGTGCCATAAGTTTTTACTGAACTTGTTGGCTAGATTCCGATGCTATTGCACTGAGAACAACTCAAGGGGGTTATGCACTAAGGGCTAGATTCTACTGCAGGTGCTAAATGTTAACACCCCTTTTGGCAAACATTTTCCTATTGAAGTCTATGGGGAAAACTGGAGTAAAATGCAGTGATAAAATTAGCACCTGTAATAGAATCCAGCCCGAAGTTGTTATAAAGAAGTGATAAACTGGAAATAACTTCTCTGTGGATATCTACTCCAGTTCCTTTGTTATTCAATTGAGCTAATGCACTAAGATTTCTCCAGCTTTGGAGATCTTAGGGCATAGGGTCAATAGGATAACACAGAAATTGGAAAGTGATATCAATGGAAAAGTCATCTCCAATTATCACCTCTATCATGGCTTAGTGGATAACCCCAAGCAGTTATGGAGGAGAAATTGATCTCATATGTTGGGGATCACTTACAGGCCACCATTGGCTTGGTAAATATAATTGAATCCCCAGTAGGCAAGGAGGGATATCTTTAAGACTGATAGTGGTCCCTGTGGATATAATTAACATTCACTGCATAGACAACAAATACAGTTCCCCATTGAGTCAATGGGTTAGAAGATCTTCAGACATAACTGAATTTAACATCTTTGTGATGTGTTCAGAAATCTCAAATGTCATAATAAATAAGCCACAGAAATTACATATAAAATTGTGAGTATGACATCAAACACTGCTAAATGTATCTAAATTTTAATTTGAAGAAATTACATTTATCAAATAGACTGAAAATATCGCTCAGCCTCTCCTAGCTAAGTCACCTTACGTACTCATAGCCCATTCCTGACTAAACCCATTTTTATGATCTCTATTGACTAGTGGTTGGCCCTGAAAATAATTTCTGCCTATAACATACACAATACAAAAACCTCTTAAATATGTTATGCTAATTATGTCTTCAACACATTGCTGTGCAATGTACTGGAGATCTCTAGCTTCCAAGAGTTTAAATTATCTGATCAGTAGAAGGTTATAGAAACTAGTAAATAAACTGTGCAGATTAGTATATAATCTGTACTGTAAACTCATAAATCAGGAGTAGCTGTGTCTTGCAGGAGAAATTGGATAGGCTACACACATAATTCACAAAGGTGAGCATTGACAGCAAAGCTGGGGCTTCCCTCACAACTCAGAATCTTGCTTTCCCTAATGAAAATGCAGAACTGATAACAGCTTATCATTCCAGTTTTTATAACTAGGGATGGGCAAAAAGTTCCGTTGTGTTACTGTGGGAAATTTCACAAAAAAAGTTTTTTTTAACTTTCCAGTAGGAAGTTTTGTACATATAGATATGTAGATTTCATCATTTTTTTTAGGAAACAGGACATTTTGCGAAAATTCTTCCATTTCCCTCTTATGTTAATCAACGAGATGAAAATTCCTGCCCATATACATAATGTCCTGTAATCTAGTGTGGTGTATTTTAGGAGAAAATAAAGGCAACAGAGTATGACAGAGAAAGAAAAAAAAAAATAAACTGAAATATTAAGAAAACAAAGTGATTACTTAGTGGTTCATAATGCTGACTGACACAATGATCACCATTGTTGTAAAGAAAAAGAGAAGGTGGATAGATCCTGAGGCTAATGACTCACTGACAAGAAAGTGTCACTAACACTAACAGTGGCACCTTCAGTGCTAAAGGGATTGGGACCCTACATTCGCCAGACCACCACTAATGCTTTTTAAAAAAAAGAGAAGATGGATGGATCCCGAGGCTAGTGACTCTGTCTCTGAATAGACATGTGTCACTAATGTAGAAGTGGCACCACTAGTATTAAATTGACTGGAAGCCCACATTCCCCAGTCCCCATGAAGCAGAGTCTCCCAACATCATCTCTCCCTTGTGATATTGGGGCATATAACAAAGTCTAGCAAGTGAAATGAGGACCCTTGCAGGATCAAGGAGGTCACACAGTAGAAAAGTTCAGCAATAGTATCAACACTGACGGGAGATAAGCAGTCAATGTAGATCTGAGATGAGAAAGGTAACCCACAAGTTCAAGGTCAATAAGTGGATGACAGTCAACAGGAATACTGTCCAAACAGAAATGCCCAGACTGTAGATCAGAGTATTGAGTCTTTCACTGGTTGACTGGAAGTGGAGGAGTAGTCGGTGAGCTATAACTTCCTAGGGTACCAACTGCGAGTCAAGCTAGGTCAAGGAGTAGTGCAATAGTCAGAGGTCTACAACTCCTTGAGGTGTGCAACTGGGGGTAGTTCACTAGTCAAAGAGTTATGACCCCTCGTGGTCCTACTGAGAGTCGAACTGCAGTATTAGGAGGTCTACAACTCCTTGAGGTGTGCAACTGGAAGCTGACCACTTAACATGGGTTAACATGAAGTAGGAGCCTCATAGACGGTAGGCACACCAATCGGGGAGGTCTACAACTGCTCAAGGTGTGTGTGACTGGGGGTCGATCAGTAGTTGAAGGGTTATGACCCTTTGTGATCCAACTGAGAGTTGAACTACAGTATTTAGAGGTATTCAACTCCTTGAGGTCCAAGGTCCCAGCAAAACTAGTTCCAGCCAGGCAGCTCTCACAGCATGCCATTCTGGGGGCACAATGGGGAGATGAAGGGATTAAGGAGGTTGACCCAAAATACCCCAAAATTTGGTGTGACTGGCAAGACAAAGGCAGCTGTGATCCAAATTGCTTGCTGATTTTACATTTAATGTCTCTGTGCTGGGGAAGTCTGGGGAAAGAAGTTGATTTTTAGTTTTATATATATATATATATATATATATATATATATATATATATATATATATATATATATATTGGGACTAGCTGTGAAAAGATATGATGGACAACGTAAAAAAAAAAAAAATACATAAATAACAAAAATAATTAAACAAATAAATATATTAGACATATGACTGGGAGCTCTGTGACTGAGGCAGACTTGATAGACAGCAGACAACATTGAGAATTTTGTTGAGGGCCAAGGCACGACATGACACTCCATCAGTTGTGTACTGTAGAGAGTAAAAACACACAAGCAGGAAGTAAGTGTTGTGGGCAAAGGACAAAGGCACTGTACACGCTAACACGTTTTTCAAGGTATAGGTTGCTGTAGGACTCACAACTTTGACTTCCATCCACTTATGTCTCCACTACAGCCATCAGAAGAAATAACATTGTGCTGGTAAATGTTGCACCATATTAAACATAGGAAAAAAAATGTGTTGGAATAGGAGACACGTGTTAGAATAGGAGAACAATGTGTTAGTGTCACGGTTTGTTATGACTCTCAGACACAGAGTTAAGATAAAACACAACTTTATTGAAAAGTTTAATGAATAGCCATGTGGGTAGCATACACATATAACATTTAATGTCAATACATAGTAGCAAGAGTAGTGGTATACGGAATGTAACACGGGCTCTACCGGCCTTGCCAATACCGGGTAAGGCAACCTTAGATGACACAGATAGAAAAGGTTCTACCGGCCTTACCAATATACCGGGCAAGGCAGCCCTAAGACTAGTAACGGAGAGAAGAAGGCTCTACCGGCCCTGCCAATATACCGGGCAAGGCAGCCTGGAGACTTGTACAAGGAATAGTAATAGGCTCTACTGGCCCTGCCAATATACCGGGCAAGGCAGCCTGGAGACTGGTACAACAAATAGTAATAGGCTCTACCGGCCCTGCCAATACACTGGGCCAGGCAGCCTGGAGACTGGTACAACTAATAGTTATAGGCGATACTGGCCAATATCGGGTAAGGCAACCTTAAGTTGGTACAATGTGGAATAGGTTCTACCGGCCTTACCAATACCGGGCAAGGCAGCCTAGACTGGAACACAATCTCTACCGGTGCTGAGGAATAAGCAGCAAGCAACCGGTTAATGCGTGGAGCGAACCAGTACCCGCGCACTGGAGGAACAACAAGTCTACAGGTGCTATCTAGGACTGAACAGCAATCGGTTATGCATGAAGCGAACCAGTACCCGCGTACTGGAGGGACAAAGACTCTCCCGGAGCAGTTTAGGACTGAACAGCAACCAGCTATGCATGGAGCGAACCAGTACCTGCATACTGGAGGAGGAAACTCTACCGGTGCAACAAGCAGCCTGCTGAATGGAGCAAACCAGTACCCGCGTACTGGAGGTACCCAACCACCACCGGTGCTGTCAGATGATAATAAGCAGCCGGTTATACATGGAGCGAATCAGTACCCACGTACTGGAGTAACCTAGAACACCACCGGTGCTGTCAGATGATAGTAAGCGGCCGGTTATACATGGAGCGAACCAGTACCCGCGTACTGGGGAAACCTAGAACTCTACCGGTGTGACAGCAGCCGGTTGTATGTGGAGCGAACCAGTACCCGCATACTGGAGAGTGAACACAAATGAATGAAAATGTCGCCAGGGCGACTGGAGGAGAGGAGCCCACTGCAGGCGATCCAGGAGCAGAAACACAGCCGTTGAAGGACAGGAAACAGATCTGCAGGCAGTCAACCGGATTGGGAACGGCAGCAGGAAACAGAAGTAGAGACAGCAACCCCAACCAGATCAGGAATGGATGCTGGATACAGGGAAGCTGGTGAACAGGAACTCAGGCAATCACTGAAGAGCAGGAACAGAGAAATGGCCCAGGAAGCTCAGAAATTCAATGCAAGTGCAGGTAGCATAGAGACAACACGAAAGGGCAACCAAAGGGTGCCCAAGCTCAGTTTAAATAGGCAACACAGGGCGGGCTGAAGGCAGGCAGCCAATGGAGAGCCCTCTACAGGTAACTGACAAGGAAATGCAGCAATCACGGGCACCATGATAGTTAGAATGTGATAGCATAGGAGAAAAACGCGTTAGGATAGGAGAAAAATATGTTGAATAGGAGAAAATGTGTTAGACAATGCGAAAAAAGTGTTAGAATAGAAGAATAATATGTTGGAATAGGAGAAAAATTTGCTGGAATAGGCAAAAAGGTGGAACATTTTGCATTGTAGAAAAAGAGAAAATGTTGGAAAAAAAGCAAAAAATCGGCCGTTTTTCACATAAAGTCATGCAGGAAATTTTTCTCACTTTTCACCCACCCCCAGGTGGCAGATGACTGAGTCGGAGATCAACCAGAAAAGAGAAGAAAGTTCCTGGAGGACAGGCAGCAGTGTAATTATAGAAGGAAGCCAAGGTCAGCCGGGAGTACAGCAGAAGGATCGTAGTCAAGAGTCAAGCCGTGTAGTAATGGGTAATCAAGCTCTAAAGTATCAATCAAGAATGGAGATCAGGAACAGGCCGAGGTCAATACAGGAACAAACAGACAGAGTATCATTATGAACACAATGAAACTCAAAGATTTGGATTTAAAGGGCTAACACCCAATCAAGAGTGAGAGGGGAGAAGAGCAGGCAGACAGAGTGACAGGATGGCAGACTTGTTTTATCTTTCTAACAGGATGGTGATAAGAGGACTAGTGTGCCACAGCCTGTGCACCATGGCCACCATGGAACTAACTTTTTCAAGCAGCAATATGGGACTAGGCCTGCTCCAGTGACGTTGAGGTAGCAGTATCACCTACCCCAGCAAGTGAAGGTGATTGTGGAGAAGATGAAGAAGGCCATTCTTCTCCACCTCTCCCTTTTCTAAAATCATGGGTGTGTGAATATTTTCCCTCAGGGCAGGCACAGTGCAGTCATAAGCAACTGTACTGTGCACAATTTGTGATTGTGACAGTGTTGTGAAAAGAAGGGAACAAACCAAGTTGGCACAACACAAGCCCTGACTAAGAAAAAAAGAAATCTCTCTTTCTCACACCTGTATATGTTGCAAGCCTGAGTCCTGCAAAAATTATTTACTTATGGCATTTGTTTGAATACCCTAGCTGTTCTCTGTGTAAGCATGCTGCTATACTGGCTAACCATGATTTTATAACAGGTTAAAGAAATAAGAAAGTTTACAACTCACAGTGTGGCAGATATGAATGGTGGTAGTGGGCTGATGCTGTGTGATGTATCTCTCTGTCTCTCTCTCTCTCTCTCTCTCTCTATATATATATATATATATATATATATATATATATATATATATTAATAAAAGGTGAAGGCCGGCAGGTGCCAAAATTCTCCTTCTCCACCACACACCCCCCGGGGTGAACGGACACACACCACAGGGTGGCAGTAAGGAGAGTATATTCTAATCTTCTCCATACTGGCTCACCAGGACATACACGGGGTGTGATTTTGACAGGAGTGGCCACGAGACCGAAGGCTCTGCAAGGAGTTTCCCAGCCCTCACTATTCCCTGTTCCAAAGAAAAAAAATGGCTGACTCTCTCCTCTCCAACAAACCACACACATTGCCTCAGAACACATCAACTCCATATTACGCAGAAGATTCAAAAAAGGTGATTTTTGGACAACTGCCTTCCCTATGGTCTGGTGATTATAGGTGTCTGCCACAGATCAGCTCCTACTTAATATTATGAAGGGGGGTGACTCAGATGTGTGGTGCTGCTAATGTACTCTCTTCATATGGTTTGCTGTAACAATTGCCTGTCCACTATATGTGCCTTATCCTATTCTCACCTGCTACTAATGTCCTGCTCACAATTATACCTCTCCAGCCTCAGACTTTTAAATAGACCACCCTAACTCCTCCTCATCAAGGCATTTTAGGAAAGACTCTAGACCACTTTCTGCCTGTACGTGGGTTGCTCCTTGCCCTGCGGCTGCAGGCCACAACATTGCATTGTTTATGACATCTGAGACAGCTTTCAACATTACACATAGAAACGAAGATGGCGAATACACATCTATTTTGTGGCCATTGACTTCCTTCACTATGTTGTCAGCCCTCCCTATGGTCTCCTCCCTCAAATTTGCCAACATGTCTTTCAGACTTCATGTACTCATATGCAATTAGCCTCATGAGCCCTTTTAGCACTTGCATGACTCAGCCATAGCTAGTAGCGATAGGGGATAACCTAACATGCCTTTTCTCTCCCTCCTATAACTTTTCTCCAACATGGGGCTTTGCTTCTAAGATACAGCTTGGTCAATTGCTTCCCTACCAGATTCCTGGCACTCGATTCTATTACCCATGCCAAAACTGGCCCTACAGTAAAAACCAGCAATGTGTATTTTGCAAACGTGTTTTACCACTAATCTATTGCTGAACCACAGTAAAACATAACCCACGTAGAGAGCACATTTCTAAGTACTAACAAAAATGGAGCTGTCTGCTTCTATTCAACTACTGCCTAAAAAACGCTCTAAATGTCAAAGCCCAAGAAAATAGGAGTAAGATTGATGACAGAAAGTTAAAGTCAAGAGTTTGATGTGTTCCCCAGTCCCCACATTATAGAAATCTGACATAGAGTGCCCCCCTTTGACATATTAACCCCCACTTTGAAATTCGACATATCTTGCATGCCCTCATTGTATATGTATTGCATAATTAACCCTATGAGTACCAGAGAGGTACAACTCATTGCAATGTGTTTGCTACCCCTCTGGAACTCAAACGGTTAATAGGCAAGCTATTTGGCTGCATACCTTGCCTGTATATGTGTAATAAATGTCATTGTATTTTGTATATTATATTAACAAAAAATTGTTCAGAACCCCTCCTGATACCCCCTAGCATTGATCACCTATCCAGTAAGATAGGTGATCAATGCAGACCAAAATTGCCGGCATTTTCAATAAAGCCTATTTACCATATGTGTAACATATGTTATATGAGCTTATTATAATTATTGATAAATGTATTAAAAATATATAGTTCAGACCTCGAGGGGATATTTGATTCATTCATGAAAGTGCAGCAATGCCCGTCTCATGAATAAACCCGGTGACATGGTTCACTACAACCATTTCTCCTGGAGCAGGCTTATACAGCCGATTCAATAGTAAGAAAGGAAGGCAGAAAATTCCTTCCTGGTCGCCCCATGGATCACCTATCCTTCTGGATAGGTGATCCATGCTAGGGCTCATATCAGGAGGGGTCCTGATGCCCCACTTGAGGTCTGAAATCATTATACATTAAAAGTAAGCTCATATAACCTATGTTACATATAGGTTATTCTCCCTCTAGGTTACTCTCCCTCTAGTTTCCAGTTTAATGCTATACACTGCCTGTTAAAACTATATTGCATATCTTATTCTATCTTTTCTATAGTCATCTGGTTCCTGTCATACTGGTACCAAGGTTTTTGACCGGTTTCTGAAACCATCTGGTTAAAGGTCCAGTTCAACTTTGATACTTGTTAAATAGCCTTGATGCTGCAGCATTATCTCCAGCCCCTCCAGATGCAGCAAGGTCTTGCTAAGTCTTCCACACTCACAAGCTTCATATCCCAATTTTTTCGGCTACAGTCAGTAATTTTCCCTTGCTAATTCTGCTTCCTTTTTTCCTCTTATTCATGGGTCCTTCATTACTAGTCTAGTGACATATATGCTTAAAGGGATAGTAATTTTTAAAATTAAAAGCAGCACCAATTAATCTTCATAGTATTTGGGCAATGGAAAGTGTTATTTCAATCTGTCAGAGTTGTAGTTCAAGAGTAATTGAATGAAAAAGTATCCCAGGTTTGCCTGCATGACTCCATTTTTATTTTCCCTTTATCGACAGATTTTTACATGAACAAATCCAAAATCTCATACTACATTATGCATTGAGCCTTATGCAGAAAGAAAAAGATGTATAGTACTGGAGCATACCAAATGCATTATATAGGAGACAGAGGACATTTCCCATTGATTGAATTTGGGATTTAAACCCTAAAATGCTAGACACTTCTCCAAAGCATTGCAGAACAATCCACTGTAGACTTTGTGAATATTCAAGAATCTAAAACCCCAATTTAAAACAATGAGAATTTAATCATTTTCATTTGCCCTCTATGATGCAGTTGGTTTGCTTGATAATTGCAACCACAGCCTTCTGAATATGGCCTATAGGGTCTTATTCATGAAGAAAACCCAGAGACCTTCCTAGTATTCATTGGGTTTAAAGCTCTAAATTTGGTGGGAGTTTTGGGACATATATTTCTCCTAAGGCTCAGTTTGTTTGTTCCAACATGGCTGCAGTTTCCTGTTGTGCCTAAGGCATATATTTTAGGTGCTTGAAAGGAATAGCACACCTTTATTATGAAAACACGTTCCTGCTGAATGAAACAAAGGTACCCCCACGGCTGGGAGATTTTATGCTCCAACATTTTAAGCATTTAAACAATTGCTTTTACATTAACAGTGCCCTCTGGTGTTCAGACAGCTCCCCTACAATTCACCTGGTGGCTTGACATTTGTTCTGTGACATTCTATGGTGGAGGCGAACCTCTGGCCACAGTTCCCTTCCACACAGTTTGAAATCACTTAAATATTTATAAATTTTTAACTACCCACAGTGGAAATACCCTTGTTTTATTCTTCAGGAAAGGTTCTATAATATGTATTTTTAATAAAGATTTACTACTACTAAATGTTGACTTCTTCTGGCCTATTTCAACTGAGATTTGACAGCTTTCATGAGATGATGGTAATCCTGACCACTGTATGTGCTGCAATAAGCATTTAGATGCATCATTCCACTGATAAATCATTGTTTAGCAGTGTCTAAAAGGTCCAGCAAATGTCTGGAAATTGCTGTAGTGCACTAAATGGTTATTTGATAATGAATGAAATTGTTTGAAAATACCGTTAAAATGTCAAGTTCTTCCATACTAACAATAATTCAAATGGAATGCAAACACGGAAACGGTGCTGATGTCATAAATATGCTGCTACAAATGCATTTATTTGAACAGAGTAGTAGGTGCTCAAATGCAAAGCCTTATAAATTGATACCTGAGTTAATTTAAATCTGAAGTAATTGCATTGGTTTAACTTATGTAACTCTCTTTACAATATCATTTATAGCGGGAGATTAAAGTAAAGATAAAAATTATGATAAATACATAAAGTAGAGATGAAATATGAATGGTTTTCCATTTTTCCCAATGTAATTATGCTGTCATATAAAATTATTATTCAAATATACTAACAGGACAGCTAGTATACATTAAAACTCTATTACCCTGGATGCAGATAAATATATTTTGGAGTGGCGTTTTAGTCATCAGTATAATTTACATTTAAATCTTTAACTTTTCATTTGTTATTATAAATGAATTCACATGAAGCAAATGAAAACACTGTTGGAAACTGTTTCAGTTATGGGGTGGAGGAATTGCCTAACTGAACAGGAAAAGCAAATGTAATGATGCACCGGTACTTGCATTGCTTAAATAAATATTCGTACTGATTTACTCTTTGGAAGCTAGATAGGTCTCTAAGGCATGGTTTCTAGCATCCAATGGGTTAAAATTCCAATTTAAATCAAAGGAAAATGTGGACTTTTTTTATTTACCACTATAGTTAAGTCGCTATATTAAATAATTGTACATGTTTATGCATGAGGCCATATTCATAAAAATAAACAGGTGCAATTCTGGGAGCAAGACAAATGCACTACATGATTGAAAAGAATATACAGCATATTCCCAGTAATAGGCATAGTGGTAAAAATGGGGGAATCTCCAAGGCATGGACCCTCCCCCAAAACACAAAATGCTGGAACTGAAGAAAAAAAATAATACTCCTACTATTTCTATGGTTAACCCACACATTACATAGACTTAGCCATCTCTGGCTAATGACTAAAATTCACTGGTGCATCTAAATCTTGTTTGTATTTTCTACTGTACTTCAAATATACTTTACTGGAGATTTGGGAATTAATTATGGACCATTCTGTTAAGAATTTACACTGCCAGTAGAATGTAAATATTAAAATAATATGCATGATTGTCTAAAATCATGTGTTTTGTATTCAGCCTTCATTCTTATTATGCCTGAAGAAGAGACCTAAGTGTCTTGAAAGCTTGCATCCTGTCGCCACTCAGTTAGCCAATAAATGTATCATTTTTACTGTACTAGTCTTCTATAAAATACACGTAACATAGTAACATATTTGTGGCTTCAGCCTTTGCTGCTTCATACTTTTTGATCCAGGAGAATGCAAAAAAACCAAACAAACCTATAGGAGTCCTTTCCAACAGAGTCCCAAGTAGAGTTCCAACTCCCAAGTGGGTAAAAAATTCCTTCATGACTCCAAAAGGCAATATGTATTTGCCTAGATCAACCTCCTATTTGCATTGAAACCAACTGTCAAAATCACTTTCCTCTAGTCTCAATAGATGACTTCTCATTCTTTGCTCACCTTTAAGTTAGTAGTTCTCCTGATAACTTTTCTACTGTCCTTGAATATATATAAATGGCAATCATATCACCTTGTAGACATCTATTGTATAATATAAATAACCCCAGTTTTGCTAGTCCCTCTTTTTTTTTTTTAATTAACAGGCAACCTCAGGGTACAGACAGTAAATAAGTTGACATATGTTACAAAAGGGAACATTACATTGGATAGAAATAGGATTATAAGCAACACAGTAAATTAGATATATAGCAGGTAGGCAGGAGACAGACATCCCAAGGAGACCACAGTGGTTTTTCATATTAACTTGAAACAACATCCACAAAAACAAAAAAAAAAGAAAACATAGTCTCTCCCCTGCCCCAGAGGGATAGCCACCACCCCCAGCACCCCCAACGCCCACCCGCACTGCCATGTGGTCAGGATGAGTACATCCTCTTAAGGAGACCTTGAATGCTCAAAATACTGTAACCAAGCCCCCCCAAATACCAAGGAACTTGTGCGGAGTTCCCTGATGAATCAACACCAGATGATAATGTGGAATATTCTGATTAACAAGGTTTATCCAATGGTCATGAGATGGTGGTACATCAGACATCGAAACCATTGCAACCACCTTACGTGCAATGACCAGGGTCTCGTGCAGGAGAAACTTAAGAGGCCATGAGTCAAGATCATCAGTGAAAATAGAAAGGATACCCAACTTCGGTGTAGGGGGGACTGGGCTTCCAAGAACATCTGACAAAGTAGCAAATACCTTGTTCCAGAACCTAGAGACTGAAGGAAAATATCTAATTAGGAGCATAAAATCAACAACAACAGCATCTATCGCACAGGTCATCATCGCATATACCCAATCCAGAGCAGCCTCAACTAAGTGAAATATGCTGTATGCAAGATTTTCAACTGGAACTTATGATGTTTAGAATGCAGCAAAGCCCCTTGCAGGCTGAGTTTAGCCAGAGACCATTCCCAATCCTCCAATTATCCCATCTGACAAAGTAGCGAATACCTTGTTCCAGAACCTAGAGACTGAAGGAAAAGATCAAATTAGGTGCATAAAATCAACAACAGCAGCCGAGCATCTGTCGCACAGGTCATCATCGCATATACCCAATCCAGAGCAGCCTCAACTAAGTGAAATATGCTGTATGCAAGATTTTCAACTGGAACTTATGATGTTTAGAATGCAGCAAAGCCCCTTGCAGGCTGAGTTTAGCCAGAGACCTTTCCCAATCCTCCAGTGATCCCAGATCCCCCTCCTATTTCAAACTCATAGAAGCATCTCCCTGTGGCACATGTGCACCTAGCCATCTGTAAATAAAACTGAGAGACTGGGTAGGCCACCAGGCCATGAAGGATGACAGAAGGCAGAACTGCTCAAAAACAGGTGCAACATCACCCCATTGCTCCTGAAGCTCGTGATGAACCAAATATAGGAGTAGAAGAGATGGTGTAGGAGGCCGAAGTCCCAGCGAAGCTGGTCCAATGTCTTAAGGTTGTTATCAGTGTAGTCATGCTCCAATTCATTAATGCTGTAGCCAGCCCAGACGGCCCCAAAGTCCAAACCGTGTAGGTGCCTAAGAGTCGGATTAGTCCTTAAGGGGGTAGAGGGATCGTATCCCATCCATCCCACCAGTTTCTGCAACTCTGTCCATGTCCCATACACTGCAACTGCCATGGTCATTCTCGAATTGCTCACTGCTGGGCCCAGAGTCAATAGTTGTGACAGGAAATGACCGTCTTCAAAAACCAATGTCTCTAAAGTGAGGAACTGATACTGAGAGTCAGGGTCAGGCCATGCAAGGGCGAGATGACCCTTTGCCGCCAAATAGTAATGATAGAAATCAGGAAGGGCTATACCCCCATCAGATCTGGATCTGTGCAGTGTAGAGAGATGCACTCTAGGTCCCCCCCGCCACAAGAACCAGGATGTAATGGAGTCCAACTCTCTATAGAAGGATATAGGAATGTGAACTGGTGTATTCTGAAAAACGTAAATGAGTTTGGGTAGGAACACTATCTTAATAAGGTTAGCTCATCCAATAACATTAAGAGGCAGATTCGGCCATCCATTAGTTTAATCTCAGTAGTAATGCACCACAGGTAAAAGGTTATTACGAAGGAACTCTGTGGGAGAACCAGTAACCACAATTCCCAAGTATTTAAAAGAATCAACAATTAAAAGATCAGTGGGAAGAGGTCTGGGTGTCAACTCGAGGAGGGTCTAAAAAGAACAGAGAGGACTTGGACCAGTTTTGTATTGGCCAAAAGCGTCAACCTGTAACAACAGAGTTGGCAAGGAGGAATCCACATTGTCTAAAAAAAGGAGCATATCATCCCCATATAGAGCCAGCTTCTTTACATGTCCACTAAGGCTTAGGCCAGAGATGGTGGGATCACCCCGAGTCCATGCTGCCAAGGGCTCAGTAGCCAAGACGAAAAGACCCGGTGACAAAGGGTAGCCCTGTCTGGTACCCCTATTTGATACAAAGTTTTAGGATGAGATATTCCCAATGCATACAGAACCCATGGGTCAGGCATATAAAGTGCGAACCCAGCGTATAAAAGTGTCCTCTGGTATCATGAGGCACCGGAAGATGAGTAAGCAACTGTCTGAGGTTATGAGTCGTTGATTGGAGATGGCAGAATTCAACAGAGTCACCTGATGTGTAAAGTGAGAAGGAATATGGGGCAATACAATTCACAGTGCATCACATCCTTCCCAGGTTTGGGTATTACCACAATGGAAGCTCTGCTCATCAAGCGGGAAAGAGCATCAGTGTCTAGAGCCGAGAGAAAGGCTAAATGCAATTGATAAGTTAGTACATCAATATAATGTTTATACCATTCAATGGCAGGCCATCCAACCCAGGGGATTTACCATGGGTATGGCCCATATGGCCTCGACCACCTCCCTCAGAAGCATCTGTTCTCAATGGACAGAACTGTCAGGCTGTAATTCGAAAGATAGGACTACAAGTCTTCAGATGATTTAGTCAGTCTGGATTAGCAAAGACGCTGGAAAAAGCAAGAAAATCTGGTGTTGATCTCCTCATCTGAGATAAACAGGTGACCAGCCTAATCACGGATGTGGAGGATCAGGGAATGGTCAAGATTGTAATTTACCAAGTCGCCAAACATTCTGCCTGCTTTGTCACCATGTTCAAAAACTTCCTGACGAACACGGAACACCTTGCATTCATTTCTGAAAGGTACATATTAAGATGCAGAGAAGCAAAGAGAAATACAGCATAGAAATCCTCCCCACCACTAGCAGCACACACACTGACCTCATCAACCAGCCAGCGAGCCTCTGTGGAGCGGCTCTTCGTGAAGGCAGATGCCAGTGAAATCAAAGACCCTTGAGCACAAGCTTTAACAGCGTCCCACACTACAGCGTCACTTGTTACCCCATATTATTATCAAAGTAATTTGTTAGGTCTATGGCATGGGAAGTGGCAACAGAATCCACACTGAGCCAACAGGATGTAATGTCCAGGTATAGGCTCGGGGGGTGCTCCCAAGATTCAGCGATAGGAGCACGGGGGAGTGGTCCGATGCCACCTGAGACAGGTATTCACAGCCTGACACCCAGTCCCGGATATTCCTGGAGACAAACACGTGGTCAATACAGGACAGGGAGTGGTCTGTGGAGGAATGATAGGAATACCCAATACGTTGGGTGAAGTGTAAGCCAGGTATCCACCAGGCACATGTCGCCCACCTAACCACTAGAGGTCAGCAAAGAACGAAAATCGACACTCCACCCAGCCGGTCAAGGTCGCAGTCTAGAATATTATTAAAGTAGCCCATGCACACCACCCAGAGCCCAGGTCTAGAAGAAACAATTTCCAAGGTTTCATGCAGAATAGAATCAGTCAAAAGTGGAGGAATATGCAGATTAACAAGTACAAAGGGGAGACACTCCGTGGAGAAGACAAGGAACAGGTATTGACCATCACTATCTGATTTAAGTTCTAAGAACTCAAAACATAAAGGCCTTCTAAGTATGATCGCACCCCCCACCACCAATTGGGTAAAAAAGGTAGAGTGATAGTGATAGGACACCCAGGGTTTTTTAAGAGACAGGAGAGAGAGAACCACATCAGTGGCCTGGCAGCATATATAAGCCAGCACCAGGGAATGCTTAATTATATCTTTTAAGCCCCACATGTTCCACAATAAAAATTTACAAAGTTAAGCAGTTATTTTGACTGTAGAGCCAAACATAAAATGCATGAGCTGAACATATGTGGGTGCACACCCAAGGCAACAAGAGATAGCTGCCCCTCCAGAAAGAGGGAGAGAGAGAGAGAGACAAAAAAATAAACTAGGTAACCCCCAGACCGCACCCACCCCTCACGCACCCTGTCTCTAACCCACCGAAACCTTGAAGAGACCTATACCCAAAACCAAGACGAGCACAACACCCCAACAGGATGCACCGCTGAAACAAAAACATTCAACCCCCCAAAAAAGTACAAAGCCAACCAATCCTGCTAAATTACGGTTATAACAGCATTTGTGAAATAAAAACAAAGTTCTAGCACCCAAAACTGATACACTCAACAGTGGGAATCCCAGAGGCATGTGTTGCAGCCCGGAGTGCCAAAAGAATACAACGCAGCAGTGTAGTCACCCAGAGATGGACAGAAGCAAGAGAGTTAGCTTGTCACATGATTACTAGCAGAATACATAAGGTATAACACAACCATTATGTGCACCCCATGGATACAAATGGACCAACATTAGAGGAATTGAGCTATGGGTTATCCATGAAGTGTAATCTCCACAAAAAGTGGTCCAAGGATAGAGGACGCATCCACCAGTGAGATCCCCAGACACATGTGGCATAATCAGGGTTGCAAAAAGGAGACACTGAGAAGCAGTACGACCTCCAACCAAGGAGCAACAAGTACAGGTGAAAACAAAAAAAGTTATATTTATGTACAAAAAAGCACCCTAGTCAGAGGATGCACTCAATGGTGGGAACCCTGGATGCACACGGTGCTGCCACAGGTCCCAAAAGTGACACAAAGTAGCAGTGCGGTCTCCCACAGAGAAGCAACAATGAGGTAACCTTCCATGTATTCACCAGTGCATAATATATAAAAACAGAATAATGGCTCCTACCCCCAATCTCTTACATCGGTCAGGAGAACCCCAAACACACATGGTGCAACTAGGGAACAAGAGCATTTGTAACATAAAACATCACACTCAATTCAGAGGATGCACTCAGTGGTGAGAACCCCAGATGCACATGACACAACCATGGCCCCTAAAAGTAGCACTACACAGCAGTGCATTCTCTCACAAATGAGCAGCAATAGCAGTGGTATATTTACCAGCAAAACAGAAAGAACAAATTAAGACCTATACCCACCCTCCCACACATCTGATTCAAGGATCGCATTCAACGGTGGGAATGCCAGACGAATATAGAATGTCCAGGTATTCCGGAAAACCCCCCCACAATGCATGAATGTGGTTCCAAACAGAGGAGCAACAATGATGATACATAACAGATCTAACAGATCTAGAAGAACAGAAAACACTCTTCCAGCATCTGACTGAGGATCGCATTCAACAATGGGAGCCCCGGTCAAGTATAGCATATTCAAGGACCCAGAAAAAGGCACAACATACAAATGCAGTCCCAGACAGAGACACAACAGTGATAAGACACAGGAGCTAAATATTAGAGTTGCACAGCAGGCTTGAGATGAAGAGGTTCCACACCCCCCTCAAAAATGTCCCAACAATGTCAGGTAGTAGATCTTCTCAAGACTGACCACCACGATAGATGGTAGAAGAGTAGGCACCCCAACAGCACAGGGGCAGGGGTGTCCAGGTTCCATCTCAGGCTGAAGATGAAGGGGTTTCACACACACACACCCTCAAAATGTCCTAACAGTGTCAGGTAGTTAATCTCATTAGGACCAGAAACTGCAATCGATGGTAGAAGAGTAGGCACCCTGACAACAAAAGGGTAAGGAACTCCACCTCAGCAAGATCCAAGCAACTGCAGGTAGTCAGTCCGATAGGTCCGGACAGCATCTCAAACTCCAAAGGAGCAAGACTCCTTAATCAGATAGAAGAAACCACCACAATAGTGGGAGCAATGAAGCAAGGCTTTACCCACCGAAGATCCAAACAGCAGCAGGTAGCAGATCCACTTTAGTTGATCATCACTGCAGACAGCAAAGGTATAAAGCACCCCAAGCAGATTCCATCATAAGAGTGGGAGCAACCACATGGGATTAGAGTTTCTCCAGCTATGTTGCCACCTCCGTATCCAAAGAGAAGAAATGAGCACAGTCACCGTAAATGACCCTCAGGCAGGCCAGATAAAACATGGCATAGGGGATGTTTCTATCCCTCAGGTGTTCCTTGATGTCATGAAATTTCTGCTGCTGCCCCTGCTTATCTCCTGAGAAATCCAAGAATATGGAGACCCTGTGATTCTCATAAGTTAAGGGACCTTTCAACCTTGAGAGATGTAATATGGCATCCCGATCCTTGAAGTTCAACAGCTTCGCAATCATTGGACGTGGAGGTGCCCCAGGAGGTGGCTCCATTGCAGGAACTGTGTGGGCCCTCTCAAGAACAAAACAAGCTTTAAGTTCCTCCATGCCAAGTGTTGCCTTGATCTAAGTTTCGAGGAATGTTCCAGGTGAAATGCCCTCACATCTCTCCGGCAGGCCCACAATGTGTATGTCGGAGCCTTGCAGCCTGTTTTCCATGTCATTCTCTTTGCGAGAGAGTACCCATACCTGAGTCTGAAGATCACACACAACATCCTGAACAGAGGGCAAGACACTCTCCACTGTCAATACCTGCTACTGCATGTCTGAGATGTTCTCCCTCAATGACTGTTGATCCTCCCTCAGAAGAATAAGATCAACTTGGACTGTATCAATCTTGGCAGTTAAGATGGCTTGACTGTTAGAAATAGCAGCCATGAATTCTGCAAAATGAGACCCTATAGCATCTTCAGAGTGTGAGGATTTTGCCAGTGATGTCAGGGCAGAAGGGTCTTCCATAAGCACTTAAACTTCACCCTCAGCCAACGGACATCTGGAATATTTACCTAGTTCTCTCTCTTTTTTTTAGATTGTTATACATCATTATTGACAGAAATACTGTATCACCTGCCACATGGTAGACTTACAAAACACTGGCATAACTCACGAAATATATATACGTAAATAATAGCATGGTATTGAATAAGTGCAGCTTAAAAAAATCAATTGTATGGAACATTTACTTAGTTTTGACTTATAGTCACTTGATTTTCAACCCATAGATAGAGCAATATACAGAGGTAGAGTACTGATGAAGGGAGATCAGAGGAGGATGTGCATGAAATTCACAGAAACAGGGTAGCAGCAAGTAATTTGGGAGACAAAACAAAAGAGGAGGGTACACTAAGGGGCATAGAGTAGGTGTGAATCAGGCAGGCACCTTCCAGGGGGGAAGTGTGATACTCCAAAATCCAAGATTGGCAGGGTGAACCCCACAAGCAAAGAGAGTAAGGTATGCAGGTAACTAATACCAATGAACTGTAGGATAGAGGTGCATGCAGCTCGCCAAACCCAGGGCCAGATTGATTCACCCCAGGGAGCAGATATAGCCTCAAAAAGTAGAACCAGCTGTTGCCCCATTTCTACTTTCTTTTATGCTATGGCCCCACAGGATCAATGCACTTAATGCCTCAGGTGTGCAGGTGATCAGGGCCAACAACAGCTTCAAGGTACAGCAGCCACAGATTACCAGAAACAGCAGTGTCCTTCCAAGATGTCTCCCCCAGGTGCCATACACTGAATCAGAGCTTCTTCTCTGGGGTCCACCAGCAAATGTGACGCACAAAATCTCACTGCTTCTGCTGGTGGTGATGCCAATCCTCATCCCTGTCTCCCATTCCTTCTCAGTTTCTGCTAAAAAGGCCATCTCTTCCACCCCGGCTTCTCCACCATCATCGTCATCATAACCACCACCACTAGCCCCTACGGGTTGCTGCTGCTGCTCTGTTACAGACATCTCACTGCTGCTTGGAGCAGGTGATAAGCAATGTGACGGAGGGTCCCCTAATGTCACGCTTCCATTTCTTGGTGACGTGAAGAAGGCAGACTGGCAGCAGTAGCAGCAGGAACAGGCAACTGATATGTGCTTCTGCTGGTGGTGGTATTAATTGTGTGCCTGCTCTCACCCAACAACAGTTCTGTCCTCTTAGTCTTCAGGATCCTGTTCCACTTGTACACTTTAGTGAAGGGAAGGGGAGGACTCCCAGGGTCAGAGCAATGGTGTGGGCTCCCTTGACTGCTAGTCTGGAAGCTCTCCAATGTTTCCCCTACCACTCCGGCTGCTTCACCATTACTGCTACTACTACTAACACCAGCCACATCAAGTTCAGCCGCAGAGTCTTCCTCTTCAGTCTCACAGTCACTAGTAATATGTAGCTATTGTTGTTGATTACCCCCTCCTACACTCCTA
Source organism: Rhinophrynus dorsalis (assembly GCA_037306005.1). NCBI lineage: Eukaryota > Metazoa > Chordata > Amphibia > Anura > Rhinophrynidae > Rhinophrynus > Rhinophrynus dorsalis. Next base: position 372,345,751 of record CM074721.1, read on the forward strand.
ACGTTAACAAGCTGCTGGACCTTAGTAGCAGTAGTACTAGTACTGAGACTGCTTGGGGATGACACTTGATATCATTTTCTCCTACCTCCCCCTCCTGAGTACTACAAGACACAATGTTTTCTGGACATTATTAAACAGTGAAGTACACAACAAAGCAGATTGTTTGTGTAATGCCTTGCTCTTTACAAAATACTCTAACGCTTCTAGTATCTGTGTGCTTCAGTCACAGCTCACATAAGGATCCTGCCACTTCTCAGACAATTTTTTAATTTTTGTTTATAGTATTTTGTATATATATATATATATTTTTTTTTAAGTAACTGTCCAACTGCTTCTTCCCCCTACAGTACCAACCTCGCCAAGGTACCTCATATCTGGCAAGTACATACTCTAATATACCTTTGTACCCTATCTAAATTAAAAAAAAAAAGATGTTTTTTAAAAACATGAGAAAGTGGCTAATCAAAAGTTGTTTTTTTTTAAATTAGATAGGGTGCAAAGGTATATTTATCAATCAAGTTATTATATATGCACTAGGTAGGGCACATATTTACATTCTAGTATGGAAGAGAGCAGGGTCACTTTTTTTTGTTTTGTCAGTGTCAAGTTTAGCCTGTTTTGCTTTTGAGGGGAAATGTTTTGCTTATCCCTAATGATTTGGTTTGGGTCTCAGTGGAGCTCTGAATCTCAGATTCTTACCACAATGGCTTTGCCTCCAATATCTCTTTTGTATTGTATAGCATGAATAATGAGATGATAGACGATCAGAGAGTTTAGGCATATGTAAATCTTCAAATATTTATGTATTTCGTGATAATGTGCAAAAAAAGGAGAAAAGAAATGTATTAACCAATACATTGCATCTCTTCTGGCACCTTAAAGGGCTGAAAGATTTACTTTTCTAAGTAGACCAATTGCCATCAGACTTCGGTGCCTCCTCTGAGGCAACTTGCCTTTTCCATTAACTAATATCCATATTATATTTAGTATTAGCAACTTTAAAGAAACTGTCATTTTTTTTTAAGAAAAGTGTATATTGTAGGGTTTTCTTACTGCTGAGTAAAATAAGGGTGCTACCACTGGTGTGAGATTTGTTTTCCATAATCAATGGTCAGAAAGTTAAACCTGTATCTTACCTGGTGGTAATACACAATATGTGTTATATATATATATATATATATATATACACATATACATTTACAAATGTACTCTGTGTGATCATGGCAACCAACTGGTCTAATATCCTCCAATTCAAAAATAACACCAGTAAACAGTGTACAGTATCGCTACTATCCCTGAGCTTGATAGTGGTACAAACCCCAAGCAAAATAGATGCAAAAGTATAGAAAGAGCTCTATAGTCCACTGCTAATATAAACACATTTATTAAAATCAATACATAATATTGACATAAAAATCACAAATTAAACTGTTAATATATCTACCATTTATAAAGCTTCGGAGCATATAATAATAGTGCACAATAAAAAAAAAAAAAAAAAAAAAAGAAAAAAAAATCCGTATCCAATATGTAAAAACGATGTTGGCAGTTTTTATCAGCAATGGTAGATTGTCAGTATAATATTGCTTAAAGCTGTAATAACCCAACTGTATGATATAAAATGCTGACAAATATACAAATATACTTCTCAATCTTATGCACTTTATATACTTGTAGATCTTATAATTTAGATGTTATATCCGGCTACTGCAATAATCCAACGGACAGTGATATCCACACAGGCAGGTCTACTTCGCTATTGTGCAAATAAGAGTAGTCTTATAGAGTATAAGCTCTTAGAATGTCCTAAATGACCTCCCCCATTTATATATTCTTAGCACTAGATATCAATAAGGTATGTATTACCTGGGGCTTATTATTGCGGTCAGAGGACTCCATTTGCCTTGTATCAACCTCCTGTCTTTATTTCTCTGTTGTCCAGTTGCAACTATGTTGTACTCTCTCTGTAGCCAGTTGTACTCTGGATCAGAGAATGTATTTAAATGGGCAAAGATCTCTTTTCACCTCCGCTGAGGTCTCCCATATGTCTTGTCACCACTATCATGCCGCCACAGCTGGGTTGTATAATCCAAACCAGGAATATGTGGTATAGTCTATTAGCACTTCAATATAAACTATACAAATGCCAACTTGATTAAAACTGTATCACTCGCATATCTATGTAAGTATAATAAAACAGAGTCCTCCATCGCGTTTCATACTGTTCCTAGTACTTCATCAGGAAGCATCAACGCACTATTATTATATGCTCCGGAGCTTTATAAATAGTAGATATATTAACAATTTCATTAGTGATATGTATGTCAATATTATGCATTGATTTTAATATATGTTATTCTTAATAAATGTGTTTATATTAGCAGTGGACTATAGCGCTCTCCCTATATTTTTGCATATATATATATTGGATTTTGACTACCACTACCTCTCAGCCTGCCCTGACCCCGGATTGGAATACTGATTACTGATACCGCTCAGCCTGCCCTGACCCTGGATTGTAATATTGACAACTGCTACCTCTCAGGCTAACCTGACCTCAGATTGGATTTGACCACAGTTCTGCCTATCTGTCTCTGGCCTGCCACGATCTCCAGCATCAGTATATATATATATATATATATATATATATATATATATAACACAAAAAATAAAAATAACTGAATATGTATGTATAAAAACAAAATAGGAACAATACCAGAAACTGGATCAACTGATGCTGGAGATTGTGGCAGGCCAGAGACAGATAGGCAGAGCTGTGGTCAAATCCAATCTGAGGTCAGGTTAGGCTGAGAGGTAGCAGTTGTCAATATTACAATCCAGGGTCAGGGCAGGCTGAGCGGTATCAGTAATCAGTATTCCAATCCGGGGTCAGGGCAGGCTGAGAGGTAGCGGTAGTCAAAATCCAATCCAAGTTCACAAATATAGAGAGCAGAAATATCAGTAGACATATACTAAGGCACAAAATCTGATAACTGAGTGCCAGGTCTACTCTGTGCACTCCTTAAATAGGCCTGGGAGACATGGCATCATGGCACTGATGTCAACACATGCCGTGCTTTATGTCTGAACATAGGCGCATGCGCGGTAGCTCAGAAGAGGCTGAAGCTGGCATAAGTAGTCTCCCTGCTAGGTATCTGGAACTGATGAGATACTGATACATCTTCCCCCAGGTGTTTTGACAATTGTTTTTTTTTTTCAGGAGAGGTGAGTTGCTGAGAACAGTTCTCCATGGAATATGTTCAGTCTGTTAAAGTGTTCCAACTGTCAGGAAATGTTGATGTTTTTAACTTCCAAACAAATTGAACAGCTAAAACCTTTTAATAAAACAACGGAGAGCAGTGGGAGTGCCCTTCTTTTATTCAGCTGGAAAATCCTGTGACAAATAGGTTTTCTAAAAAATCTAGCGAATTGCCTATAGGCCATATTCATTAAACTAAAGATATGCAACTCAGGAAGAAATCAGCTGGGCCATGGGTGAAACTTAAAATTCCCATTAACTTTATTGGTGTTATTAACCCTTGAATGAATGAGATGTCTCCAATGCATTGCTTTGCAATGTGCTGAAGACCTCGCTAGCTCGGAAAGGGTTAGGACCCATTTAAATCAATAAGAACTCAGGAAATTTTTATTCATCCCCTATTGTTATGGCAGTTGGTGTGCCCTAGAATTGCATCTCTTTGGCTCTATATGTTTTGGTGAACTAATATTTTATTAATCATTTCATCAGAAAACACTATATAATATATATAATAATAACCAACAAAAATGGTAAAGGGTCTGGGTAGGGTGCAAGAGACATGCCTGCTTCATTCTGTTAATAGTATCAAATTACAGTTAGTAAATATGTTTACTTTCATTACAGTTTATTATTTAATACAACTGTTACATGAAACGCAATCATGAGTATAGGAATACAGCAAAATGAAAGGCAATCTACCTGGGTTAGCTTTAACTCTTTGGGTGCCTGTGGGATTATGTGCATAAGAGCAATAAATATGAGACACATTGCTAATGTAATAAAAGATGAATTGCAAATGAAATGCCATTCACGGTTATTTTATTTCCATAAATTAAACAAATGGACTCACTCCAGAACTTATATAGGTCTTAAAAATGATATGCACATACTGTAAGTATTGCCATCTTTTTCTGTACAGGATATTGCTCTGAGTAGGGTAATAACTAAAGCTAAAATGATTACATTTTAGAAGGGAACATTTATTATGCACCAAATTGGCTTGTTATTTACAGTTCTTATTAGAAATATTGAATATGGAAATGGTTCAACTTTTAAAAAATTAGTAATATTGCTAAATTAAGCTTGAGGTTCATTCAGCAACAAGAGACAATCGTTTTTAAAGTGTATGGATGGTTTATAGTTAATGATTATTAAACAGAGAGTCATAAAGTAAACTGGTGCAGATTGTAGAATGAAGAATGTCTGAATGTGTCAGTGTAATAAGCAGATTAAGAAATTACAAGTACAGTTTTGTCCAAGGAACTGATGAGAGACTAGTTGGATAGTTCGGTATTTCAGTCTGCTGCTGCAATATAGGCAGATGTACTGAAAACTAGGGAAAACCATAGGGAAATATCTGAAATTCCATTGAAATTCCTAAATTATATTGGTTTGAAATGGGGTTTTTAAGTCTTTTAATGCGAGAGGGATGGGCGATGCATTCACAGCTCACGCCAGTGTCACTGCCTTTGTCAACTATCAGTCAAACTATATTTCATCTCTTTTGGACTTTTTTTTTTAATTTTTTTTTAATTAACTGTCCCTATTACCAGTGACAAAAAAGAATACACACTCCCTGTGCAAATGTTTCTTCCCTTAGGCTCCCCTAACACAAGGAATATCCAGCTGGAAGAAAGCTGGATCATAGCTGCCTGTGGCTTTCCAGTCAGTCACACAATATTTTGGGTATTTGGGGAAATCACCTTTGCTCCCTTCATACCACCCAGACTCCCCTAACAACGATAACAGCCAGATCTGGAAGAAACTGAGATCACAACTGCCTGTGTCTTCTTAGCGTCAAAACATTTTGTGGTATTTGGGGCACACAAACAGACTCTATCCACAAAGAGATAATAGCCAGATCAAGAAGGAACTTGGATCACAGCTGCCTGTCTCAGCTGACCAAGATTTTGTGGTAATATAGTAACATAGTAAATTAGGTTGAAAAAAAGACACAAGTCCATCATTACCCAATGACATGAGAATTATATAGTTTTCCTGCTACCAAATAAGTTAGTCTTTATCAGACCTTCCTGATTTCCCTACTAATATACTAATATTCAATATAACCCTGTATGTTCCATTTTGAATGAAATCTGTTTAATCTCTTAAATGTGTCCATTGTATCTGCTATAACCCCATCCTTGGGCAAGGAATTCCATAATTTAACAGACCTTACTGTAAAAAAAACCCTTCCCCTGCTGAAGTATAAACCTCTTTTCCTCTAATCTAAAGGGGTGTCCCCTGGTCATTTGATCAGGCCTTGCAATGAATAGCTCACCACAAAGATCCTTGTATTGACCGCTCATATACTTGTACGTTGTAAAAAGATTTCATCTTAGTCATCTTTTCTCTAGAGTAACTAAAACAAGTTTGTCTAGACATTCCTCATACGTCAAGTCCTCCATTACCTTAATTAATTTTGTTGCTTTCTGCTGTACCCTCTACAGTTCTAGAATATCTTTTTTCAGAACTAGTGCCCAAAACTGTACTGCATATTCGAGGTGAGGTCTTACCAATGATTTTTACAATGGCAAAATTATGATATCCATGTCACAGCTTACCTTGATTTCAGTGGCCGTTCATGCCGCATGGATGACGCAGGAAGATGGCAGCGGTTGGACGCATTAGAGCAAAATGCGTCATCTGCAGGCATGAGGCTTCAGAGTGAAGCAGGCCTCTGTTTTATGCCTTGCTTCCTGTAGTCTCCTCCTACCTATTTCCTTCCTCTGAGCTGCTCCTCCTACCTTCTTCCTGAGGAGGGGTTTAAAGGACAGCCTGAATCCTGACTCAGTTGCCCTTCCTTTGTTGTACAAAGCAGTTCTGTTTCCTTGGGCTCTGTGTGTGACTTGGCTTGTCTGACCATCCAATCTGGTGCTGACTTGTGGCTCTGTCTGACTATTCTTCTGCCTTATCCCATTATAGTGGACACCCAATCTGGTGCAGACCTGTGGCTCTGGCTGACTAACTGAACTGTGCATGACCTGGCTTGTCTGACTAACCTCTCTGGTGCTGACCTGTGGCTCTGTCTGACTATTCTCTTTTTTATCCCCTATACCTAGCAGACACCCAATCTGGTGCAGACCTGGGGCTCTGGTAGACTAGCTATTATGCTAACTGCAGGCGTGAGTCAAGCATTCGCTTTCTCCATACTGACTGCAGGCATGAGTCAGGTATCCTCTGCTACATTTCTGACTGCAGGCGTGAGTCAGGTAGCTTCCTCACTACGTCGGACCAAGACCGGTGTTCCTGTTCCATTCCAGTTCCTGCTCCTGGTTCCAGCAGAGACTACCAGTGGCTGACGCCTAGTCTCTAGCAGTGTGATCTTCCTTGGCAACTTACTATTGCTGATAGTATCGCTTGCTGGCTGTGACCCTCTGCTTGTTCCTGCTGTATTACTGTGTGTGCTACTTTCTTTTATATTAATAAATTGTATTTTACTATACCGTACTGAATCCTGAACATTTCTGTGGAAACCATGACAATCCACTCTTGCTTCAATAACCCTTTTTATGCAAGACAGGATTTTGTTTCATTTAATATGAATTCCTCCCTATTGACTACATTTATCCCCAACCCTTCTCCACCCCCATAATCCTTAATCTGGACCCCATTTTACTATTTATACCCCCTAGTTTAAAAGCTCCTCTGACCTTCTTAGCATTCTGTCTCTTAGCACAGTTGCTCCCATACCATCACTTCCACATGGATTGTACCCAAGAACAAAGACAGCCCAGTGCTCTATAACCCCAAACCCTCTTTCCTACACCAATACTTAAGTCATACATTCAGCTTCCTGTGCTCCATCTGCCTACCTGCACTGGTGCATAGTACAGGTAGTATTTCAGAAAACATTACCCTGGGGTTCCTTAACTTGAGCTTGCACCCTAAATCCCTGATATAATTTTATTGACTTCCATCCTCCTACAACTTTGTCATGTGATGTCACAAATCAATGTTACACAGAGTTTGAACAGCAGAAGGGTAGAAATAGAAAAAAGGGGGTGCTTCCTAGTGCAATAATCTTCCACAAATCTTGAAAACACCAGACCATCATCAATCTGTGGAATAATACTCACAAACAAATAGGCTAGAGGACAAGTATGTTTCCACCAGCAGAGATGCTTGGGGGAATATTTATACTGCTTCCCTTAAGGCAGAAGAGAATCAATACTATTTGATATCATTATTTCACTTGCGTGTATAAGTAGTTGAGACACCATTTTATACCAGCTCCCAACAGTATAGGGAACAGGAGATAATAAGCCCGCCTCCAGTTGAAACTCCTCCAAAGGATCTTCCAGATGTAGATATGCAGGCAATGAAAAGTACCCTGTTCCACAAGGACAAGTTAAAATGTTTGAGAAAGCGGCGTCTATAGCTGCGAAATGCAAAATGTTTTGGGGTGCATATTTACATCTGGAAGATCCATTGGAGGAGTTCAGAGTTGAGACGGGTTTATAATGTATGCCATGGGATAATGGGCTAAATTAAAAACATTTTACTTCTGAAAATACTTTATTCAAATGCATTCACATTTACATACCAATAATTGAAAAATAAGCTGGGAAAAAAGTTAAAATATAGAACACCAGGGCCTGACTGGCAATGGAACTGGACGCTTAGCTCGAGAACTCCCAGCCTGTCTGAGTTTTAATCCACCTCTGGGTTGCAGTTCACCCTCATCAGTTCACTATCTCCTGATCTAAACTTTGTTATGGATGAAAGGCAAGAAAAAACATGCAGGACTGTTGCTATGGAAATATGACAGTCAATTCAGATTCAATACCTCACTATCTTAGCACCTGGTAACAGTAACTGAGTTCCCATGCCCAAATCTCCTCACTGCCTACCACAAATACGCTCCCAATCCCCCTCCTCAGCCGGTCCCCCTCCACCTCTCGGACCCGGTAATGATTTTACTTTTCTAAATAAACAAACATTTATCTTGCAGTGTCTTCTCCTTGTGAATATTTATTTTACCCCCAAACGGCTCAGAGTACTCAGGGTGTGATGGCAAGAATTCCTTTCTATTACTCATCACCTTTTCCCTTTTTTTCTCCTCCTTCCCCCTCCTCCTCCCTCATCTTTCGTCTCCTCTCACACCCCCCAGGTTCACTTACTTAACCTCCTAGTTAAGATTGATCTCCTCCACTGTTAGCTTCACCCCATCATGATTCCTGAATGTATCTTCAATTACCCCCAATGCATATTTATGATAACCCGATTGTTATGTACCCCTCAATCCCATTGTTTGTGATTTATTTGTTGTACATTATTTTACAGTAAATCTTCTTTTCAAAACAACAAAAAACAATATACAGAACACCAATCTGTAATAAATACTTGAGGCCTCACATGAAATAAAATAGAAACAATTCTGGATCAAACCGACTGCACCAGAAGAGAGAAAAAGAGTCTATAAGTTTAAATGGAGCTTTTAACCCATAGAATGAAAAAGAGGTCACCAACAGAGTTTGAAGCTATCTTCTGGAGACTTCTCTAGCATTCAGGTGATTAAAACACCATTTAACCCCTTAAGGGTCAAAGGGTTAATATGTTCCAGAACCCCCCCATGCTTTCTGTACAGGGCTCTTTACATTCTTTTCTAGATCTTAAAAAACACAAATTCCTTTAATTGACAATTTTTTTTTTAGTTTTTATTTTTTTTCACCCACTTACAGCAGGCGCTTATCTTTTTTTTTTTTTTTTTTTAAAAAAAAAAAGCTTTATTGGAAGCAGAAAAGGTACAGGAATAAGAAAATAACAAGTTACAGTACAACACTAAATTTTCAAGATAAGTGACAAATGAAGGAGTCATGTTTTTTAACACGTTCAATATAGAATAGCATAATGGTAATTATAGAAAAATGCAAGTTCTTCAGCACGTGAAAAGATAGTAATATCATTAATAATTATAAGGTGGACATGTAAAACTAGCCTATGACTACATAACATACCCTGCTTGAGGAGTTAAGTCCTATATTTTCATTCAGCCAAAAAACTGACAATTTTTTTATTTTTTATTCATGAAAGTTTTCTCCTTTTCTCCAATGCAAAATTTTCCTCCTTTTCACCTATTCCACCAAATATTTTGCCTATTCCAACACATTTTTCTCCAGTGCTAACACATTTTCTCCCATGTTTCCTATGGTGCAACATTTTCCAGCAAAATAATACTTCTTCTGATGGGTGTAGTGGAGAAATAAGTAGCTGAAAGTCAAAGTTGTGAGTTCTATAGCAACATATACCTTTAAAAATGTGTTAGCATGTCCTTTGCCCACAACACTTACTTCCTGCTTAAGTGACACTGGCATATATTCTCGATGATGTCAAGTGATACAAAAATAAAGTACAACCTATGGCAGATGTGTACATAAAGTTATTGATCATAAAGTCAATCATCTTATATACAATGATTGTTGCTCAAGTATATTTGATTTTTATTTATTTTTTTAATTTTAAGAATAATTAAATAGATTTACCCTTTCTTCCCGGGCTGACAGCAGGACGGAGCGCAGACATCTTGCCATAGTGACATCTGCACACCTGTGCTGTCATCCCAGTTGGCTCTAGGAGGCGTTGCTAGGAGCCATTCGGCTCCGGAAGGGACTGACAGCAAGTCACTTGCTGGTACAGTAATATACAGGATAAAATTCTGACGCGTTTCATGCTAGAACTATGAGCACTTCTTCAGAGAAGTACCAGCAAGTGACTTTTTATTATCATTGTCCCTACGAGGATAGAAGGATATTTGTGCAGCTCTAAAAGCTCTAATAGCTTGTAAGTGAGTTTCCATATAGGGATTAAGCCTACATCTATCTTAAGGAAAGGAGCAACACCTGCTACCTGAGCAGGTTACATCACCAGATTGCTTCAGTATACCTGGAAATAGAGAGAAAGATCTTATAAGGACTTCACAAGCACCCGCTCATAGTCGGGGGGAACAAAGATACCTGCCATTTATATATTATATATATTTTTATTCATATTATTAGATCTAAGCACTTATTTTCTTTTTTTGTTTTTTTATGGAGGAATATATTTCAGATGCCCTCAAGAGAGGGATCATCAGGAAATCCACCTCACCGGCTGGGGCTGGGTTCTTTTTTGTGAAGAAAAAGAATGGCGAGTTAAGACCGTGCATTGATTACCGTGGCCTAAACAAGTTGATGCCCAAGAATGCGTATCCGATACCACTCATCACCGAGCTATTTGACAGGTTAAAAGGTTCCTCAATTTTCATAAAATTGGACCTACTTGCAGCTTATAACCTGATTCGGATCAGAGCTGGTGATGAGCGGAAGACGCCTTTTAACACTAGATCTGGGCACTATGAATATTTAGTGATGCCGTTTGGTCTCTGTAATGCACCCACAGTGTTCCAAGAACTAATTAATGATATCCTCAGGGATATGCTGCAGTCCTGTGTGGTGGTTTACCTGGATGATATACTTATTCACTCAGATGACTTGTCACAACACATCAAGGATGTGTCAGAAGTGTTGCTCCGCCTACGTAAGAACAAATTGTATTGCAAATTGGAGAGTTTCATAGATCCAGTGTGCCCTTTTTGGGGTTTGTAATTGCCAAGGAGGGTATTGCCATGGATCAGGAGAAACTTACGGCAGTTTTGCAATGGCCACGACCGAAGGGCTTAAAAGCGATTCAGCGATTTCTGGGCTTCGCTAATTATTACAGAAAGTTTATTAAGAACTTTTCCACGATTGTTAAACCATTGTCTTACCTTACTCATAAGGGCGCTAATCCTTCCCAATGGTCTGAGGCAGCTGAATGTGCTTTTGAGACATTGAAATCTGCCTTTGCAGCTGCTCCAGTGTTATCCCACCCCAACCCAGCTCTCCCGTTTACGTTGGAGGTCGATGCCTCAGAGATTGGGGTTGGGGCAGTACTCTCTCAACGGCCATAAAAAGGGAGTACTCTCAGACCATGTGGGTTTTTCTCAAAGAAATTATCTGTTGCCCAGAGCCACTATGAAATAGGTGACAGAGAGCTACTGGCTATCATTCTCGCTCTTAAGGAGTGGCGTCATTTATTGGAAGGCACCAGAAATCCTGTATTGATTCTTACTAACCATAGAAATCTGACTTATCTATCAGAAGCTGAAAGATTGTCTTCTCGCCAGGCCAGATGGGCGTTGTTCCTTTCTCGATTTAATTTTATTGTATCTTACTTGCCGGGTTCCAAGAACGTTAGGGCTGATGCCCTGTATAGACAATTTGAGCCTGAGACTGACAGGGGCGAGGCACCAGTACCTATTATAGAGCCTGATCGTATATTGACCACGTTACATACTAGTATCACTTAGCCACTGGTGGAAGAGATTTTGGCCACTCAGGCGACTGCTCCCCCAGAAACCCCACTGGGCAAGTGTTATGTTGATGAGCCATTCCACACTAGATTACTTGAAACCTACCACTCCTCTAAAGCTGCTGGGCATATTGGTAGGGATCAATTAATATGATCACTCTCACAAGTTTTCTGGTGGCCCTCTTTGAGGGCAGATTGTGCTGCATCTACCAATGCCTGTGCCACCTGTGCTCATGCCAAGACCCCTAGACACCTCCCTGTGGGCCTACTTCAGCCAGTACCCAATGGAGAACGTCCTTGGTCTCACATTTCTATCGATTTTATGGGAGAGTTGCCAGTGTCTAGAGGATATTCCTTCATACTTATGGTGGACAGGTTTTCTAAAATGGCTCATTTCGTACCACTCTGTGGTCTTCCCTCTGCCAAAGAAATAGTGGTGGTTTTCTCTAAGGAAGTATTCCGGTTGCACGGGGTACCTAGAGTTCTGGTGTCCGACTGGGGGAACCAGTTAGTGTCCAGATTTTGGAGAGAACAGACGGGCATCCAATTGTCCTTTTCTTCCGCATACCACCCCCAGACCAATGGGGCCGCTGAGTGTGCCAATCAGGGACTGGAGCAGTTCCTGCGCTGTTTTGTTACTGACCATCATGATAATTGGGCCGACCTGTTGCTGTGGGCAGAGTTCGCCAGGAACTGTGCGGTTAACTCATCATCCAGGAGCTCCCCGTTTCTTATCAACTACGGGTTCCAGCCATGCTTGCTCCCGGATTCATGTCAGTCTCAACAGATTCCAGCTCTGGATGAGCATATTGAGCAGCTCCGCTCCTCATGGGCACAGGTTCAAAGGGCACTCAGTCAGTCTTTTCAGCATCATCAGCGCCATGCTAATCGTAGACGGCTGCCAGCAGTCTCTTTCCAGGTTGGGGACAGGGTATGGCTATCCTCCAGAAACCTCAAGTTACAAGTCCGTCTAATAAATTGGCTCCCCAGTTTATTGGTCCTTACAGGGTGATCTGTAAAATTAACCCTGTTTCGTATGCCTTGGATATCCCTGCGTCCATGCGCATTCACAATGTGTTCCATGTATCTCTCCTCAAACCTCTTGTGTGCAACCGTTATACTACTAGCCCTGTGGTGCCAGGGCCTATAGAGGTAGAGGGCCAGGAGTACGAAGTTCAGAGTATTATTGATTCTTGCAGATTTAGAGGAAAATTGCAGTATTTGGTACATTGGAAGGGTTATGGTCCTGAGGATCGATCCTGGGTGGATAGTAAGGACCTTCATGCTCCCAAATTACTGCAAATTTTTCATTCCAAGTACCCCCAGAAACCAGGTCCCTCTTCCAGAAGGGGGGGTCTTTGAGAAGGGAGTACTATCACTGTGCCTGTGATTGCTGGCTTTTGCTGTCAGTCAGGTGTGTGAACTCTCCATTGGCCGCATGTCTATCGCCTGCCCAGTATTGCCTATATAGACTGGGCTGAGGCACCCTTTGGTTTCCCTTTCGTGGTGTCTCTATGTCCGTAGTCACCTGCCTTTGTCCTGTATCTCTGGGCCTGTTTAGCTACCGTATACCAGTGTCAGTGTCTCACCCAGATGCCAGTGTCTTGCTTACGTTGCTGATCCGGTTTGGCTGACGTTCCTGCTTCCGTTCGTGACCCGGTGTAGCTGTCATTCCTGCTCCTGTTCCTGACCTGGGTTGGCTGTCACGACTGTTCCAGTATCCTGTCCTGGCCTGACTGTCGTTCCTGCTCCTGGATCCTGACTGTCATCCTCCATTTGAATTTGGTCGCCTGGGCGACATTCTGACTACTGGTTACTCCATACATCGGTTGCTAGTTGCCTCCTATACAGCACCGGTAGGGCGTTCGTGTTGTCCAGTACGTGGTACTGGTTTACTCCATTTCACCGGTTGCTGCCGTCTCCATTATTGCACCTGTAGGGCGTTCCTGTGGTCCAGTATGCGGTACTGGTTTACTCCATATCACCGGTTGCTGCTGCCTCGATTATTGCACCGGTAGGATGATCCTGTTATCCAGTATGTGGTACTGGTTTACTCCACATCACCGGTTGCTAGCTGCCTCCACCATTGAACCTGTAGGGCGTTCCTGTTGTCCAGTATGCGGTACTGGTTTACTCCATATCACCGGTTGCTAGCTGTCTGCATTATTGCACCGGTAGGGCGTTCCTGTTGTCCGGTACGTGGTACTGGTTTACTCCATATCACCGGTTGCTAGCTGTCTACATTATTGCACCGGTAGGGCTTTTCTGTTGTCCAGTACGTGGTTATCACAATGCCTGTGATCCTCCTGTCACTCTCATCTGTGGCATACTCTGATTTGCTGAGTTGGTTTGGCCCGCCCCCTGGTGACCTTTTTATACCTGACTATCACATCTGTCAGATGCCCTTTCGTGGTGTTTCTGAGCCAGTCTTGCTGTTGCAGTGTTCCTGTATCCGGATTCCTGTGTACCGACTTTGGCCTGTCCTGACTACGCTCCAGTGTTCCTGATCGTGTTTCACCCGGCTTGTCTGAGAACCTCCTACGTGCTACGACCCGGCTGGCTGACTTCCTGCTTCGTGATCGACCACGGCCTGTTCCAGCGACCTGTGTTTGCCTGTTGTCTCCGCCGCGACATTCTGACTCCTGCTGTGCTAGTGCTGATGCAGTGTGACCATTACACTCCGGTGTAACCCTTCTCCAATGCAGAGTTCCTTGCTGACTTGCATAGCTGTGCTCCTTGTACCGAGCCTCCGTACGCTTGCAGAGCTTAGTTACCATACCGAGCCTGGGAGATTTAAACTTACCCTTTAACCCTTGCAGTGCCACTTCTCTCTTGCCGAACCTCCATTCAATTCCTAGAGCCTTTACCTTATTGGTCTACTTCTGCTGAGTTGGCCGCTAACGTGGACGGCGACTCCGATATACAACTGCAGAGTAGTCAAGTCCTGTCGGTCTGGTTGGGCGCCTTAGGCTCTCGGTATCACGTTAATTACCGGAGGTATACATTGCGGCTATTGGTTCTGAGTGGTAGCAAGGTTAGGCTCCAAGCTCTTGCAGGTTCCGAAGGTCTACGCCCGTGGGGGCTATTGGCTCGTGTTGTGCTCACTTTGGTCTCCGGTTATAGGCCCGTGGGGGCTAAACGCCAGCTTTGCATCTCAGGCTATTCTCCGATTACGCCCGTGGGGGCTACACACTCTCGCACTTGCAGTATCAGTGGCCTCTTTGGGAACACCCGCGGGGGCTATGTTTGGGTCACTGTTCTGCTAAGCTTATGCTGGTCACTGAACACCTACTATCCTCCATTGCATGAACTCTGTGCTGTGCACATATGCTCAGTTTATCACTACACCATTCGGGCGTACCAAACCCCACAGCTGAGACGGACTGATTTTTCTCATTTACCCTTTAGTGACCAGTTCACTATTATCTGTACCATTTTGTGTGTGCCTTCTATTCATTATAGTGAATCTATGTGTACTGTGTATTCACTTGCAATTGCTGCTGTCACCTGTAGAGGGCGATTATTTGTACTTATTTTCATTCAATAAACATTGTTTTATTTTACCTACTGGTCTGAGTGTCAAAACAAACCGTTACAGCGGTACTGGTTTACTCCATATAACCGGTTGCTAGCTGTCTACATTATTGCACCAGTAGGGTGTTCCTGTTGTCCAGTACGCGGAACTGGTTTACTCCATATCACCGGTTGCTAGCTGTCTACATTACTGCACCGGTAGGGTGTTCCTGTTGTCCAGTACATGGTACTGGTTTACTCCATATCACCGGTTGCTAGCTGCCTCCACCATGGCACCGGTAGGGCGTTCCTGTTGTCCAGTACGCGGTACTGGTTTACTCCATATCACCGGTTGCTAGCTGTCTACATTACAGCACTGGTAGGGTGTTCCTGTTGTCCAGTACGCGGTACTGGTTTTCTCCATTTCACCGGTTGCTAGCTGCCTCCTATCACAGCACTGGTTGGGCCTCCCTGGTCATCCTTTACTTGATTACTGGTTTGCTCCACTGTACCATCTTATGCTGTTGCTTCCAACCATACAGCACTAGTGGAGCTGTTCTTCAGTCATTTAGGCTGCCTTGCCCGGCATATTGGCAAGGCCGGTACAGCCTCATTCAGATTGTTGTGCCCTCCTCCAGGCTGCCTTGCCTGGTATATTGGCAAGGCCGGTAGAGCCTTATTCCTCAGTTGTGTCATCCATCAGGCTGCCTTGCCCGTTATATTGGCAAGGCCGGTAGAGCCTCATTTATATTGTTGTGCCTTCCTCCAGGCTGCCTTGCCCGGTATATTGGCAAGGTCGGTAGAGCCTTAGTCATATTGTTGTGCCATACTATAGACTGCCTTGCCCGGTATATTGGCAAGGCTGGTAGAGCCTACCATACTGTATCTTTGTAAAAGCTACTGTCTGAACCTATTTTGTGCATGTTGTATATATGTGTATGTTCAGGACCCGTGAGGGTTCTTATTAAACTTTTCAATAAAGTTTGATTTTTATCTTACTCTGTGTCTGAGAGTCAAAACAAACCGTGACAGTGAGGTCCTCATTGGTTGCCCTGTGTTTAGCCCGCCCAGTATAGCCTTTATATACTGGGCTCCTGCACCCTCTCACTGCCCTTTCGTGGTGTTCCTGTGCCAGTTCTACGTTTGTTATTGAGGTTTCCTGTGTACCGACTTGGCTTGCCTGACTACTCTCCTGTTCCTGCGCCTGTGTACCAACTCGGACTGCCTGACTACTCTCCAGTGATCGTTCCTGTGTATCGACCCGGCCTGGCTGACGTTCCTGCTACCGTGTACCGACCCGGATTGGCTGATGTTCCTCTCCTGTATCCTGACCCGGCCTGGCTGACGTTCCTGCTCCTGGATTCCAACTTGGCAGTCTCCTGTTGTGGTCCTGGTCACCTCGGCGACATTCTGACTTCCGGTGCCTTACCTTGTTTGGCACCTCTGCCCTGCAGGCTTGCCTAGTATTCTTGGAATCCTTAACATCTGCCTGACCCGTGTCAGCATAAACTCCTATATTTGTGCTGGACCTGTGTGGGCCTAGTTAACCTGTTGTGTGTCTGTACTATAAGATTTATATTACAGGACCTGTGAGGGTTCTTTATGTATTATTGAATTTAATAAAACTGTGTTTATATCCTAACTCTGTGTCTGTGAATCAAACAAACTTTTTCAGTGGAAACTTTCTAGCCATTGAAAAAATGGCAAAAAATTTTGGCCAATGGGTGAAAAATGCTAAAATTTTAACCGCTAGTTTTAAAGCGGATTTTCCCACGAAAAAGTCGATAACAACCTGGTTTTCACAAAATTTCCCTCAGGAACACTGCGACAACTTTTGCCCACCCCTAGTTACAGTGCAGTTCTTAAGTCCATGTTTCAGCCAGGAAGATCAGCTAAAGTGTTGATGAGGATTCTCACAGTTTGCTGTAGCTAGCATGAACTGAAGGAAGCCATATCAGTTACACCAGTGCATACCTGTTATTCGTCTGTTAACAGCTTTTGTGAGAGAACTTGTAGGGCTGTGAGGTTGAGGAGGGTTAGGGTAGTAAGATATGAAAAAGAAATGAGAGTTATGAAGTGAAGGTAGTACATTAAGAAGGGGATATGTAAATAAGTGAAGTTGAGGAATAATAGAGTAGGATAGAGGGATAGTAGAACAGCAACACAGAGGAGAAATGTCTGCAGCAATCCCAGTGTCCTGTTCTAACCTGATAGAGGAAGGATGTTATTATAAGAAAGGAAGATCAAGTTACTCTACTACACAGATCTTCTCCAAACATTATATACCATTATATACTTATAATTTTCTTTAAAGAAATATATATTCAGTCTAATGTTAATCTTGGTTTATTGGCAGTTAAAAATGGACAATTGACTCTTTAATAACCTGAGCATACATACTAAATACATCAAGTTCAGAAGTTGTTTTTAAAACTTTCACAGTTGAACTTTGTCTTCCTGCTTTTACTTTAATTACCATGTTATTTGAACAGTAGCCATTTTTAATGCAATATTACAAGTAATCACCTTGGACAATGAAAAATTGTAATTAGTGTAAACAACATTGATATCATAGAGGGCATGGTTATTTTTTTTAGTTTAGTTTATCCATTCTTAGACATGTTTTTTTACTATGGTATTTTAATAAAAATGTGCTTAGCTGTAAATATACAGTATACATTGTGACTTATCTCTCCTAATACACTTGCAAACAACAAGCAGAAAATGCTAACAAGTCATCATCAATTACCTAATTATATTTATCCAGACAGAGAAAATTGAAAAAAAGTCAACTACAAAAAATATTGTTTCTCATTTGGCAAACAAAGACAAATTTTACAGCTTAATTATTCCTAGTAGAGCTATTGTGAGTTTTTGTTAATAGTATTGAAGTCCTAAGATTTTTCTCTGTGGTTTGAAATGTGTAACTTCCAATTAAATCTTCTTCCTTTTCTGTAGCGCAGTTCACTAATGAGATTTAAATGTTTGTGAGTCTTCACTGGAATCAAAGATAAAGAACCCAGTATCTAGTCCAGCAATCAATATTATAATATTGTTTCCATGGTTTTATTTATCTTAAACTGTTACATTACTATATATCTTTCAGTTGCTGTTTTGTACATTAGTGTGTGTTGTCTAACTGCTTTATACAATCTAATCTGACCTTTTGCAAACTTTTTTTAACCCTTTGGATGTAAAGAGATCCTCATTGGTTTGCTACACAATGTACTTTTTATATATGATATTTGTATATATTTCATGCATTTTAATTCATGTAACACATAATTATTTTCCACTTCTGTTTTAAGATTTTCCTGTTGATCCATAAATCTTCCTTTAAGTGTTATGTTGTCTATTCAATTTTAGTTCTTAATCTTTCTATTTCAAAAGCTTTACATTTGTGTCCAGAAAATGTTTTAATTAACTGGATTTCTTCTTCATGCAAAAATCAGATTTTAAGATGTTTGTCCAATTACTTTGACATTTTTATTTAGTTGACCATCTATAAACATATACAAAACTTACATAAATTTACATGCTATGGTCTAAATTTTGTATTATAGATTAAAAAATGTATTGCTTGATAAAATATGATCCACGTACTAGAACTCATTAGTGGAGGTATGTCTCATCATGGCACATTACATTATGTATCAGTTTGGAGACAAAGCCATGTTTTAACTTTTGTGCCTAGTTATGTAAAATATACTTTATCAAAGAATCTGTTTGTTGTGACTATTTCCAACTTTTGTTTTATAGCATTAAAATGTGATATTGTAATCATGTAAACCAAACATTACACCTTCATGTATCATTTCTGTGGTATATAAACAAGATATGTATCTATTGATCACATAGAAATATAGATAAGAAGGGCTGCATGTGAATGCACTGATCAATAAAAGGACAATAAACAACTGCAGAGTGCAAGTACACAATGTGCAGGCAGATACAGCCTAAACAGTTATATAAAATGATACAAGGTACACAAAAATGTGTGTGTGTGGGGGGGAATTAACACAATTAGAATCCAAATTTGAACAGCTACTGTCCAGATGTACTCAATGTGCTTTATGTCAAGTTCAGATTGATCACAACAGAGCTATTCATTCAAAGGACTGATCAAACCAGGGGTGACACTTGAGCTGAGGTTTGAACTTCAGTAGAGGAAGGGTTTTTTTCAGTAATGTCTGTTAAATTGTGGAATTCCTATCACAGTGCCTGTGATCTTTCTGTCACTCTCATCTGTTGGTTTGGCCCGCCCCTTGGTGACCTTTTTATACCTGATGCTTACATCTGTCAGATGCCCTTTCGTGGTGTTTCTGAGCCAGACTTGCTGTTGCTGTGTTCCTGAATCCGGATTCCTGTGTACCGACCTTGGCCTGTTCTGACTACTCTCCTGTGTTCCTGATCGTGCATGACCCAGCTTGTCTGAGAATCCTCTACGTGCTACGACCTGGCCTGT
This sequence comes from Rhinophrynus dorsalis, assembly GCA_037306005.1. NCBI lineage: Eukaryota > Metazoa > Chordata > Amphibia > Anura > Rhinophrynidae > Rhinophrynus > Rhinophrynus dorsalis. The sequence goes on from CM074721.1 coordinate 372,365,319, forward strand.
CTGAGAATCTTCTACGTGCTACGACCCGGCTTGTCTGAGAATCCTCTACGTGCTCCGACCCGGCATGTTTGAGAACCCTCTACGTGCTACGACCCGGCTGGCTGACTTCCTGCTTCAAGATCTTCGCGGCTGCCTGGCTTGTTGTCGCCGCCGCGACATTCTGAATCCTGCATTGCTGTGCCGAGCTAGTGTGACCATTACCCTCCTGGGTAACCCATCCATCTGTGCAGAGTTCCTTGCCGACTTGCAGAAGCTGTGCCTCTCGTACCGAGCCTTTACACGTTGCAGAGCTAAGCTACCATACCGAGCCTGGGAGATTCAAACGTACCTATAAACCCTTGCACTGCCGCTCCTCTCCGACCGGACCTCCTTGCTTAATATAGAACCGTTACCTTGTAAGTCTACTGCTGCTGAGTTGGCCGCTACTTGGACGGCGACTCCCGGTTACGTTTGCAGAGTAGTCAATCCTGTTAGGCCGGTTGGGCATTCTTGGTTCTTGTATTTAAGAGAGAAGTTTTCATATTTATCTGTATAACATGCCTGAGGAAGAGACCTAAGAAGTCTTGAAAGCTTGCATTTTAAATCTGTTTAGTTAGCCAATAAAGGTATCAACTTTACAAAACAATTTTGCATCCTGTATTTCTACAGCTAACACGGTACCAACTCTCATCTTGGTTCTTGGTCTCACGGTTAACGATGGAGGTGTCCGGTGCGGCTATTGGTGGCAAGGTTAGGCTCCAAGCTCTTACTCAATCCGTAGGTAAACGCCCGCGGGGCCTCTTGGCTCGTGTTTTGCTTACAGTGGTCTCCAGTTATACGCCCGTGGGGGCTAAAACGCCAGCTTCGCATCTCAGGCTAGTCTCGATCACACCCATGGGGGCTACATACTCTTGCACTTGCAGACTCACTGGTCTATTGACGAACGCCCGTGGGGGCTATCGTGGGTTACTGTGCTGCTATAACTTATATTGGTCACTGAACATCTACTACTCATCTTCATATGAACTCTGTGCTGTGCACATTTGCTCAGTTTATCTCTACACCACACGGGCGTGCCAAACCCCACAGCTGAGACTGACAAATTGTTCTCATACACCCTTTAGGGTCCTATTCCCTATTCTCAGTACCTAAGTTGGGTGCCTTCTGTATATTGTATTAAAGCTATGTGTACTGTGTAATAGCTTGCAATTGTTGCTGTCAACTGTAGAGGGCGATCCTTTGAATTTTATTTCTTTCAATAAAAGATTGATTTATTTTACCTACTGGTCTGAGTGTCAAAACAAACCGTTACAGTACGAAAGGGCCATGACCTCAGACAGTAAGGGTGAAAGTAACGTACAAAACATCCACTGGAGAATGGATGTCCATGAGCAGCACACATTTAATTTACACACACAATACATAGCAAATGTTATTTTGTTTCCCAAAGGCAAAGTATAAAAGGGGTTTGAGGGTGCCTGGCCTGTGTTGGTAGAGTGTGGGGAAAGAATCAGTTGAACAGGAAATTTTATTCTGGGGGGGGGGTTGTTTACTAGAATTTATATAAAAAAATAAAAAATTAATTAAATAAAAAAAACATAAGACATGGTATAAAGGGGGCTAGGAGGGTGCCTGTGTTGGTGGGTGGGTTCTGGGGAAAGAATCAGTTGAACATTTAATTTGTTTTTTGGGGATGGGGTTGTTGACTGGTATTGGGGGTACAGTTAATAAAAAAAAAATAATAAATGAAAAACAAAATAAAACATTGGTACATAATGTGACAGACCGGGACCCCTGATGTAAGCTGGGGCAGGCTGATACTTGACGGGATAGAGTATTTTGTAGAGGATGATTTGTAGGATCTGTTGTTAGATGTCCAAGACCAGAGGAAACATTGCTTTGTAGAACTTAGACTTATTAGAGGGACAAGTCCTGAGGAAACATTGATTAGTTGTAGGAAATTAGACTTGTATTAGGCCCAAGCCCTGAGGAAACATTGATTTGTAGACTTGTTAGAAACAACCCCACTCCCCCCAATATTTTTTTGTAAAGTACAAATTCTGTGAAAAAAAATGCCCTACTGGCCTAGTGCCAGCAGGTCATGTTGTTTTGGCCAGTAGCCACTGGCCATTGTCAAATGCCCTGGTGTAATTACAGAATTTGCAACCACTGTTCTTGCTGCTGCTGAGTTATTTAATCATCAGGATGTTTAGGCAGCTCAAATGGAATATAATCAACAACAGCAGTAACATGGGTGATGGATGATGAAGGATTCATTTGCCACTACTAGCGCCAGTGATACATCTGATTCATTAGCAGCACCATAATTAGCCCCCACCACTTCAGGTATTTGTGGAGAAAAGTACAAGTTTGCCAATAGTGTTTCTCCACGAGGTGGGTTGCCAGGAAATGTAGTTACCCTACAGCAAGTTGGTGATGGCGAGCCAGGTGTTTCTCTCACCATCAAACTTTCAAGCTCTGTCTGGGTTTCTCTGTTCATCCTCTTCTTTGATTTCTGCCTTGCCTCCCCTTTGGGGAGAGACAGGGATACAGCAACAGTGGTGCCTGATTGATTTGGTGGGTGTGTGGCTTTAATGTGTTTCAAATAAATGTCATGGTGTTTGTGTTTCCATGTGTGTTATCAGGGTGGTGGTGCCAAGGTGTGTTCCCTCCTTTTTCCTTTTCACTGGCTTGTTACAAATTGTGCACAGTGCCATAGCTGATGATGCCACTATGCCTGCCCCAAGAGAAAAATAATCCCACACCCAGGAACTCAGGGGGGAGTAGAAGGGTGGAAAAGAATGTCCTCTTTCTTCTTCTCCTCCACATTCCCCTTCACTGGCTGGGGCAGAGGTTGATGTTGCTGCTGTTGCTGCTACTGCCTCAGAATCAGCACTGCAGGACCAGAGGAACCTGTCCTAGTCCTGCATCACTTTTTGACCCAATTACCACTATGTCTGTGGTACACTAGTCTGCGCCTAAGCATCCTGCTGCTCCTTGCAACTCAGCAGCAACAGGTATTGGAGCAATTGCAAATTCCACAAATTTCAAAATCTCACTTATGGTGGTGATGAAATTCCCCATCCCTGTCTTCCATTCCTTCTCAGTTTGGGCTAAAATTGTCATTAATGTCTCTTCCAACCCAGCTTCTCCACCATCATCATCACCACCACCAGTCCGCCCTTGCTGCTGCTGCTCTATTACAGACGTCTCACCTGTTGGAAGAGATGATGAGAAATGTAACAGAGTGTCCCCTAAAGTCACACTTGCCATCTCTTGTTGACTTGAAGAAGGCAGACTGACAGCACTAGCAGCAGGCACTGGCAGCTGATCTGTGCTCATAGTGGTGGTGGCATTATTGCTGCTAGCCACCAGTTCTGGCTTATTCAGGATCATTTTCCATGTGGAGACTGCCATGGGGATTGGGAGATATGGACTCCCAGGTTCAGGGAAATGTGGGCTCCCTGGGGCGCTAATTTTGCCACTCTGCATTACTTCTTCACCACTCCCCTAATGCTAGTCCCACCAGCTGCTTCATCATCACTTCTCACTAGTATTATGATCATCCCTCTCTTACTCAAACACTCTGTACAAGCTGCTGGACCTTCATAGTAGTAGTACTAGTGGCGGAACTGCTTGGGGATGGCAAGTGTGACTTAGGGTCCCCTGCTGTCACGCTTGGCATCATCTGCTTTTCCTGCCTCCTGAGAATCACAAGACACACTGGCAGCAGGTGCACCACTGGCAGCAGGCACAGGTAGCTGACCTTTCATGCTCATACTACTACTACTCTCTTCTTCTTCCCCAAGATCCCTAGGGGTCATGTAGGGGCGTCAGCCATCATTGGGTCTGGGGAACCAGGGCATCCAGACCCTTTCCTGTTAGCAGTTATCACTTCCTCCTCCTCAGACTCACCCGATGCATAACAGTCCTTTCAGCTCCTCCTTTTATTATTATTATTACTGATATATTATTTCATTGAGAAAAAAAGATATCAGAGTTACAAGCATACAATAAAAGAAAGAGAGTACATTATAGTTAGGAACAACAAATACATCAGATACAGCATAGAAAACTGACATTGATCAGAAAAAGAAACTATCATGTGCAGAAAAAAAAAAGAAAAAAGTATAAATACACATAATACAGAAGCAGAGATGATACAATCCGTATGAACCACACGAACAATGCATGGAAATGTCAGGATCAATAACAGCTCAAAGGCTCGTAACTACTGAGTATATGAAGAGAAATAGAGACAACAAAGAGAAAGAAAAAAAAGGGGGGAGGGGGGATTGGCGAGTGCGCGCAGTGAGTCCACACAACACATATCCACATCTAACCATAAAACCATCCCCAAATTTCAGATTTTCCACACCATAGCTCCAAAATCCTAAAGAGTCAACTCAATAGATCTAAGTTGAATGCTCCAGACGGTTAGCAGTCATATATGTGATCCAAGGGGCCCAAATAGAGTCATACAATTGACGAGACCCATTTACTGCGGAAGTCAGTTTCTCAAGGAGAGATACGTCGATCAGCTTCCTATGCCAAGTCTCCAGTGTAGGAGGTATCGACGACCTCCAGTATTGGGGGATATGTATCCGGGCTGCATTAAGCATAAAGCCCAATAGTTGGTGAGCAACTGCGGGAACAGGGAGGACAGATAAGCCAATAGAAAAAAGAAGGAGCCCCGGGTCCAAAGGGACAGGGATCTTCAGAACATCACTGAGGCAGCTTACAACTGCCCTCCAGAAAGGAACCACAAGAGGGCATGACCACCAGATATGACCCAAAGATCCACGTCACCACTACATCTCCAACAGGTCTGAGACACCATAGGATAAAAAGAGTGTAAGAGAAGCGGCGAATGATACCACCGCAATAACATCTTGTAATTCGTTTCCATAGTAGTCACATTACGAGAGGAGAGAAGGGAGCCTCTCACCGCAGCATCCCAGTCCTCCTTCGGAAAGACACAACCCAAATCCTGTTCCCACTGTATTCGAAAAGATCCGAACTCTGGAACCGGAGGGGAGAGCAAGGAATAAATCGTCGCAATCACCCACCTCAGGGGCTTGCCAGGAAAGGAGGTCGGCCGGCAAAGACTTTCAAAGGGTGTAAGAAGCCTGAGAAAATCACATTGCCTGGGATTGGACAAAATGAAGCTACGGAGCTGACGATAGCACCAATGCTCATTAGAATGCAACTCCCATTTAAGTTGTAAGGTTTCAAAGGAAGCCAACTCGGCCTCCTCCAATAAATCCGCCACCATCAAACCCTCTCCCCGACCCCACGAAGTAAATGCTCTGCCAGACCTACCCGTCTGGAAGTCAGCCGAATATAGAAGAGAGAACAAAGGAGAGGGCATACTGGACAAAGAAGTCACTGCCATATCCCAGGCACGAAAAAGAGTTGCCAAAATGGGGTCACTTCTAGTCACCAAGGCCCTGGTCTGATTCGGTATCCAAGGTAAAGCCGTAATGTGGAACGGCGCGCATAAGGCTCCCTGCAAAGGGATCCATGATTTCAAAAAGGCGGATCGGAACCAATGAGGGATGAGACTCAATAGAGCACTCCGGTGGTAACGGAGAAGATCCGGGGCTCCCAAATCTCTCCTCTTACGGGGATGCATAATTAACGAGAAATGTACTCTGGCCGCCTTGTTCTTCCAAATAGAAGAGTTAAAGGCATGTTGTAAAGATTTCAAATAAGATCTCGGCAAGAATATAGGAACAGTCTGAAATAGATATAAGATTTTAGGTAGAAACACTGTTTTAAGAAGATTGACTCTACCAGACCAAGACAGAAATAGATGGGATAGTTTACGGAGATCTGTTGAAATATATGACAAGAGATGAAGAAAATTAAGATGGAATAAGTCTGAAGGGGCAGGGGACAACTGAATACCCAAATACTTCACAGCTTCAGAAGTCCACTGGAAAGGAGCCACCCTCTGTAGGCCCACACGGAGAGCAGGTGGGTCTCCCAGGTCCAGAATCACCAACTTGGGAAAATTAACTTTAAAACTGCAAACACTACTGAAAAGGTCTAACTGCACAACGACCGCAGGCAGGGAGTCCTGTGGCCGAGAGAGGGAAAAAATAATGTCATCAGCGAACAACGAGATCCGATGGTCCAGGACCCCCGCACGTAAACCCACGATCCCGGGATCACGCCGTATCTGGCACGTCAGCGATTCCATTACCATGACAAAAATAATAGGGGACAGGGGGCATCCCTGTCGAGTACCATTGCCCAGTCTAAAGCTGTCAGATAAAGAGCCATTCACGCAGACTCGGGGTGACGGATTATCATAAAAGGCCATAATCTTAGAGATAAAGGGCCCACCCAGGCCAAATCCCTCCAACACAGATTCAACAAAGCCCCAATCTACTCTATAAAATGCCTTCTCGGCATCGACAGAGAGAAGAATAGCTGATTCGCCCCTCTCCCTCACACCCTGAAGTAAATGTATGAGACAAATGGAGTTGTCCCTCGCCTCCCTCCCTGGGACAAAACCAGCCTGATCATAATGAATCACATCAGATAGCAAAGGACAGAGCCGACTGGCCAAAACTTTGGCATAGATTTTAAGATCAACATTCAACAGGGAGATTGGTCTATAATTAGAGCATAACGTCGGGTCCTTGCCTGGTTTTGTAATAGTCGCCTCCGTCATGCGCGGATGATCTGAGATGAATTCTGGTAATGCATTAAAAACCTTAGTCAGAATCGGTACAAGAAGGTCAGAAAACTTTTTGTAGAAAAGTAACGGGAAGCCATCGGGGCCCGGCGCCTTACCAGTTACCATCAAACCGATGGCCCAAAGTACCTCAGCTTCAGAAATAGGCTCATCCAGGGCCGCTGCTTGAGCAGAAGTAAACTTAGGAAGTGAAGCCAAAGACACGTAACTCTTCTGAGCCTCCCGAAGAGGAACAGCCGACGGGGGATCAAGGTTATTGAGGGATTGATAATAGCGCCTGAAGGACGCTGCCATAGTGGGAACATCCCTAGAGAGAACACCATCATGGCTCAGGATAGCTTGAACGTTCTGCCTCTGCATCGTCCCCTTTAGCTGAAGTGACAACCACCTGCCTCCCTTGTTACCAGTTTCATAATGGAACCGCTTCGCCCACAAGTAAGACCTGTCAACCTGAGCACTTAATAATGTATTCACACGGTTCCGATAAGAGAGGACCTCAGATAAATCAGATGCCCTACCCGAGGAAGCATGAGACAACTCGGCCACCGCCAAAGTTCGTAAGAGGGAGTCAAGTTCCTCTGCAGACCTGCGTCGTCTCCTCACCGCAAGTCTAATACAATCTCCCTTCACCACACACTTGAGGGCCTCCCAATACGTAAGAATTGAAAGATCAGGCGGCTCATTCAGGGTCACAAAATCCTTAATTGCCACTCTCAGTTGATCTGCAGAAAGAGGATCAGTTAAAAGAGAGCAGTCTAATCTCCAGCCACGTAAGGGTGAAAGTACCATCGGGATAGCTAAGGAAAAAGTGATCGGGGCATGATCCGACCACGTGATAGAATGAATGTCCGAATCCAACACATAGTGCAGATGAGCTTGAGACAACAAGAGAAGATCGATTCTGGAGTAGGTGGAGTGTGGAGTAGAAAAGAAAGAGTATCCCCGAGCAGAAGAGTGCTGAAGCCGCCAAGGGTCAACTAAAGCAAAATCCACTAAAGCTTTACGAAAAGCCACATAATGAGATTGTGGGAGACTAGCAATCCCGTCCGAACAATCCAGAGACGGGTCTAAGACAGAGTTGAAATCCCCTCCCACAACCAGCAGCCCCTCTCCAAAGGAGGCCAAATCCTCTAGAACACATCTAAGGAAGGAGAGCTGTCGAGAGTTGGGAGCGTACAATGAGCAAAATGTGAGGCGCAATGATCCCAACTGCCCTTTCACAAAGATATAACGGCCCTCCCTGTCTCTCTAAACATCGAGACATGAGAAGGGGAAAGATCTATGCATAAAAATTGCCACACCACTCTGCTTGGAGGGTGCACAGCCAAGATAGTGAGAAGAATAATTCTTACTGCGAAGCGTAGGAATATGTGGAACAAGAAGGTGAGTCTCCTGCACAAAGCACACTTGTGCTCGCAGGCGAGTAAACTCCTGAAACATAATAGACCACTTAAACGGAGAGTTCAGTCCCTTAACATTAAGGGATGAAACCCTAAAAGTCAGAGCCATAGTGTGAGGAACAGAAGAAAAGGCTGAGACCCAGGGACACCCCCCAAATATGAATACCCAAAGCACACACTCACCAAGGGAAAAGGAAAAAAGAAGGGAAGAAGAGGACAAACGATAAAAGATAGGAGATAAGGAAGAAAAAGAAAAACTGAAAAAAGGGAAAATTCCCTTCAGTATGCATATAGCACAGCACACCAAAAAAGAGAAAACACGTATACTACCGTAGTGTTAAACAAGAAGCGCTGAAAAGAAAATACTGCACGGCTGTTAGGGGGAGAAAAATCACATAGAGAGATCATGACATTTACATAGAGCTGTATTCAACAAGAAATGAGTGATAGAGAAGGCTGCAAACTAAATAATATAACAAATAGACCTAGCAATAGTCACTGAATGACAAGAACCTAGCAAAAATACTACTAGGGCAGAAAAGATTGTGCCCATCATGCCGAAGAGCAAACTGGCATAACTGCAACATAACGCTTTGCATCTCCGGCACAACAGAGCTCCCCAGGTGATGCAGTGCCACCACCACATGTTGCTCAGCACTAAACAGGGCACAACGTCGTCCCAAACAGTGATGACGGCAGTCCACCACCTGAATTCCACCTAACACTAACCATATCCCACAGTTTGGGGAAAAGTAACATACATAAACACAAACCCCGGGACTCCCGCAACCTCACCGTCTGCCAAGGCCGCAGAAGGACGGGCCCGGACACTCAGCGCCTCAAAACATTACCCCATATCCAGACCCGTCGCCCTGAGCAGCCAAGCCAGAGGGGCACAGCACAATATCCCAGGGACCCCCCTGCCAACTTAAAATAGCATAGAGAGAAAAGAGCAAGGGAAGGGGAAAATGTAAAGCAAATAGGATTAAAAAGGTATAGAAAGCAGAACAGGGAATCTCCAAAGATGTCATCTACCGCTAGCCAGCACCGCAGTGCGGCACAATAGATCCCAGCACTAGATGGCAACTACAGAAACGGTACAGGTTTTTTTTTTTTTTTTAAATTATGTCTTTGCTGACAGCTTCCCAGTTACCAGTTGAGAGTATAGTGTCCCCCACCAGAACTAAGAAATGGAACCTTCAATATATTAGAGTATGGGGGGAAGGGAAAAAAGGCATGCCCAAGGGCAAAAGAAAAGGAGAATTGGAGAGAGCCAAGGAGAAAGTGATGACAGATAACACGGCTGGGGCAGAAGGGTCCCAAGAAACAAAAGAACAGATATTTATAAAATTACAAAGAGTCATAATAGGCAAAACATATATGAGACAACCAAAACATTAGCACACCCCACATGACAATAAAGTGAAGTCCACGCCAACCCCCAACCCCCCCATAACACAGTCGGAGCGAGGGATGCTCCGTTACCCGCACACCCCCAATCCGAGCATATAGCATACCCCAACCCAAGCGGCAACCAGCCGCTCTCAAACATTACCTAAGCAGGTACAGAGATGCGAAAAGGGGTCACAATGGGGAACAAAGATGGGGGAAAGGGAGAGGGAGGGCTAGGAACATGACAAGCAAAAGGAAGAAGCAGAGGGAAAAACCAGGGAAGAAGGGTAGGAGAAGGGAATGTTTTAGCAGCTGGTTGGCCAAGGCAAACCCCGGACACCGGACACTCCCGGGGATGTCGAAAAGGACCGTCAGGAAGGTACCATCCATCTCCTCCTTCTTCAACTTGAGTGATCTGGAGAAGGACCAGCAGCAGGCCTTTTAACGCCACGGGAAACAGTCTGCCAACGTGGAAGCTGCTGTAGAGGCTCTGGTGGTCTCGCAGATGTGCACTCCGTCAAAGGGGTCACATTCACTGTCGGGAACCTCATTAACTCACAGACCCCCTGGATCTCCTCCACTCTATGAATATTATGAGTGCACCCCTCATATGTAATAATCATGGCAAATGGGAATCCCCAGCGATAAGGGATCTGCCTCTTGCAGAGATCCTCTGCCAAAGGTTTGAATTGTCTCTGAAGCTGCAGGGTTCGCAAGGAGAGATCATGATACAGAGAGAGTTGAGCCTCTTCAAATAACACATGGGGTAAGTTGCGTGCTTTTTGCATTACATCCTCCTTTTGTGCGAAGGAATTGAAGCAGCAGACTACATCCTGGGACGTTCCCCTTGTTGTCCACGAGGGCGCAGGGCCCGGTGCGCTTGCTCCAGCTTCACCAAGATCGGAGAGGTAAGGCCTAGCAACTCACTGAATATCTTCTGTAAGGTTTGCAAAAGTTCATGTGGTGGAACTGACTCCGGCAACCCCCGCACTCTAATATTCGAGCTCCTACCTCGATTTTCCAGATCATCTAACTGGGACCTGAGCTGCTCGATGGCGTCATCTTGCAGTTGTATATAGCGATACAGGTCCTCATGTTGAGAGAATAAAGTTTCTTGGCCTTCCTCCAAATACTGCAGACGGGCTCCCACACTGTGAAGGTCTGCTCATAGCGCTGCTATGTCCTGTTTGATGGAGTCGCCAAGCGAGGTAAGCATTATCTCGATCTCCGCCTTTGTGGGTAGAAGGCTAATATCCCTAGTAGATCTGGGAGGGGAGGCCGCGCCTGCAACATTTTCTTTGTCGGCGTCCATCATCCGTACGGTCCTCTGTTCAGGAGAGAGGTCCTTCAATTCCCTTCGGCTCCCACTCGATGAAGAGTCAAAGAATGCACCAATTGACTGTGCCATCTTTTTCTTGCCAGTCATAGCAGTGCCCAGCGAGGCAATTCAAAAGTCTGGTGTTGAAAAACAGCCCTCTAGGTACGCTTTTAGAAGCTACAGCTCAGGAGCTAACTCACTACACGTCCGCCATGCAGCAAGCCTGGACACGCCCCCCTCCCTTTTATTATTATTAAACTTACTCATATTGATAGCAGTCACTATGAGCCTCTCCTGCCTGAATTTTACTATATACTCACAGCACAACAGTCTAGCACCTCTCTCTCTGTAGCTACTTATATTAAGTTTCACTTCCTGGAAAATGGCACTTTTTATAGAGAAAACATGAAAAACATATGAGTAAAGGGGCTAAAACTGTTTAGCCAGTGAAAAAATAGTAAAACTTTTTTGACATGGGCAAAAATGGCGAAGATTTTAATCATTTTACTGAAAATGGATTTTCCCACGAAAAAGAGGACAATCACTTGGTTTTCACAGATTTTTTTTTGCTGGAACACAACAGGACTGAAGTCAGGATGGCAGCACAGGCTCACAAGTCAGAGGCGAAATGTGTTGGCAATGGAAGTCACTCAAGATACAATGTTAGAGACTGTCACACAGGATACATGTAAGGCACATAAAAAGGCAGAGGAGGCAGGATTAAATAAGAAAATTACTGAAAGGATAACAGGAGGCATGAAGAACAGAAAAAGCCTGAAAGGATCTCAGGGAATGGTTCCTGATCCTGACAGTCACTCCTGACACTTTGAATACTTTGACAGGTTGAACACATTCTATGGAAAACTGCCTTCAGTGACTCACCTCTCCCATACCATGCAACAGAACAACTAAACACAAGTCAACTACGAATACATTTTGTAGACAGTAGGAGACACAGTTAATGTAAAAACCATTTTAATCTGTGATAACTCCAGAAAGGTACATCTCCCAGCAGTGGGAGTAACCTTGTTTTTCTTAACAGGAAAAGCCCAAAATATATTAAAATATTTTTTTCTTAAAAAGTTTACTGCCTACACATACATATGTAGTTTCTTGAATGGAGTGAAGAGAAAGCATGTCTATAGGTAATATGTTTAACATTTCTTGCAGTTTAGGCTATTCTGGGAATCATTAGAGGAACTGTAGCATACAAAATATAAATTTTATTGTAAGAAAATGTACAATAGTAGAGGCTACATCTGTATGTCATTGTTTGCAGTTTGACATTCTTTTATTCAATTTATACCATGTTAGTTACATATGGAGTTTGAGAGATCTGCTTACTCTCTCACCGGGTAGAAAGTAACATTCACTTGTCTTATACTTCAGTAAAGCTCATTAATACCTTTTGAATCCAATCTTTCCAGTCCATTAAACAATGGTGTTTTATTATATTGTATTGCAATGCTTCAATAACAGTTGTGATATTTGTTTCTAAATGAAAGTGAGAACAAAATTGCATTATTGTTACAATTTATTTTTCAGTAAATGAGGATAAATTGCAATGTTGCCTTTTTCCTTGTTGCATTATAATTTTCTGTAACCCATTAAATTAAATAAACCCAACATCTGACAAGCATTTTATATATTCCTTATGAGGCAAGAATAGAATAGACTGTTATTAAAGTGGAAGGGATATTTAACAGTCTATTGAATTAACCTGAAATAGCAATAATGCAACATCTCTATTAAATATTTAATTGGAGTGGGAGAATGTCTTTTATAACTGTGTGAAACCACCTCTGGCTTTTAACAAAATGTTGAATCTCTGCATTTGACATATAATGAACATGTAATAAAACACTTGTTAAGGGCCAATTAAATGCTTATTAACTGTCATTTTGTTAAGATCAATTTTTCTATATCTTTGTATATTGGACATTTGTAAAAAAAATGTTGATTTGAACCCAATTTTGAGTATATAGACGAATGCACTGCAGCATCGTTTATCATTTATTTACTTTTGTTTATTTACTAAGTAAACTATATTGATTGATTTGGCTTTAATTAACCCTTTGCGTGCCAGATGGGTATGGAATGCATTGCATTACATTCTGTACCCCTCTGGCACTCAAAGGGTTAATATACATGCAGTACTGCGCAAACATTGTAGGCAGGTGTGACAAAATGTTATAAAGTAAGAATGCTTTCAGAAGCAGACATTTTATTAGTTCATTTTCATCAATTAACAAAATGCAAAGTGAGTGAGCAGAAGAAAAATCTAAATTAAATCAATATTTGGTGTGACCACTCTTTGCTTTCAAAACAGCATCAATTCTTCTAGGTACACTTGCACAAAGTCAGGTATTTTGTAGGCATATAGTCAGGTGTGTGATTAAACAATTATACCAAACAATTGCTAATGATCATCAATTTAATATGTAGGTTGAAACAAAATCATTAACTGAAACAGAAACAGCTATGTAGGAGGAATAAAACTGGGTGAGGAATGGCCAAACTCAGCTAATAAGGTGAGGTTTCTGAAGACAGTTTAATGTCAAAAGCCATATACCATGGCAAGACTGAGCACACAAAGTAGTTATAATGCATCAGCAAGGTCTCTCTCAGGCACATATTTCAAGGCAGACAGGGGTTTCCAGTACTGTATATATACACTGATTTTCTGTACTTCAAAGGGGGACTGAGTTTTCCCATTATGAAGTTGTGCATTGTACATTCTTTGCATTTGCATCAATATGAAAACAAGGACTTGATTCCACTACCTGTAGTGTTCATTTTGATGGGATGTGCATTAAGTACATTACAAAAATATTATTTTACTTATATATTTGCTGTTGAGATGCCAGAAGGATCTTGCCAGTAAAAGTACATAGATTAAATCAACTTTTCATTTTGCAGCAAAATAATAAAAATAATATAATGCTTTGTCAGTTGAATGCAGGCCCATTTAAGGTAATCTAAGAGCCCTGGTGAAAGTGGGAAGGAAGGCACCCTCCTAAGGTTCTGTGATAGCCTTCCTTGAGCTCGCTAATATTGGTGTAAAAAGCATCAATTTTGGTATGTTCGTCCTCAGGCATCATCTCTCTTCCAAGACCATCTGGCCACAGGATAAAGATAAGTTCTGGTGAGTACCAGAGACTCAAGCTGAGGCCCTCTGGGTTCAATTTGCATCTTATTCCCAAAAATGTATTTTAAAGTAGTAAAATGAGATAATTGGTCTAATTATACTACATCCTTAATTGGGTATATTTGTACAAGGGTTGAATCTGAGGATCCCTGCCTCTTCTCCCCAAAAAGGAAGGGCTAAATAAATTATATAAAAAAAATTAAAACCATATACACATTTTAATAAGATGCACCCCAAGTCAGCATCTGTATTAAAAACTTTAATTACAAATTATTATTGTAAATGTATTTCTTATTGTGTGTATGTATGTATGTATGTATGTATGCGTATATATGTTTATCTTTATTTATATGGAGCTGCACAGTGTACTCAGCGCCTTACAACAGACATATGTTACAATAAATGATGGGATAAAATAAGTGCTTACAGTCTAAATGGGTAAAGAAGACAGGCAACAGGGTATGAGGGTGTCAAGTGCTGAGATTACAAGTGCGGAGTTTGGCCAAAGGTGGTACATGGTCCAGTGCTCCAGAAGATAAGATTTCAGGGTAGACTTAAACACAGAGGGGGAAGGAGGCGGACAGGAACATAAGAGGAGATGAGGGAAGAGATGTAAGGAGGGGTAGCAGTGTGGAGAGCAATAACCCTTTGAGTGCCAGAGGGGTACACAACACATTACTTTGTAATGTGTTGTGTACCCCTCTGGCACTCAAACGATTAAATGTAAGAAGTACTTTGTAATTGATGCGTTGCTGAATAGGGAGCAATGACAGATGTCTAAGAATTATGTGAGCAGGTTCAGTTTTTGGGGAGTGTGTGGTGATTCATGCAGCTGAGTTTAAAACAGATTGCATAGGTGAAAGATGAGTCGCAGGGAGGCCAGTTAGTAGGATATTACAATAGTCTAAGCAGGATAGAATGAGGTCATGTATAAGAGTTTTAGTAGTTTGTTGGGAAACTAATGGGCATATTTTAGTAGTGTTCCAGAGAAAGAACTGAGATGATTTAGCCACTTAATGTGAGGGGAGACGGAAAGAGAGGAATCAAATATGGCCCCAAGGCAGCGTGCTGAGCTGACCGGATCAATATCAATTCCATCAACTATAATGGTGAAGCTAGGTGTTGGGCAAGGTCTTGGTGGGAAAATGAGCAGTTCCGTTTTAGACATGTTTATCTTCAGTTGACGAAGTGCCATCCAGGAGGAAATGGCCAAGAGGCAGTCTGAAATTTGTAGCTGAATTTGAGGTGAAAGGTCAGGAGTGTAGATCTGGGTATCAACAGCATATAGATGGTACTTGAAGCCAAATTAACTAATAAGTTCACCCAATGAAAGGGTGTACATTGAGAAAAGCAGTGTACCCAGAACGGAGCATTGAGGCACCCCCACAAGGCTCCATTCTTGCTTTTGAAGGCTATTTTATTACCTTTGTTTTGCCATGGTCTGGTCAACCATTATCTAGTTTGTTCAAGCTGTATGGTTTTAGAGCTGTCTACTGTCATCCTTATCCAATAAAGTACCCTATACACATTCTTCCTGTACCTGCCTTCTGTCCTGTATCCAGTCACTGTCTGCAGACCTTACAGCTAGTGAGTAGTGGCACTAACTTCTCTCTATGCACTTAAAAATCCTCTACTCTCTGTCATGGCAGTTCTTTTCTGAGGCCCCATGGACTTCTTTACCTGATACTTTTACACGGTTCTCGCTGGATATGATTTATACACCCAGTGGTGTAGTGTTCAGTTACAATCAGTGTATCCTGTTGCCTCAAATGCTTCTCTAAATTTGATTTCATACACAAAAGCAGCAGTCTTTCCTGAGTATACCACAAAGGTAATCAATATGGCTATACAATTTCATCAATATGTTATTTTTTTAAGTATTTAACTTTTTTCAAAAATGGACATTATTAATCAAACTTAGTCTGAACTTTTGATTGTCCTGAACTGAAATGTAGCCAAGAGGAAGCAAATATGCTGATTCAGGCCCAGCCAATTACATTATCGTATTGAGTTTTGAATCTGGAAGATGATTATTAAAGAGTGAATAAACCTCCATTTTTAACCAAGAAAAACTACTGAGAATGGCGTACTGAATGCATAAATAAATTAATTATATATTTGGAAATATATAACAGGAGCAAGCTGCTATGCTAAAAGATCTTAAAGGCAAAAGAAGAAACAGAAATGTGAAAAGAATAGGATAGCAAAATAATACATAGAATAAGTACTAGATCTGTAAATATTTAATAACAATATATGCATAAAAGTAAATTAACAATATATTAAAATACAGTAAAAATGTCAACGAAAATAGTCCCAAATTCTACATAGGAAAAAGAATTTCCAAAGATAATAAGTAATAAGACTTTAATGGAAGATGAGAATTCTATTATGATATTAAGGTAGATTATATATAGCAGAAAGTCATAAATATGTAGTTGTTTGCCAATAGACTGTCCTTCACTGTATCAAAAATCTCGATGTATCCACATGTAGAGGTGTGCAAATAGAAATAAATTATCTTACATCGATATTCTGGTGAATTGCCTCATTTGATCTTCTCTCTAATGGTGCTACACTGTAGTGGGCAGGAAACAACTTGATGGTGTAGATTATATCCCATCTGGATGAGTGCATCAAAAACAGACCAGAAAAGACAGGTCTTGGTTTATTGAGAACAACCCCAAAAGGCTCACAGCAGGCAGATGTCCGATGACTTGGAGGAATATTCAATGTCATGTATTCTATTAATTCTTTACTCTGAATTCTGTGCAATATTGCAAAATCAAGGAATAAAATGAAAATAACCTCCTGTATCTCTTGTTCTAAATTCCTCAATAAAGGGGTCTCCAATGTCCAATGCTTTTCATATATGTACAATATGTCTTCAGTAGATGAAGACTGAGCAAGTAGAAGGGTGAGTTGGGCATGTATTCAAATATAATACATACCAAGCTTTTAGTTGGGGACTGTGAAAGTAGAGATATTTATACAATGTTAGTCTCCTTGAAGCACTGAGAGATGGGTATGTTTTAGCAGCAGGCTTTTCTACATTGTTTCACGATCTTTTTTATATTGTATCTTTTTGCATGAATGCATTCTGTCTGCTTTTATATTCTCATACAGAAATCTTTCTGAAAACAAATTGAGATAGCTCCATGTTTGATACATAAAAGTATAAAAAATAGGCATAGATGAAAAAATATACATCATTTTAAATGTATTTATACATTTAAAGAATATACAGTGTGAAGTCAAAAAGGAGGTTGTCAGTCACTTCAAAGTCTCTGTAGATTTATAACTGTTTCAGTTGGTGCTGGAAATTATCCCCACATAGAGTGTTTTTCTTTTTCAACACAGAAAGGAAGTGGGGAATTAGAGGGAGGTTGCTGATTATCCTACTTGAACTTTGATCTTCACATTAAATGTCAGGAGTAAAGTAAAAGGCTCAAAAGAAATGAAATTTGTATTTATATTCTCTTCAATCTAAAGTCAGTGAGGTGGGGGTCAGTACGAAGGTTGGGCATAACATCCCACCTCAAGAAGGGATATGGCTGAGGGTGAGTGTGTGTGTGTGTGCATGCATATGCATATGCTTGATGACATGCTTGTGTGTGAAATTATGTGCATGAGCGTATTATGGTCTGTGAGCAAGAACATCAGAAATGCCAGAAAGGGGTGAGGGAACATGGCACTGGAACATTTTCCACAGGTATGTTTCATCTCCATTTCCTGTGATTATCTGAGGAAAGGAGAAGAATGCTTCCTTTTTATGGGACTTCCCACACAGAGCTGGATCATGGGCAAGACACTCGCCTAGGGCCCAGTGAAGTTGGAGGCCCTGCCAATCCAAACCACGGGGACAGAGAAACAGCTAAAATCCATGAATATGATTAATCCTTTGAGTACCAGAGTGGTACACAATGCATTGCTTTACCCTCTGGCACTCAAAGGGTTAAGTGTGGCTGATTTCTCCCCTGTTTTTATTTTGTGCCTGTCTCCTGCTTGTGCAGAGCAGTGACAGGAGCTGGGACCAGTATTTGAGACGTCCGCTATGATGAGCAGTATGTGCCCGGGCTTTCCTTCTGCTGTTGATGCACCAGTTTCAAACTTGCTCTCTCAGGACAACAATTTTAAAAATGGAGCCCCAACAGCAAAAAGAAAGCTTGGGTATGTACCACGAGTCATAGCGGAGGTCTCACATACTGGCCCCAGCTCCTGTCACTGTCTCCATGTGATCAGGACAGGCACAAAAGAATATAGCAAAATTGAAAACTGGAGCAGCAGAACAAAGAGGTTTGCAGGGAGGCAGGGCAATTTGAGATCCTGTCTAGGGTCCAATACAGTCTTAATCCAGCTCTGTTCCCACAAGGAGTAAAATCAGTCTTTTACACAGGCCTAATTAGCAGACACCCAGTAACAAATTAAACTCTGCCCCCAGGCAAGGGCCCAAGGAACCTATTGTAACGCAAAGCAGAGTGGTTATCAATGTGAATAAGGTTAGCTAATAAAAAAATCCAAGAACCTTGCACATGATAAATGAGGAAGCATTTGAAAAAAATATTAGCCAACCAATGATTTTTACAAACAAATATATATAAAAAATGGTCCTTTCACTACCGATAGAATGAATATTCAATCAAAAATAGTCTCATAGGCTGTTATGTATTGAGATTAAGTTTACCTGCTGAAGGAAGTGACATTTATTTCTGTGCCCTTTGACCAACATACATCACTTTCTCACCCTTATCTGTAAGGAACAATAAGCATAGTTTTACTGGTCTCATAGAGGTTGTCTGAGAGATGTATATTTACTGACATGTAACCTGACTACAGCCAAACATCATTACCCCTGTGACTGATTGGAGGGCAGCCATAGCTTAACAGTTTTATTCCCCTCCTGCAGCTGAGCTCCTTGACCATGCTAGCAGAGCTGACATGGCCTTTCAAGTGCTGTTACCAGTTCACTGGTTTTCTTATATAAAAAACTCCTCTTCATTTAGACCTCTTCATCTTGATCATTGCTGATGAGCTATCAATAATTTCAAGCTGGTTGAGCATTTGGCTGAAGGTTAAATAAATCCAGGCTGGCTGTTTGCATTATTTTACCCAAGCGGAAGAATTCCAATTCTGAGCTAATTTTCTTACAAAGCTGCTAGGCATGTGGTTAGAGACATGAAATGGGTATCACATACACTTAGGTGACACAATTACATAAAAATATAAATAATCAATATATATTTGTAAAAAAAAAACAAACAAAAAAAAACATTATCTGCTCAAGTGTCAAAGATTTAATGAGATTTCCCTTTTTAGCCAACAAAAAGCTGGACTAACCAGAGATCGTATGCAGTTGTGTAAATCTTCATGGGCTGTATGCACAAACCAAAAGACAATCAATTCTGGGGTATACCACTTGTACTACAGGATACATATACAAGGTACTATTGGTATATATGGTATAACATACATTACTGTCTACAACATACATTTACTAACCTTTTCAAGTTGAGGTTTTCATTGAATTGTTTGGCCAGTATATGTTTAACCCTTTGAATGCCAGAGGGCTACAGAACGCATTGCAAAGCAATGCGTCCGTACCCCTCTGGAATGTAAAGGGTTAAGCTTGCCTGGCTGTAAAACATCTTAATCTCAAACTGCTAGAAAAATGCTAAATTATATTTATAATAATTCTGAACCCTCTTGAAACATAGGGATACCCTTGTTTTAGTCTGTAGGAAAACCATATATCATATATATTTTTTATATCCCGTGTAAATCTCTGCTGCAGTGGCCAGCAGTTGTGCTTAATTAAAATACTTTTTAGTTCACTACATTTATACCATCATACACCTATTTCACTGGATCTGCAGTTGCTTACATCAGCTACAAGCAATATATGAATTCTTAAATGACTTGGCTTCTTTCCTCAGTGTGAGCTTTTACACTCACAGTTCTAAACAATTTGTGTGTAACATCACCATCCTGTTTTGATCTGTTGAAGATGCATTTTCTCTCTTGTTTTTCTATATTAGAGATGAGTATCTGGAAAGGACTGCATTAAACAGAATATAATTAAAGACTGGATCACTGACAGTATTCTTTTTCTTTAATATTATATTAATATAATTATATAATATATATTATATAGAATATGCATTGTCTTGCTACTTAGGATCTATAAGTGGCTTATTAAATTACTCATCTGTGCATTTATGGTAGTCAATATCTTCTTTTGTTGCTAACTTGTTCACTGTAATTGCTGGCTATTGTTATTAGCAAAACTTCCCATCATAAAACAAAAATATAAGAAAAATTGTGCTTTTCATCTTCCTTGGGAATTTCCATGGAAGAACTGTTTCACATTTTAGCTTAATTGAAATGAATGGGAATTGCAAACAAATGTGCCCACATGAATGGAATGATGCACAAAAGAAAAGACAAGTAATTCTTGAGCAATAAGGAACAATCAAAAATTTTCATTCATTTAAATGGGGGCTTTTAAACCTCTGAATGCAAGAAAGGTCAGTGGGTTGGAGACACCTCTAGCATTCAAGGAGTTAAAAGTCACATTCAATTTAAATTTAATATTGTTTCTTCCCTGTGACACAGCTGGTTTGTCCCAGAATGCCCTAGAATTATTCTACTTTTCTCTTTAATTAAAGCTCAAAGGATTGTATTCAGCAAGCTAGAGGTTCAGTTGTAGAATGCCATAGTTGGTTTGCTCCAGAACTGCATCGCCTCTCTTTTGTGCATGAGGCCCTATGTTCTTAAGTCTTGTCCCCACTGAAATCAATGAGAAGTACAATTTCCACCTATGTTATGTTCTCTCAATAAGTTTTCACAACACTGAAATCAATGGAAATTGACAATTTTCCAAATAGTCCCCCCTCCACCTAAGTTACAACTTTTGTGGGAAGGAGAACATTTTACTATGTGGACATTTAAGAGAGGAGAAAATAAGAGTTGCTTTCCAGCACTAATTTGTTTGTACGTTTTTTTTAATTTGGGTCTTCACTAAGTTGAGTAATTGAGCCCCTTGAGTAGAGCCATCAGTGAGTGCAAGGAAACAGTCCATAAGCCATATTGAAGAGGCTTTGGAATAGTATTTTTAACCAATAGATGAATGCTACTACTCAGAATACCAAGGAGATACTCAAAGAAGGTATTCCACTTTAGAAGAATATCTAAGATGCATGGCTTATTTTTTTAGAAAAACCTACGATGGTGTGCACTTCCTGAGAAGAGGCTTAAAGTGGTCAGGTTTGTTAACATTTGGTATGCTTCGTCTATTGAATAAATCCTTTCTAGTAAATGAAATAGTCAGAGGCCTTTTAAAAGGATAGTAATATTTCAAAATAGAAGCAGATTTAATTAATCTAAATAGTATTTGGGCCTTGGAGAATGTTATTTCATTACTGTCAGAGTTGTAGTTCAAGAGTAATTGAATGATAAAGTATCCACCTCCTGAACCTTTTTACTGATGTAACACTGCTCAGCTCAGAGCAGCAAAGTGGTGTCCAGATGGCTTGCAGAGAGGAACAATCTTCAATTAGCATAAGGGAAAAACCTGAAAAGCCTGTCAAGGGGGGAAGGGTTTTCATTGTTCTCACAGTGAGAAGATTGTCCCTTGCTGTGATGTGTCTGGTCTGTGGACCAGATTTCACATCTGAGGGGAGGTGGCTTACACTAGGTAAAAGGGACAGGAGGGGGATAATTTATCATTCAATTACTCTTGAACTGCTTTTATTTTGAAACATTACTATCCCTTTAACAAATCCAAATCCACAAACACCAGATGGAATTGGTTTGGTTGGAGTATATTTAATTGTCCTTCATCGGTAATGGCAAGAAACCAAATACCACATCCTATATAATAATTTGCTAAAATGTTAGTAACGACGCAGTCATGCACAGTAGAGACTGCATGTGATGAAACTGATACAAACAGAGTGTCCAGCTCTGTAACAGCCGTGGCATGGGCAGTCTCTACTGGGCATGACTACACTGTGACTGCTTGGCACTGTGGCCTGTGTACATGGGATTTTATACTAGTTTCTGATAAAATCCCACCTTTCTTGCCCCAAGATTCAGTGAAGAGATGTTGAAAATAGCTTATTTGAAGGGTCCTGCCTGCATAATTAATTATAATAAAGTAAAGGTTAGTAGTATTATATTTATTTACCCTTTGACTGCCAAAGTGGTACGCAACGCATTGCAGATCAATATATTGAATACCTCTTTTACACTCAAAGTGTTAAAAGGTTAATAACCATTTATTTTGACTTTACAAATTCTGCAATTGCTAATATGTAAAGTCAAATTGCCTTACTTTTTATGATATGATATATTTATTTTATTCACCCATTTTTTTTTAATTAAGTTACTAGCAGTAAGATTCTCAGATCTCTACAGAGAGTTTTCTGGAAAAGCATGTTATAGTGATACAATGTAATAGTATCAATGCACTCACAGTACTCACAGTCCTTAACAGAAAGCTCTCTGGTAACAGATCAATGGAGCTCAATGTCAAGGACATAAAAGTGTATAGAAAATGTGACTTAACATATTATGCATGTGCAAAGTCAACATAAAAGGGTTATTATCCCTTTAACCCTCTTAATGCCAGAGGTGTATGCATCGTATAGCTTTTCAATGCATTGAATAGTCCTTTGGCACTCAAAGCTTTAAACAGTGTATGACAGGATTTGTTAACCCCTTAAGGACCATTGACGTACCCAGACCGTCACACTGGTCCGGCACTTAAGGACCAGTGACGGTCCTGGTATGTCACGTTGATCGCTCCAAGACCGGAGCAATCTCTTTCAGTCCCTTGTTCAGAGTGCCGGCACACATGATCAGTCACGTGGGGTGGAACGTTGAACTTCCCTATCTGGTCCTTAATCGACCACACACCCCGGGAATGCTGGTCCTTAAGGGGTTAATGGGGTTAATTGAATGGCAGGTAAAGCCAGGCTTTCATACATCTCTCTAGTCCAAATTTCTAAATAATGATCATTTTACAATTTTAAAGTAAAAGGCTGGCCATCCTATTTTAATTTCTTATATCAAACACAGTAGAAGATATGAAATTGTTAATTTAATAAGGCTGATGTATTAAGAAGAATTGGAACAGATCTGTAGCAAACCAACTACACTATTAGGGGAAAAATAAAAAAATGACTAAATACTGATTTATATGGGACTTTTACTCCTTAATTCTGAAGAGGTCTCCGTGCATTGTTTTTTAATTCATTGGAGACTGATTTAGCATTCAGGGTTTAAAGGCCAATTTAAATCAATGGGGAATTTTATGTGCCCCCTATAATGTAGCTGTAAATCAACCTCAATGGACTGAATGTAAAGAACAACCTGCGCAGCCCCACTCATGTTAGCTTCCTATGTCAGTGGCTAAATTTCAGAGAAGAGTGTGTGATTAATTTAGGGCATATTGATGCACACACATTTCCCTATCATCAATACATTAATGCCAGGAAGGCCCTTATGCCTCCTCTGCAGTGTGTGCAATAAAATAGCATACAATTATGCCATTTCCTCTGCACCACATTTGACACTGAGTTACAGTAATGCCCAGTGTGTTGTTGTGTATTGCACTGGATACCACTCTGGTGCTCAAAGGGTTAATTTCAGCAAATAAATGAGGTATAGTGGAAAAAAATGCCCCAAAATGACCATAACCTCCCCACTGCTCTCCGTTCGGCAAAAGTGGCATTAAGGACAGAGTTTTAATGTAAGAAGCTTAGTAAATTGGCGTTATGCAGGTGTACCACTAAAAAAATCTGTTCCAGTGACTGGCTTTACATGGAATCATATTTATAATTTCCTCTCAATGACTTTTAGAGAAGTTGGTATACACTGAAATAGAAGCATATTTCCAGTAAAGTAAAATATCCAAGGGAGCAAGTATTAAATCTACCATTTACCCATGAGCCAGATTCATTAATAGATCTATAAATATAGACTGTAGAAGTATTGCCCTAATAAAAAGTAGGGCTCTGTATGCTATTAATATAGGATGGCAGCTTGGCACAAAGTTTTGCTAGCCTATGAATCAGAAACGTTACATACAACCCAATGTGAATTGTGACAGAAATATTATGGTAGATAAACGATATACTATGAAACTGCTAAATTAAATAAAATATTTCAATGCATAGCAACACGTTTTAATGTAATTTGGTTCTAATTGATTTCTTGATTAATAGAAAATGTCTCTAAAATAAGTTATTTAAAAAAATTTACTTGAAATGTCATATAATGAACTTCATAGACAGTAGTTTTACCATTCCGAATGTCACTGATTTAACATAGATAAACCAGACTTTACCCAGATATTCCAGTTTATCAAGAGCCATTATTCTCAACATTACTTCTCCTCAGGACACACCCAACTATTCATGTTTTTATGATCACAGGTGGGTAATCAACTGATCAGTCATTGTGATTGATCTAACTGTGCTTAATCAGGGCAATATGGATGTAATGGCAACACTCACTCTACAAAATATTCTAAATGCCCAGGTGCACAATCCCAAAAGCAGGGAAGACAATAAAAAAGGAAAGAGAGCACCTGTGGGAAGTTTGTAAGCAAAATGATAATGTATTGTAGGTCCTACAATAAATTTCCATTTGCTCTCATAAGTCCTGAGGGTTCCGCTCCTTCCTTTTTTATTGTGCTTATTCAGGGATATATTGAAAGCCTGACCTGTTGGCGTGTCCCAAGGGTTGGAGTTGAGAATCACTGATCTAGAGGGTAAACCTGACCATCAATTTTACTTTATGAGAGATAATTAGCCTAATTTGCTAAGAATAAACAGAGGAATTCTGGGGCAAAACAACTGCTCTTTAGGGGACAAATACAATGTCTAATATCGTTAAACTGGACTTTTAATCCTTGAGTGCTAAAGAGGTCTCAATTCATGTATTTCTTCACAGTTGTTGGACACCTCTATACCATTCAAAGGGTTAAAATCCATATTCAAATCAAAGGAAAATTGAGGATTATTTATTTGTCCCAGAAATGCTTCAGTTTTCTTTGTTCATACACCTCAAAGTAACTGAGGTGTAAACTGGCCGGTCTTAAAGTGTTTGCTCCGTTGTTGGTTAAACGTTTACTTAACCCTTTGAGTGCCACAGAGGTATCCAATGCATTACAGCACGATGCGTTGGATACCTCTCTAGCACTCAAAGGGTTAGATTGTGATTATACTTGGGTGAAATGTCATGTTAGGAATGATTAACCCAAGTTGTCACAATCCCTGCATCTCAACTTAAATAAACAGTAAACTTTTTATGAAAACCTTGTTACAGAGAACTTAGTTTTTTTTGTCAAAAATGATAACTGTTCAAACAGACACAAAATGATGACTACATTGCTATCACAGTCTATGGAGACCTGAAGTTAGTGACCCTCCTCTCATATAAAATGCAAGGTGAATGGAAGATTAACTTTCTGGACACCAGAGGGGACTGCTAATGTAAAACAAAACACCTTAAACTGTAACAACTTTGTAATTACACATGTGGGAGTAACTTTGTTTTACTCAGCAGGAAAAAGCCCTATAATATAGCTATACCTCTTCCATGGTAAATTTTCCCAGTGTATGGGTGTTGTGAAGCATTGTCCTCACCTATACTTCTTATGGAGTTCTGTACCTCTGCAGAGGAAAGACTGGTGCAATAGAGGGTTTAGTAATGCTTCCACCTGACAAAGACCTGCCCATGGACAGGGTAAAAACAGCCAGAATCTAAAAAAATAGGCCAAACTTACACTCAGTGTAAAATAGTAAAATTGTACCTTTAATAATAGAACAAAGCATGATAACAGAAAAATAAAAATTCAACATATAATAAGGAAACCCACAATAACACCTTTCCACCTAAGGTTACCCTGTGTGTCTCCCAAAATGCTTGCCCACCAGTGGGACCCTTTCTGAGGTAGATATAGTGCTATCCCTTTTATGAGATAAATCCCAAAGAGTTCCTGTTGCTTGTGCATAGGACTCTATGGAATGCCCTACAGTCCTAGATGGACACAGGATACCTAAATCTAACTAGCCTCAGATGTGACAAGAGAAGTTACCCTCTCAATGTGTCTCACCCACTAACACATCTGCCTTGTCCTGTCCCTAATACACAATCTAAACATAAACCTAACTATCCCTAATAGTACCTAGCTACCTCTGCATATAATAATGTGGTTCTCCAGCCATCAATAAATATAAAGGCTAGTAAATAATGTGACTCTCCAGCCACTCTCAGGAGAGAAGAACTGAAAAATAACTTCTCTCTTATTCACTTAATAGAACAAGGGGATGTGCTTCCTTACAATAATAATATGGTTTTCCATCCACTTTTAAGAACAGTGGGCTAGCTAATGTAGCTCTCCGGCCAACCTTTTGGAATAAGGGGAGCTTATCAATAATGTGGCAACCCAACCACTTACAACACAAAGGGAGGCTTCCAGCCACCACACATAAAGGGTAGTCTGGGACTCTGTGTTGCTCTTACTGTGGCCTCTTCCCATGATCAACTTTCACAGACTTCTCCTAGAATTCTCTTGAGCTCCTTTACGCCTCTTCCCTCAGTTCCCCCCAGAATCCCCCTCTCTGTCTCTTTCCCTCAGACAATCTTTCCTCTCTAACCCAACGTAACCTGGCTTCACTTCCTCCCAGAAGCCTAAGAAAAGTAATATGATACTCCGATTGATGCAGAGAGAGACAAGGGTACAGTCTTCCATGGAGCTCTCTGGGTCTTATGTATTAATGCAAACGTTATTATATTTGGAGCAAATACCCAATTTCCCATTCATTTAAATGGGCTTGTAACCACTTGAATGCTAGAGAAGCCCCACCACATTGCCATACAATACGTTAAATGTCCCATTTAGGTCAAAGTGAATAATCAATGCGAGTTACCAGTTTTATTTGCTTACATTATATGGGTTCCATTACAATGCGGCTGTCCAAAATCAGTGCTCAATAGCCACCAACAGGACAGGATGTAAGGATTTCCATGATTAAGCACAAGTCAGTCAAAATGATTTAGGGAAATCCTTAAATCCTTACATCCTGTCCTGTTGGTGGCTGTTGAGCACTGATTTTGGACAGCCCTGCTTTACAATATTGGACTATCGCGTATTTTCTCAATTTCTGTTTGCAGGTTTTTGGGATAGGCCTGATATTTAACAGTTGTCATTAACTCAGTCCCATGAGAATTGGCAAGGTAGCACTGAGGATCGCAGTAGCATATTTAGCAGATTCTGGTGAGAACAAGAGGGTTAGTTTAATGTGGCCATGGAAAAGATTACAATACTTAAGGCAGGAAAATTTTAGTAAGTGAAATAATAATTATGAGGAACACTGATTGAGAAATGGGCATATTAAGTTAACCCTTTGTAAACTAAAGACATTTCCAGTTCATTGCAAAGTAATATGTTGGAAACGTGTTAGGTGTGCAGGGAGATGGTTCACTTTTAAAAGGTCGCACACGCAAACAGCATGCGACCACATCTCTCATTAACCATGTCAACATGATTAAAAGGGCGAAATGAGAATCTTGCAGTGCAGGAAAGCTCGAGATCCTCATGTCACTGAACAGTGACAGGATCCTGCAGTCTTCTGTGTGTCTGGTCAACAATCACCCTTCTCTGACCTGTAAAGTGCCCACTGCTGGAGAGAGCAGATGTTGAGGACTCTGAGGTCCATGAACCACAGTGCAGCTCACTGGCTGATCTAAAAGCCAGAGGAAAGAATGAAGCAAGAGCCCCAGTGATGAAAAAATCTTTAAAAAAAAAAAAGAAGGCACTGCGCCAGGCGTGCTGCCAAGCATAAAAACTCAGCAACATTACATAGCGAAGGGGAGAGATCAGAGTGACTCCATGTGTTGTACACTCCGGATGCAGATCTGATGATATGGCTGACTTTCTCCGATTGGCCTTATCACTCTGCTCTCTCCCCTTCTCTGTGTAATGTTGCCAAGTTGTTCTGCTTTCTTGCCATAAGATTGTGCTGGTAGAGTGAAGGAACCTCCTCCTGCACTCTGTTGTCCCTTGCAGCATGGAACTTCTGCCGTCTATTGCAACAAATATTTATCCTATGTTTCCTATGGTGCAACATTTCCCACCACAAAATTACTTCTTCTGAGGGCTGCAGTGGAGAAATAAGTATCTGAAAGCCAAAGTTGGGAGTCCTATAGCAACATATACCTGCTATATATTCCTGCTTAAATGACACTGGCGCATATTCATGATGATGTCAAGAGATAAAAAAAAGTACAATCTAAAATGTGGCAGATGTGTATGGTAATGTTGGTGGGGTACTGGAGTGTTGTGATTGATGTGTGGAGATATATATATATATATATATATATATACCATAGAAAAAGTGGATGCACTTGCACTTCAAGTGTTAACTGCCTGAATGCAATCAAATGGCTAGATTAGAACTATTTACAATATAATCAAGCACTCAGAGGTCTTTTAAATACGGGATAACCATTTATTCAAACAGCATGTCAACATTTTGGCCAGGTACAGCTGGCCTTCCTCAGGACAAACAGTGTTAAATGACCCACTCTTATACCCTTTAGTTATGTCAGTTAGCACGGAACCCCCAGTGGTTACACCCTTAAGTGAAAAGATACACATACACACTGTGTCTCGAACATAACCATAGATGCTACAGTTGAATGAAACTCTGTGCCACTGTCAAGACAATACTGTCAATACAGTTAAATAAAGCGAGTTGAGCAGTGAATACTCGCTATAGTATTACCTAGATTCTATGTTTAAGTTAGTAGAATACTGAAAAGCTTAACACCTCATTAAGGCATTTTGGGGCCACTGTATTCAGTCTATGGATCCAGTTTGTTTCCCTTTGAAGAAGACGGGTGCCTCTATCACCTTCCCATTTCAAGGGGGGCACCTGGTCAATGATCATTGTTCTGAGTGTTGGTAGACTGTGTTGTAGTTCTAGGAAATGTCTAGGCACTGGTTTATCAGGGTGCTTTGTTTGTAGTGCTGCTCTAATTGATGACCTGTGATTGGCCATTCATTCCCTGAATGTGGTGGTAGTTTTGTCAACATAGTACAAACCACATGGGCACACCAAAATGTACACCACATAGTCTAAGGTGCAGGTAACCCTGTGTTTAATGCTTATATTTTTATTAGTATGTGGGTGTTTAAAATTTTGTCTGGTAAGCATAGTGTTACAAGTGACAAGCAATTAAAACAGCCCACTTTGGGCTGTTTGGCTGTAAGCCACTTGGAGTTTGTGTTAATCTTAGATGGTGGTTCACGGTCTGGTTGCATCAATAGATCTTTGAGTGCAATTCCTCTTCTATAGGCAATCATGGGTGTTGACATAGAAAACGGAAGCTGATGATCTGAAGAAACAAGATTCCAATGTTTCTGTATGCTTTTGCACAATTACTGAGTCATTGGATTGTAACATTGTAACATTGTAGATGATGTCTTGGGAATTTTTGGTGGTCTTCCCGTCTTTCTGGTGTTCCCCCCTCATCTCGGGTTTGGCCTCCTGTAGTGCCTCCTCTGTTGGATGCCCTGGTGAGGACACCCAAAAAAGGTGGTTGTGTGACTCTGGAGGATTGTAAGATGGCTTGTGTTGTGGTAGGAGCCTCAGAATCTGATTGTGAAGGATTGCCAGAACTATCGTCTATAGTGGACAAAAGAGATGAGCACACACACATGCAACAAATAGACGCACATGCACACACAAAACAGATATGCAGAAACAGGCACATAGATTCAACAGACATGCTGAGACACACACACACATGCAACATGCACACACACATACATACACACAACAGACATGTGAGCGTCAGAAGGTTTTCAACTATGTTGCATACCACTGTTACACTGAAAGGGTTGATGATGGATTGAAGGAGCCTCGCTCCCTTCTGTCTCTTAGGTTGGGGCAGGATCATCTGTGGCACACAAAGATTTAACAATATGATGCCTTGGGCAGACCCCCCTGGGCCCGGGGGGTCAGCCCTAATTAAATATTTCATATATGTTATCTTGTGGATGTTTTATGATTGTTTTATGAGCCTTTATGGGGTGCATCCATTAAGGGCGAGGGAAGTTAGCTTATTATCTCTACTGCTAGGATCTTTATTAGATTTACTTATGCCACAGATTGTGATTTGGTGGCTTGCGTCCTGTTTGTGGACTCCCTGGTGCTGCTCCTGGCCTGGTGTGTGGGTCTGGACCGACTCCGGGGACTCTCTGACGGATGGGAGATACTGTGCTCATATGATGATCTGTGGCTTTATTATTTTACAATGCTCGTCTCCTTTAATGTTGTTGCATGTGAGTCATTTATGTCTTCTAATTGGGATGTAATTTGCATATTATGTACTCCATAGCTATTTTGTCCCATGCTCGATGCTACACCAAATAAGATGTTCCTACTCCACCTCTGTATACAGATGTGGTATGCTCTATTTCCCTCTCCACACCTTGGTCTCCTTGGAGTCTTTGATATTCCACTTTATCTCCAGGGCAGGCACCCTATGACTCTGCTTACTTTGTTCAAAATGTTTTGCTGACCCATCTATGTGTATTACACTGCCCCCTCTTAGCCTCGCAGTTCTCTGTGGTTGGCACTACTGTAGATTTGATCTCCAATTTTACTCTTCTGGTTAAATGCTAGAAATACTTTCAGTTGTATAGTTGCCTGTCTATCCACTATTCTCTCATTGTTTTCACTGCTGGGACTTTATTCTCCTCCTTTGCTCGTCCCTCCTCTACGATTTCTAAAGTCCCTTATTATAAGGTACCTTTATTTTGTTGTCATATAGACCTGTTATGTGCTTGAGTATTGTCAAACCCACTTGTGGATGGGTTTTCCATTTTCTTTTATGTAACGCTGTACTCTTCTTATTTAAGTGCTGAGGTCTTATTTGCATGATGTCTCTATATTGTACTTAAGCCTCTTTACAGGACCTCACCTTAGTTCCTACTTCAACCCTTTGTGATTTGAAGTGTTAAAAGGCCAGACTCCTGGCTGAGCATCCAAACTGGCTTCTGCATGTTAACCCTTTGAGTGACAGAGGGGTATGCAATGCATTGCAAAGCTGTATTTCTCAAGAGTTGGAGGGCCTCAGGTTAGGCATCAATGTACCTGAAGGGAAGAGGGGGCTGTTATTCTGAGCACATTGTTTCTCTGCCTACAGTAGCCATCGCACATGTCCCATTTTAATGCTGGGGATTATGGGAACTGTAGTTCTCCAGAGGTGGAGGGCCTCAGGTTGGGCATCAATGTACTTAATGAGAAGAGGGGGCTATTTTTGTGAGCACATAGTTTCCCTACCTAGAGAAGCCATCACATGTGTCCCATGTTAACCCTTTGAGTGGCACAGGGGTAGGCAAAGCATTGCAAAGCAATGTGTTGAATACCCTTCTGGCACTCAATGGGTTAATGGTGGGATGATGGGAGCTGCAGTTCTCCAGAGCTGGAGAGCTTCAGGTTAGGCATCAATGTCCCTGAAGGGAAGAGAGGTCTGTTATTGAGCACATTGTTTGCCTGCCTACAGAAGTTATCACACACGTGAAATTGTAATGCTGGGGATTATAAGACCTGTAGTTCTCCAGAGCTGGAGAGCCTCAGGTTGGGTATCAATGTTGGGCATCCAAACTGGCTTCCACATGTTAACCCTTTGAATGACAGAGGTGTAGTTAACACATTGCAAAGTAATGCATTGCGTACCCCTCTGACACTCAGTGGGTTAATGCTGGGAATGCTGGGAGCTGTAGTTCTCCAGAGTTGGAGTGCCTCAGGTTAGGCATCAATGTATCTGAAGGGAAGAGGGGTCTGTTATTCTGAGCACATGATTTCCCTACCAACAGAAGCCATCGTACATGTCCCATTTTAATGCTGGGGATTAAGGGAACTGTAGTTCTCCAGTGTTGGAGGGCCTCAGGTTGGGCATCAATGTATGTAATGGGAAGAGGGGGCTGTGAGAACATCATTTCCCTACCTACAGAAGCCATCACACGAGTCCCATGTTAACCCTTTGAGTGGCAGAGGGGTATGCAAAGCATTGCAAAGCAATGCATTGCATACCCCTGTGGCACTCAAAGTGTTGATGCTGGGGATGTAATATGGAGATAAAGGATTGTATGAAGCTTGATGTGCTGTCTCCTGTGGTGCCGAAGGGGTGAGAAAAATTACATGGGTCGCATCAAAAAGGTGAGGGTCTTAACCACGAGGTGGGGGGGAGGCAGGGCTTAACAGGGGGTGAAACAAATGGTTAATATAGGCTGGGGAAGGAGGAACACAATGGTAAAGAGCAGAAGTGGAGGCATTGAGGGAAAACATTAACTGAGGCCAAAATAAATCAGCAGCTGGGGACACAATGTGCATAGCAATCAGGTGTGAGGTAGAAGTGTGTTAACCCTTTGAGTGGCAGAGAGTATGCAATGCATTGCTGAGTAATACATTGCGTACCCCTCTGGCAGTAAAAGGGTTAAAGTTGGTATAGCAGTGTGGTGCAAATAAATCAGTACCTGGAGACACACTAGGGACAGTGGCAGTATAAATGCAGCTGGTAAGTGAAGGTTAATGTGAGCTTAATCAAGGCAGCCAATTAAGGGCTAATATGAGGCTGAAACATGTTGAACTTAGGGACAGTGGCAAATCAGTGACAGCAGCTTAATGTCATGTAAGGGTTAGGTGTCCAATGCATTGTATTGAGGGTTTCTGTACAGTTAGAGAGGGAGTTGGATGAGGCACAAAAATTGGAGAAGTGTGTAGGGTACGGGATGGAGGTATGACTCATACCTGCATAGCTAGCGGTGCATGAGCATCATGTTTCAGGGTGAGAGCATTTCATGTCTGTGTAGCAGGATTTTGCCAGAGGTTTTGTGTGGTGTGGAGAAGGAGCAAGTTTGGTGTGTAAGAGAGGTCCCAGTGTGTGTATATGTGTGTGTGTGTATCAGTCATCTTTTTTTTTTTTCAGAAGGATGTTGGGGGAGGGCCAACTCATTGCAGAGTTTTTGACAGGACCCTGGCCACTCCTGTCAAAATCACACCCCCTTGTATCTCCAGGACTGACAGTAGGGAGGAGACATGAATAGCTCCTTGTTACTGCTGCCCCTGGGTGTGTGTGTTAGGCACACAGAAGTCTTCTTTTATATATAGATTTACACATATTCCTACAGCAGTTTTTATTATTATCATGTTTGTGACAAATGTAAGCTATCCTTCTCAGATTACTGATACGCATTATTTATTGGTTATTGCAGTGGTCTGAAGTCTGGTAGAGGGTAGCAATACTTTTTCACATCCCTCCTCCTCCTCTCCATCTCTGCTGTTATTAATACATTTGGAATCGCTTTCTCTATCAGAGTTTTTGGATTCTGAGTGCAGTATCTCCATACTGTGGACTCCATGGACTGAGGCTTTCCTAAGGGGCTTCTACTACTACTGGGGCTAGCGTTGATGCAAGTCTACTGATACTGCTACTAGGTGTCAAAGGTGCAGCACTTCCAGCAGAAGCAGCAGCAGAGGCACTCATCATAGCTAAGGTTGTGGCTGTTAATCTGTGTTGCTGTTGTTGTTGCTTCTGCTCACTCAGCACAAGTGTGTGTGTGGCTGAGTGGGACTTGGACTTGGAAATGGCGATGATGCTGATGATGACTGATAGGATAACTGTGTACTTTTTGCCATATTGCTTCTCCAGGGTCAGAGATTCCAATGGTTTTCTCAACAGTTTATAGACAGGCACAGTGCTTCTTTGCAGTGGTGGAAGATTGAGCCTTTGCCTTTCTGTTAACTTTTGACGATGTCATTATCTATCTCACCCTCAGCTTAATCTGTATCTGAACAAGAGGAGGATTCTAGATCTGCATCATCATCATCAGTCATCATTAGATTATCCTCAGCATCAGCATCGCCCGCCGATTCTTGCCCACTACCTTTATATTCCTCTATTCCTCTAAGCTTTTAGAGATGTCAAACAATTTCTTTTTACTTTTACTTTCACAAAGTGTGCTACTACTTTGAGGACATGTGTTTTGGTGCTTGTCTCACCGTGTGATTCAGCAGCTAGTTCAGCTGCTACACCTTCCCCCATTACGCCATTGTCATCATCAACACTAGAATGTGACTCGTTGTCATCTTCAGTGTTTTTCTTATAGTTTTTTTTGTACTGGCGCTGGTGGGGGTGGTGGGACCTTTGACAAACTGCATCCTCCCTGGGAGGAGAAGGATCATCATCATACATTGCACATGCTGCAGCAACCATGGCTTCAATTAGTTTTTGAACTACCACTCTATTCCCACGTCCCTGCACTGCTTCACCCCCCCATGTGCATTTGCTGGACGTTACTCAACTACTGTGTGTGTGTTTTTATGCTACAGTCTACAACACAATTGATGGAGTGTAATGTCTTGCTTTAGCCCTCAACAAAATTCTCAAGGTCTTCTGCTGTGTATTAAGTCTGCCTCAGACACACAGCTAACATCAGGCTCCAAGTCAGCCATCTGTCATCTAAAGTATCTATTTGTTTATTTATTTATTATTTTTGCAGTTATTTTTATTTTAGTTTTTTATTATTATTTTTAAGCTGTCCACCCGATCACAGTCTGTCCAAAAAAAAAAATTACAACTGAAAAACAGAATCAACAACTTTCTTCCCCAGACTTCCCCAGCACAGACACAATAACAGCAAGATCATCAAGTGAATAAGACCTCAGCTGCCTGTGCCTTGCCAGTTAATCACACCAAATTTTGGGGTATTTGAGGTCAACCTCCTTCCTCCCTTCATCTCCCTGAAAGTGCACACAGACTCCCATAATACAGAGAACAAATGTCCTACCTAAAAGACTCCCTAAACTAAGCTTCAATTCCCCTATATTTGTCTACTTTCTCTAGCTCAAAAACAGGTTGCTTTCTCTTCTCACAAACACAGAATGGCTGCTATGAGAGCCTGACAGCCATTTATATGCCTACTGGAAAAGTAAAGAAAACTTGTGGTGTGGAAAAATGTTTCTTCTCATTGATTTAAATGCAATCAGCTAGGCAACAAATGTGGGGAAAACTGCACTTTTCACAGGAAATTATTCGCCAAGCCATTTTTGCCAATTTTGTTTTGAGGTGAAATTTACACCCATCCCTAATTGAATGAGCTGCATGTGCTTAATTAGGAATATCTTAGCCTCTAGAGTGCCAAGTGGGTACTATGTACGAGTGGACACAGCTGTACCTGCTGTGCCACGCTCATACAATGTTCAGTTAAAATGTGGTCACTGCAAAAGCCGGTATAACCGGCTTGCAGCGACCACATTTTAGCTAAAATGCTGCCTGGCACTCTTGGAGGGGCATGAGGATCAGTCCTCATGCCCCTCCAGTTATTGATCTCCCAGCCGATTGCGCAGGGAGATCAATATACACAAAGTAGAAGCAGAGCTTCTCCTTTCCCCTCTCTCCTACCCCGAACTTCCGGGTAGGAGTGGGCGGGACCGGTGGAAGCCTCCCAACGTCATCAGTGACATGATTACTAATGATGTTAGGAAAGTTTCCCTGGTCCCATTCACTCCTACCGGTGGTAGGAGAGAAGGGCAGGAGAGCTTTTGCTCTCCTGTGGTCGCCATATTGATCTCCCAGTCGATTGGCTGGGAAATCAATAACTGAGGGGACACCAGGAGGGGTCCTGATGTCCTCCACGAGGTCTGATAAAAAAATAAAATAAAAAAATAAAAGTAACCCTGTGAGTGTTGCAGGGGTCCCAGCAATGTGCTGGAGACCCCTATGGCACTCACAGGGTCACTTCTTTTGGGGACATTTTTTTTTTTTTGCAAGACCTCATTGGGGGGGATCAGGGGGGTCTTGATGCCCCTCAATGAGATCTATAATTAAAAAAAAAATAATAAATAAAAAATAACCCTGTGTGTGCCACAGGGGGTCCAATGCACACCCTCCTGTGGTGCACACAGGGCCTTTATCATTACTTTGTAATCAGAGATTGTTGGGGGGCCATCATGAGTGGTCCTGATGGCCCCCCAACAAGCTCTGATTACAAAGTCATGATAAAAAAATAACCCTCTGACTGCCACAAGGGTCCAATGCATTGCTTTGCAATGTGCTGGAGACCCCTGTGACACTCACAGGGACACTTTTAACAACAATTTTTTTTTTGCTAAGGCCCCATGGAGGGGGGATCAGAAGGGGTCTTGATGCCCGTCAATGAGTTCTATTATAAAATTGAAAAAAAATAAATAAAAATTAACCCCGTGCGTGTCTCAGGGGGTCCAATGCAGACCCCTCCCCTCCTGTGGCACACACAGGGCTTTTATCATTACTTTGTAATCAGAGATTGTTGGGGGGGGGGCATCAGGATTGGTCCTGAGTGCCACAATAATCCAATGCATTGCTTTGCAATGCACTGGAGACCCCTGTGGCACTCACAGGGTCACTTCTTTTGTGGACATATTTTTTTTTGGCTAAGACCTCATTGGGGGGGATCAGGGGGGTCCTGATGCCCCTCAATGAGGTCTATAATTAAAAAAAAAAATTAACCCTGTGTGTGCCACGGGGTGGGGTGGGGTTCAATGCAGACCCCCTTCCTGTGGCACAAACAGGACTTTTTATCATTACTTTGCAATCAGAGCTTGTTTGGTGGCCATCTGAATACAAAGTAATGATAAAAAAATAACCCTTTGTGTGCCACAAGGGCCCAATGCATTGCTTTGCAATCTACTAGATACCCCTGTGGCACACAAAGGATTTTTTTTCTCATTTTTATTTCTTATTCAGACCTCATTGAATGGGTTCGGATGCCCCCAACGAGGTCTACACAAAAATATTGGGGTAAAAAGCCCCAAAAAATGCACATGCCACAGGGGGGGTCCAACAGAGTGCTTTTTGAGCCCCCTGTGACACACACACACACACTTTTTTTTTTCCTTATTCTGTTTTTAGACCTTGATGGGGGGACACCAGGAATGTTCCTAATACCGCCTCCCCAATGAGGTATGAATACAAAATAATAATTAAAAAAAAAAACTCTGTGTGCAACAGGGGGTCCAACGCATTGCTTTGCAGTGCATTGGGCACCCCTGTGGCACGCACACAAAATGCCTCCAATCCCCCCTTCCCCATGTACCGTATCTTCCTGCCTGGTTCCACAGCCAATTGGCAGTCCCATTCCCCAGCCTGACCCCCATCCTGTTTCCACTGCTACTGGTAGACTCAAAGTACCAGTATGCACTAGATTCAGGCTGGGAATAAAACTTTGTATGAGGGGGACATACAGTGCACACTGGTAGTCACAGATCCCCCATATACACTATCAGACACTGCCCCCCCACCATCACCACTATCCTCACTCCTCTGCTCACACACACTGCCTAACCCCTCACTCTCCCACACACTTTGTTACACTGGTAGTCACAGGTCCACACGTACACCGGCTGATGCCCTAGCTTCTTTCATCTGTTAGCCATAAAATCACACATACACTGTTTGCTTTCCCATCCCTGTTTCACTGGTAGCTACGCTCCTGTCACCCAAATTGGTATGTCTACCCACAGGAGTGGGGTACTATTTTTCTTAGGCTGGCAAAAAGTCCTCCTAGGAAATCCCACGCAGTTGAACCATTTTAGTATCTTTGAAGTCACTGTAGCACCACATTCTGGAAATAGTTTTGCACACCAACTTAGGGGTAAAAAGGCAAGTGGCCCCTGATTCAATGCAGCAGGTTATCTTCTTTCCAAAATGGTAATGTTTATCTACCTTTTCTTCACTTCTGAAGGTGTTATAGCCATTTTTGTAGAGACAAGTAATGTTTGAGAAAATGTTAAAAAAAATAGAGGTTGCAATAGATGTAGTTTTGTACTTCTAGCGCCTGCTAAGGTAGGTGAACTCATACCAATGAGGTGTCATTTTTCTCGTAAGAGCACTAGCTAATGAATACAATTGGAAATCCCATGGTTTTTACAGATTTCAGTACATTTGAAGGGGCAGAAAAGTAAGTAAATGTAATTTTTTTCCTATAGTGCCACCTTCTGGAAGCATTTGGGCACAACAGGCTTGGGTTAGGAAGGCAATTCACCCCTCATTAGATGCGGCAGGTTGTCTTCTTTCGAAAATGGTATGGATTGTGTAGCCTTTCTTCACTTCTGCAGGACCGCGCTAGAATAAGGCAGCTTAGGCAGCCACCTTAGGGTGCCGCAGCACAGGGGCTCCTAAATGGGCGGAGCTGCAATTTTTTTTTCATTATTATTTTTTTCTGCTTTATCTTTTATAAATATATGCCATGAGTGAGCGCTGATTTACGCTTCCAAGCACTCCCTCGTGTGTCTATGTCCAGTCAGTGAGAGGATGCGGCCAGTGATGTCAGATGTTCCGCATTTGCGCACCACCAGCAGCGTCATAAAGATGCAGGAGGACTCAAGACACCACAGGCCTACATGTCAGGAGTACTTCCGCAGTGACCATCTCCCTTCCTCTTCGCATAAAGAGGTAAGAGGAAAATTAGTTGGGGGGCCTTCAAGAGAGGAAAAAGAGGCTACAGAGTGTCAGTCAAAACTAGAGGGGTAGAAAGTCAAAAGGGGAGAGAGAGTCAGATTGGGGGGTCAAGAGGAGAGAAGGTCAAAAGGGGGGGAGAAAGAGTCAAAGGAGGAACAACACTCAAGAGGGGGGATCAAGAGTCAGACAGGGGGAGAAAGAGTCAAAGGGGGATCAACAATCAACAGGTGGATGAAGAGTGAAAAGGGGGAAGAGAGTAATAAGGGGAATCAACAATCAAGAGGGGGATCAAGAGTGAAAAGGGGGAGGAAGTCAAAAGGGGGATCAACAGTAGAGCGGGGGAGAAAGAGTCAAACACATTAACTAACACACTGATACACATACAGACAAGCATACACATTGACACACTTACACACATATAGAGAACACACACTCTGACACACTGATTCACAAATAGAGAAGCACACACACACTTACACACTGATACCCCACAGAGACTCACACAAATTGACACATTTATACACATTCAGGGAACACACACAGACACACACATACACATATAGGGACACACTGACACACTTATATGTATATAAGGAACACATGTAATGATACACATACAGACACACACACACACACACACTGATACACATATACAGATCACACACTTTGACACACTTATACACATATAAGGAACACACAAACACACCGACATATATACATATAGGTAACACACACACACACACACACACACACAGACACTTAAACACATATAGAGAACACACTCACACACATTAACACACTTATACACATATAGGGAACACACATACATTAACACTTTGTAACAGTTTTATTTGACACTCAGACACAGTAGGTTAGTTAAAACACAGTTTTATTGAATAAACACAGAGTAATAATAACCCTCACGGGTCCAGTAATATATGTACACAATATAGTATTGACACAGGACAGGTTACAGTAATAAATACCCACACGGGTCCAGTATATGTACAACTCAGCAACAGTAATATACTGACACAGGTCAGGTAAAAGTTTGTGTGATACTCAAACGAGACAGCAGTGAATGGGTTACTATTAGGCCAGGAAAACTGACAGGCCCTAATAGCGCGAGGCCCTCAAGACTCTCACTCTGCAGAGAGTGAACGAGGAGCGAGTAATGCCACAGGAGTAAACGGAGGCCCAGAACAAGCTTGTGGACTGCCGTAGCAGTAACGGGGGACTGCAACTGTCCAGAGGAACACCCAACTGCAATGACTGAAATCCGGTGGAAGATGGCACCTTTCCTGAAGGGGTTAACAAACGCTCAGACCAATGTTGACTGCCAGATAGAGAGAACAGCCTGAGGCGCCCAGAGTAACCAACCTCAGCTTGTGGCAGGAAAAAAGGTCTAGCGTACCGTGTGCAACCAGATGGATGAATCACACTGGAGTGTCGCCCGCGCGACACAGGACACCGAGACTAGACTGCTTTGCGTGGCAATGAGGGAGCAGAGACTCTGTCAGAGGACAGAGAGAAACCCGGATGACAGCCCCAAACCGGGTACAGGATGGGACCACCGGCAGGCCCTAATACACGGACAATGAAGCACAAAACAGGTCGGTACACAGAGCAGGAATGTCAGCCAGGTCGGGTCGGTACACAGAGCAGCAACGTCAGCCAATCTGAGATGGTACACAGAGCAGGAACATCAGCCGGGCTGGGTCAGTACACAGAGCAGGAACGAGATAGCAGAGTAGTCAGGCAGTCCGGGTCGGTGCACAGAGCAGGAATGGATACAGCAGAGTAGTCAGGCAGTCCGGGTCATACACTGAGATCACACGAATAACTGGAACAAGCGGTGGCAACAGAAACACCATGAAAGGGCACCAGAGAAGTGACAAGGTCTAGTATTTAAGGACAAATACTGGGTGGGGCAAAGCCACATCAACCAATAAGAGTCAGCAGGAAGTAAGACTGACAGAATGTCGATAGCATAGCATGGGCACCGTGATACACTTATACATATATAGGGAAAACACACACTTAGGCAGTTATACACATATAGGGAACACACTGACACTTATTCACATACAGGGGCAGGGAACAAGGGGCGGAGCTAAGGGGTGGCAAAAGGAGGTTTTGTCTAGGGTGGCAAAAATCCTTGCACCGGCCCTGCACTTCTGTAGTTGTTATAACCATTTTTGTACAGACAAGTAATGTTTGAGAAAATGTTAGAAAAATTAGAGGTTGTAGTAGGTATAGTTTTGTACTTGTAGTGCCACCTAAAGTAGGTGAACTCATACAAATGAGGTGTCATTTTTCTCCTAAGAGCACTAGCTAATGAATACAGTTGGAAATGCCATGGTTTGTGCTCCTGGTGATTAGCGCTCTGTGCTAACCATGGACGTAGGTAAAACTATACAAATTTGATCTTATGGTGTAACTGGGTGTTTGGTATGGGTATCTTGTATGTGGTGTAAATGTGTGCACAGGTTTTACACCTTCTCTGTAGGCAGGGTAATGTGCCATTTTTTGTATTTTTGTTCAGCGCACTCCTTACCATCAGTTGTTTTAAATTGGGAGGCTGTCTGAAGGAGAGTAAGGGAGGCTATGAGAATATGTTCTTAAGTCTTTCATCTGTATGTAAGGTTTGTTGAAGTTCTCTTTATACTTTGCACAGAGCTTCAACCTGGGGGTGGTAAGTGACAACAAGTGGCACACGGTTTCCCTTATGCTGTTCTTTTTTGCTCAACAGATCTTTTCTTGGTGTGTGAGTAGCTTTCTGTATCACATTGTGAATTAACTTTTATGACAGTCCCTCTGGTATCATACATACCTGGACTCCTCAGAGGAAGAATGCTATTTATATCACATCCTCTACCATTGACCGATCAAAGAATAAGTATCTGGACAAACTTTCTTATCTGATTTCCACGATAAAAAATGTAATGTGTACTTGTATTCAAGATAAGCTGTATGGGCTCTAATGCTGCTGATACAGAAGTGGAGGAGGAAGTCAGCAGCCCCAGTGGCAAAGGGAACTCACATTCCCCTGACCCAATGTACCCCAGTCCCCTGACATTATCCCTTGGGATATGAGGAACTATATTGAAGAAGGCCAAACTGGCAGGCAGTTTGAACAGCACACATCAGCTGCCTGTTTCTCCTGCTAATGCTGCCACAGTGCTGCCTTCTGTCTCAGCAGCAGAATAATGATGAGCAGGCTAGTATGCCACAGATCAACATGGCCACCACTGGACTGGGTTTAGAAAGCAGTGATTTGGGACTAGGTCAATTTCCACATACCACCAATAATTCTTGTACTTCCTGTAGTGCTGATGCTCAGGCAGCAGCAGCAATAGCACTTGTTCAATTCAGCGAAAGTGATTCTGGAGAAGAAGGCCATTCTTCTCCTTCTCTCCCCTTACTAAAATAATGGGTGTGGTAATATTGTTCCCCTTGGAGCAGGCACAGTGCAGCCATTCAGTGACTGCTCTATGCACTATGTGTGATAAGGTAGTGAAAAATGAAAGAAGGGGACACACCTTGACACATCTGAACTCATAAAGCACATGCAACATAGACTCCACAATGTTTATGTTAAGCATATGAATGCCAAGCCCCCAAAAAGAAATTGAGAAATGCTTTGTTCCTCCACAAGAGCCCAAAAAAGGAGGAGAAATCCCAGTGGTTGACCATGAAAACCCATACTGGAATTTCAATGATGAGCATAACACCTGTTTAATCATTGTATTCTTGCGTTAGGGTCTGGGTGCTGGAGAATGTATCCTTGACCATGAAAACCCATCCTGGAATTTCAATGATGAGTGTAACACCTGTTTCATCATTGTATTCTTGTGTTAGGGTCTGGGAGCTGGAGAATCTATCCTTGCCATGGCACCCTCACTGTCCTCTTCCTCCTCCTCTGGCATCCCACCGTTGCCTCTGTTAGATCCCCACAATCTAATAATGAGTCTTTAGATGTGAGGAACTGGCAGTTCATGTCCACTCATTTTATATTGTGTGGTGCATTGACTACATATGGCAATGTGGTGGAGAGAAATCAAATACAGGATATCAGGGAGCATCTACAAATATTCCATCCCACTGAATATACTATGCTGGGAGGATTCATTATTTTTATGTAGTCTTCTATCTTGACATCACTTATCCTTAGCAGAGTGCACAAAGGCCATTGTGACAGCAGTACTTGGTTTCTTGCAGGGTGGTTTTACGCTGCTGGTGTTTGATTACAGTTATGCCTGTTGCTTAATATGAGAGCATAGATGACAATTGTTGTGATGCTTCCCAGACCTTCACCTATTTCCCAGTCTTTCCTTAGACATACTGTTCAGATTGTAGTTGCTGATGATAAGGCACAGTTCCTTCCTGTTCTCAAGGGAAAAATAATATTCTAACACACCCATGATTTTAGAGGAGGCGCAGGAGAAGAAACATAACTGGCCAACTTCTTCTCCATAGATGAACAT
Source organism: Rhinophrynus dorsalis (assembly GCA_037306005.1). Classification (NCBI taxonomy): domain Eukaryota; kingdom Metazoa; phylum Chordata; class Amphibia; order Anura; family Rhinophrynidae; genus Rhinophrynus; species Rhinophrynus dorsalis. The sequence goes on from CM074721.1 coordinate 372,408,268, forward strand.
CAAGTGGTATGGGGGATTATTGTGCTGTTGCTGCTACCTCTGAAGCATTAGGGCTAGAGGCAAGTAGAAGCATCCCTGTACCATTATCTGTATCATATCAGTGCTGATTATCCAGTTCCATGCAGCAGCCTCATCCTCCTGCTGCTTAGACAACTTAGCAAAAGGAATTATATCAGTGGCAATTACCAGAATGTCATTAGTGGCATTTGCCACCACAATCAGCACTGCTAGCACTAGTCCAGTAGGGAATACAACATTTTTTCAGGGATTGTTTTATTGCAAGTTTGAGGCCTGCAAACACATTTTTTCAGGAAATTCTTTCTGTAAGTCTGCTGGTAGGCTAACCATTATTTTTAAAGCAATAAAAAAATATATGTGTATGGTGATAGAACAAAGAACTTTATTTGATGACTAACTTTTATGAGTGCTGTCTAAATACACTTATATTTGTATTTCTATGGAACATGCACCATATTTAATACATAGGATTATGATCATTTTAGTCTGGGCCATTGTCTATTATATTGGTTTTATATATATATATATATATATGCAAAAGTTTTTGGCAGGTGTGAAAAATGTAAAGTAACAGTGCTTTCAAAAATAGACATGTTAATAGTTTAATTTTATCAGTTAACAAAATGCATAGTGAGTGAACAGAAGAAAAGTCTAAATCAAATCAATATTTGGAATGACTACCCTGCCAAATACCAGTGGTTGTGTCAGTGGTAGAGGGTAGCAACCCTTTAAACCCTTCTGCTTCTTTCTCCTCATCAGTGCAGCCGTTTAATCAGATGGTATTAGATGCAGGTTCATTTTTAGAAATGTCAGTCTCCCAACACTGCTTCTTGATAGCCGTGTCCTAGATTCACTAACAATATAACCAGCTGCAAAGAAAACCTGCTTATACTGCATGCTTGATGGTGGGTAGTAAGCGTCAGTGCTGTTCACATGCACTGTTTTGTTTGTCAATAGTCAATAAGGCTATTGTTTTGGCCTAGAATGTATCTATCCTGCAGTTTGTTGTAACCAGCTCACAAGCAGTACTATCGTTCTTAGGAGCTACAACGTGGACATGTGTATCAGTCAGCAACTCATACATCTATAGAGCTGTGCCACCACCACCACAAATTTTAGATTGCTGCCCCTGAGCCATATGAAATGCTTTCTGTGATGATGATGATGTGTTCAGAAATATGTTGGGATGTTTTGTTGGTGTTGCTATTGCTGCTGGTATGAATCCTTTGCTAACATCTTTTTCACTATGCTTTCTACTATTTTTTATTTTGGCCCTACTTTTCTCTTTCGCATCCTCCACATTGCAACCCTCCACTCGATCTATAAGCATATTTTTATATTCTTTTACAGAATCCAATTCCTCAGAGAGATGCTGCTGATCGTCACAGGTTGGCACAAAATGATCACAGAAATTCAGACAATTTATGTTTAAAACAGGTGACTAGAAAAGTATCAGTAATGTATTCCTCATTGCTCAAAGCATGTTAACATATCCTTCACTAACTGGTACATGTCTGTGTTGTAATTTTTTTACATTTCATCTGTCATGCTCCTAAGTTTTTCTACAATAAACATACTGTAGAAGAATTCCTGCACCTACTAATCTATCCAGCAAAGTGGTTTCCTCAAAAGGTTTCAACATGTCACTTATTAGATGCCATTGTCAGAGTGATAAAGGTGCTCCCTCCAAAGCCTTCCTGTTCTGCAGTGTGCAGTCGTTAGTGGCTTTATTTTTCTTGTACAAATGCTCTGTCATGCACAATGTGGAATTCTACCTGCTAGGGACTTCTGTTTTCATCTGGTGATGTGTCAGGTCATTATTAGGGACGGGCAAAAGTTGTTGCCGTGTTCCCACGAGAAATCCAGTGAAAACCACATTATTTTCCACTTTTTCACTGAAAAATCCGCTTTTAAAACATCAAGTAAAATTTACACATTTTCCACCCATTGGCCAAATCCCTGCCAATTTTTCAGTGGCTAGAAAGTTTTCGCCCATTGATTTATTTTGTTTTCACTTTTTCTTTATAAAAACATGAAGTATTCCAGGAAGTGTAACACAATAGAAGCAGCTAGAGAGCGAGGTAGACATGCTGTGCTGTTCTGCTGCTATTTGATTCTTAAATTGAGGCAGGAGAGGCTCATAGTGACTGCTATCACTTTGAGCAGTAAAAAAGGAACTGGGAGGACCCTTATTATGTGTCCACTGAGTCTGTGGAGGAGGAGGAAGTGAGCAGTACTGAACCAGTGCTGTCCAGTCCCCCTAAATCAACCTTAGGGATCTTGGAGAAATTAATGGGAAGACATGCAGCTCCTGCTGCCATTGCCACCATTGCTGTACCTGCTGCCATCATTGTTGCCCCTGCTGCCACTAGTGCTTTGCCTGCCGACAGACATGCTGCCCCTGCTGCCACTAGTGCTGCACCTACTGCTGATGTGCTGCCCATGATATAGCTACCATTGTTGTGCCTGCTGTCAGACATGCTGTCCCTTCTGCTACCAGTGCTGTACCTGCTGCCACCAATTCTGTGCCTGCTGCTGGTGTGTCTTGTACTACTCGGGAGGGGGAAGAAGAAGATGATGCCAAGTGTGACAGCAAGGGATCCTAAGTCACACCTGCCATTCCCAAGCAGTCCCGCCAGTGCTAGTACTACTACTACTAAGATCCAGCAGCTTGTTAGCAGTAGGAGTGAAGGAGGGAGTAATCAACAACAATATCCTCATATTACTAGTGACTGCGAGACTGAGGAGGAAGACTCTGAGGCTGAGCTTGATGTGGTTGGTGTTAGTAGTAGAAGAAGTAATGGTGAAGCAGCCAGAATGGTAGGGAAAACATTTGAGAGCATCCATACTAGCAGCTAAGGGAGCCAACACCATTCCTCTGACCCTGGGAGTCCTCCCCTTCCCTTCACTATAGTGTCCAAGTGGAACAGGATCCCGATGACTAAGAGGCCAGAACTGTTGTTGGGGAGAGCAGGCACACAATTAATACCACCACCAGCAGGAGCACTGATCAGCTGCCTGTCCCTGCTGCTAGTGATGCCACTGTCAGTTTGCCTTCTTCACGTCACCAAAAAATGACAAGTGTGACATTAGGGGACCCTCTGTTACATTGCTCATCACCTCCTCCAAGCAGCAGCGAGATGTCTGGAATAGAGCAGCAGCACATAGGGACTAGTGGGGGTGGTGATGATGATGTTGGTAGAAAAGCTGGGGTGGAAGTGACATTGATAGCCTTTTAGCAGAAACAGAGAAGGGATGAGAGACAGGGATGAGGATGGGCATCACCACCACCACTAGCAGTGACATTTTAGAATTTGAGGAATTTGCAGGTGTGTTAATTGTTGCTGCTGCTGATATGCAAGGGCAGCAGGATGCTGAGGAGCAAGCTAGTGTGCCACAGACCACCTTGGACACAGTGGAAATGGGGTCAACAAGTGATACGGGACTAGGACAGGTTCCACTTGCCAGAACCATCAATAGTCTTTATCCTAGTTGCGTGCTGAATCTGAAGCAGTAGTAGCAACAGAAGCAACATTATCTGCTGCCACAGACAGTGAAGGGGAATTTGGAGGACAAGAAGAAAGAGTCCATTCTTCTCCATCTGTTCCCTCCCCCCTGAAGTCATGGATATGGGAATATTTTTCTTTTGAGGCAGGCAAAGTGCAGTCATCACCAACGGCACTGTGCACAATTTGTGACAAGTCAGCGAGTAGAGCAAAGGTGCTGCTACTGCCTCAGGTGCATCACAGGAGCTAGTCATGGCAAGTGGAACTTTCATCATCAATAACACATGTTACTGCTGTTGTTGATCCCATTCCTTTTCAGCTGCCTAATCATCCTGCTGCTTACACATCTCAGCAGCAGCAAGAACAGCAGTTGCAAATTCCTCAATTATGGACTCAGGAGGACACTTGACAATGGCCAGTGGCCACTGACCAACATGACCTGCTGACACTAGGCCAGTATGGCATTTTTTTTCTCTGAACTTGTGCTTTGAAGAAAAAAAATAATGAAAGAAAACATAGTCCTACAAAAAAAATAAACACATTTTGGGGGTTTGTTTTTAACAAGCCTAAGTCCCACAAATCAATGTTTCCTTAGGGTTCGTGCCAAACAAGTCTTAGTCCTACAAATCAATGTTTCCTCAGGGCTTGGGCCTCTAACTACAAATCTAACAAATCGTCCTCTGGAAAATACTCTATGAGGCCAAGTATCAGTCTACACAAGTGGCAGCATATGTCAGGGGATTCCTGTCTCTATCACTTTACATACAAATGTTTTATTTTATTGATTTTTTTTTTTATTAACCATCCCCCCAATACCAGACAAGAAACCCTCCCAAAATAAAATCCCTGTTTAACTGATTCATTCATTCACTGAGACAGGCACCTTCCTCAGACCCCTTTTATACAATGTCTTATGGGGGTTTTGTTAATTGTATTTAGAATTTATATTGTATTAACTGCCCCCAATTCCAGTAAACAAGCCCCACCAAAAAAACATTCCCTGTTCAACTGATTATTTCCCAACACCCCCCCCCCCCCAACACCGGCGCCTTCATGTCCCTTTTATATTATGCCTTTGGGAAATAAAATAATATTTGCTATGTGTTGTGTGTAACTTTAATGTTCCCATTGATTTCAATGAAATGAGCTAGGCAGAAAAAGCGGAAAAAATCTAAAAATCCGAGCTTTTCGTGGGAAATTATTTGCCAAGTGGAAAGTGCCATTTTTTTGCCAATTTCAGCTTGAGGCAAAAATTTTCACCCATCCCTAGTCATTATACTCTTGTAGATACATTATGCTCTTGTAGAGTATAATGTATCTAACACTGTTGTAGCAGCCAAAAGGGCAAACATTTTGTGTGCAATATTCAGCATGTTTCTGAAGATTTCAGATTCCAAGAGGAATATAGTCACAACAATTACATTTAGGACATGGGAAAAGCAGGGTATATACACCATATCACTTATTCTGAAGGAAGCTATTATGTTGGAGCCACTATCAACAATCAGAAAACAGCTTTGAAGGAGAGGGGTACAAGCCATTCCTATATTATCTGCTCTAGTTTATGTAACACATCTATGGCTTTTTGGGATTGTCTCTCAAAACCCTGCGTGTACAAAGTGCATGCTGATGGTATGGGCTATCCTGCTGCTGTTCTGTAATACTAACAGAACCAGTATAAGGTTACTGGCTGTGCTGCATGCTATTGTTGCCCACTGCTGGGAGGGAAATCCAGTAAGTAGGGACAATTATATAGTCTGTACTCTGCCCACTTGTCCACATGTCTGTTATCAGGTGAATTTTCTTTCTGTATTGGTTTTCAGTCCTTTTCCCGCCATACTAACCATCTGCTTGTAAAATTATGACATCAATTCTGCAAAACCGTTTTCTACAAAAAAAAATTCAGTAGCCTGTCTACTGCTAACATTTTAGCAACTTTGCTGTTCCACAAGAGTAGTTTGGGATTATTTTTGAAGGTTTTTTTTATTCTTTCCTATGATTAGAACTAGTTTGGCAGTATATGTCATAAGAACTGTGTAACTATGTTGCTTCAACAACCTGATTTGTTGAAGTGGTGTGGGAGTAGAGGCTTGTTTTCTACAAATACAAACTCAGAGTCATACTCCTCGGCAACAGGACATATAGGTGTTATTTCAAATAAACAAAATGTTGGCACACTCCCTAGCACATCGACAGCACTTCTATTATATGCCCCAGAGCCTCAGGTACTTTTAGAAATGCTTCTGATGTCTCCCAATCAAATCTATGGCTGCTTCAGATGGGATCTCAATGAGGATGTGCCTAGTGTGATCCTACTTTCCCTCACTCACATGTGTTTACACAGACAACAGATTGCAACATGTTTAGCTTTTGGCTCATGAGCAAAGTATCTCCATACACTGAGGGGTTCCTGAGGGGCTGCTACTACTACTGCTACTACTGGAGATGCTGCTGCAATTGTATTTTTAGGTGTCAAAGATACTGCACTTTTAACAGCAGCAGAGGCACTCATCATAGCCAGGGTTGTGGGAGTTGATGACCCGTGTTGCTGGTTATACAACAATAGTGTTTGTGGCTGGATGGGGGTTGAACTTGGAAGCAATGATAATTCTGATGATGACTGACAGTTGGTGGGAGACTGAGCCTTTGCCTTTCAGCTAAGTTTCTGCTATTATCATCATCATCTCTGTCAGGGGTATATTCTAGATCTACATCATCATCAGTAATTAGGTTCTCATCAGTATTGCCAGCTGCTTCTTCTCCACTACTTTTATATTCCTCTAGGCTTTTTAAAGTCTCAAACAATTTTTTTTTACTTTTCAGAACAGTTGCTACTACTATTAAGAGTCAAAACAAAAGAAAGTCTCTCCCCTTTATTTTGAGGGGAAGGATATGGATTACCACATATGCACATCCCTTAAAGACAGAGCAAGTCTACCTAAGTGTAGTAGGTACAATTTTAATATTCATAAAAAATATTCACAGTAAAAATACAGAAAGAGATTCTCAAGTGATATATCTGTATAAGTAGATAAGCGCACTTAAAAAATCATATAAAATAAAATAAAAGCATACAAAAATAAATGTCAAAACTAAGCGATCAATATTGAAGAAGTTGATTGTATTAAAAATACAAGTATATAGACTAGTATTTGATGGCTCTGGAACCCCTAATACTAGGGGAAGAGTAGCCTATATATCCTTTGCTGTGGATATAAGGTGGTAAAAGGTTGTATTAGTGGCGAATAATGGGAGAGACTGGGGGGGAAGTCTATGCAGGTGGTGATGACAAAGTTAGTCCGTGACTTTGAATTGTTTCATCAGTTCATAAATATATATGAATGAAATAGTAAAAGATGGCCCCTTACTGGAGAGTTGACAGAAAAGAGCTTTTTTACAATATGTTCAAAGTAGATGTCACTTAGTCCTGTGCAGTTGGTCCCTTACTGGGTCTCTGTGATGAGTCTTCATATATCAAAACCAATCCTCACTGGATCTCGTCTTGTCCTTTTCCTCACTCCGAATTAGTAAGTGTTTTCCCCGGTAATCTCTGCCACTGGTATTCGGTTCGGCATCCTGTCTTCCCACGTGCCTGGAGACTAGTGTCTGATGCTTTTCAGAGCACTCTTTGCACCTTTCTCAAGGATCTTATTATCAGAACCCAAAATAAGGAAAAAATGGAAGAAAGCAAAACAAAAATGAAGGGGGAAATAAAATTCAATGCTTTATTAAATTGATGTATACAATGCAACAGAGTGTCCTCTGTTGCCTTGCGAAGCGTGGTTAATGCTATTGTATAGGACTAGGTGTAAGGGACACCTACTAATCTCACTAGTGGAACTAAACCTCTAATTCAATTGAGTGTGTAAAATATAAGGAAACATTCCTTGTTATTACAGATATTCTGTCCAAAATACATCATTTGCCAATAGAGGATGATACTCTTTTGGTTACATGTGACATAGAGTCACACCTTTATAGAACATACTCATGGGTGTAAGGCCGTGAACTATTATATATATGAGAAATAACTGGAAAGAAGAAATACATCGCCTATACCTGATTTGTATGCTTTCTTTCATCTTGCTCCACAACTATTTCTCTTTAATAATCAATTTTACCTGCAAGTTTGAGGTACTGCTATGGGAACAGCATGCACTCCCCGTATGCCAGTTTTTACCTCGGATGGTGGGGAGCAAGAGGTGGTTTTTGTAGAACGAATGGAACAATACACTAGCCACATAGTGTTGTATCATTGCTATATAGATTATATTTTCCTCTTCTGGCTCTTCTTAGGGAATTAGTGACTAAATTAAAACATAACCCGTATAATTTAAAACTAACACTGGAGCAGGACTCTTTCTTGATATTACAATATATCAACAGAATAATGGTACTCTAAGGACTTATTTCGAAAAGAAACTGTTACAAACAGCATCTTACATTATTCTAGTCACTATTTCTAAGACTCTGCAGAAACTCAATTCAATGCTCAATATAAGGACACTGAAATAATACTCAACCAGCATCTTCCCATTTTACAGCGGGATGAGGGAATTCAGTGGGAATTCCGGAAAGAAAGTTACAATCATGAATCTAGCCTTAGCAGAAACTGTTACCACTTCTCCCCTCATTTACAGAATTATTGGAAATTGCACTGGCGACTATGTTCACAGACAGATATTAACAAGAATCTAGGCTAAGACAGAATTTATAAGCACTTAACCAATTAGGGATGTCTTGCACCTGAAACGTATAAAGATTTCACGTGTATCATAGGAGCTACAGGTTTGGGTACTAACTTTGGGGAAGCAAAGGTTAAAATCGAATTTTGCTTATATCTGAGCTATAATTAGCTTAACACCTGGCTATTTATGTTACTTGAAACCAGCAGTTAAATGTATCTTCCTCATGAGTCTTAATCACCACATAACAATTAGCTCTTTAATACTCCAGAAAGATCGAGTACAGTAGCCATATTTACATAGTGATTCAATCAGCTAGCAATATATTCTCAAACTATATTTAATTGAGCTATTACGGTAGCTTACTGATCTCCTTTGCGGGGCTCTTCAGTCGAATGTATTCTGAATTCTATATGTACTAACAGCCTAGAATTTATTCTTAGAGTATCCTGAGTTTATTAACACTGCCCCGACTGCTACATTTATCAGCGTTAACCTGATGGAGGAAGCGCTATTTTAATGAATATTGTTAAAAGATCTATACTCTGTACCATGGTTGATATTGTAGGGATAATGTAATATCCAACACATACAGTAATTAGAAATACCGGCTACCATCTATGTTTTCAGTATATTAGGTAGCAGAATACTCTGTGAGGTTCAATTTATGTGACAAGCATCAACTTATAGGAAATTCAGAAACCAGGTGGATGTTAAGTTCTAGAAAGTGGTATCATTAAGCTTCTCTATTGTGTCCTGTAATTTATTAATAACAAGGAACTTTTCCTTATATTTTATACACTCAATAGAGTTAGAGGCTTAGTTCTACTAGTGAAATTAGTAGGTGTCCCTTACAACTAATGCTATACAATAGAGTCACCCACGCTTCACAAGGCAACAGCGGATGCTGTGTTGCATTTTATTCATCCAAAAAGTATTGAATTTTGTTTTCCACTTCCTTTTTGATTTGCTTTCTTCCATTTTCTCCTTATTTTGGGGTCTGATAATAAGATCCTTCACCAGGGTTAATTTATGGGTATGCATATGTGGTAATCCATGTCCCTCCCCTCTAAATAAAGGGGAGAGACTTTCTTTTGTTTCTACTACATTGTCTTACCACCTCTTTGAGATGTTTTACTTAAAAGCTCATCTTGAGAAACCTAGGTAGTGCAGTCTTAACCTTGGTTCTAATACTTTTAGGAGTCAGACAGTTGTTATACTTGTTTGCTTCACTGTCAGATGCAGCAGTTTGTTGAACTGCTACACTTTCCTTCATTATGTCATCAATATTAGAATTTGGCTCATTGTTGTCTTCGGTGTTCATAGATGGTTTATTATTATTACTAGTTGTAGAGGAACTATGTGACTTTGACAAGCAGCCTCCTCAGGAGGGGAAAGATCATCATATATTGCATATACTGCAGCAACCATGGATGCAGCCACTTTTTAGACTACCACTTTAATAACCCTTCCCTGTACTGCTCCTACTCCTTTCCTCCTGCTCCTAGTACATTTGCTGAACATTACAAAATAGTGAGTGCATTGTAACCCCAAAGTACACAACAGATTCGACTGTATGATGTCTTGTTCTTTACAAAATACCCTATCTCATCTAGTATCACTCTGCATCAGTCACAGCTCACATCAGGATCCCTGTCACTGTCACCTTTCAGTCAAACAATTTAATTTTTTTTTTTTTATAAGTAACTGTCCCTATCACAGGCCAAAGCTGTTGTCTTTGGGATTTCAGCTGCTTCCTTCTTTCTCTTCCATTGTCATTGCATCTTTGTGGTCCTATTCCTTATCCACCTACTAAAGGAATCTTGACTTCACAAAATATATTTGGTTAGCCTGCTCTTAGATATCAATATTAATTTCCCACTCTCCTGCTCATGACCAACCACATGTCCGATCAATATATGTGACTAGGTAACAGAAGCATCCAGGAATTGTTCAAATATTATTACAACCCTATTGATGACTTATGTCCCAACTCATGTCACTTAAAGAGCTCCTTCTCCAAATTGTTAATTATAACCAAGCGACAGTGATATATCCAAACTGGTTAGAAAAATTATATACCAAGCCATATAATTTTAACACAGAAGATATATGCTGTTGCCATGGCTCTTTTCAACAATATTTTGGTTCCTGATAAGGTTATTAGACAAGGAAAAAAGGGCATAATATAGCTCCTTACTGATCAGCGCTGAAAATCAATTCCTAAATGAATACCCAAAAACTCAACTACTCTTGCAACTAAATTTCCATGTAGATTACCAGGACCTATATTGCTAACCGACACATAGATAAAGGAGACTGGGCCTAAATCTAATTACTCTGTCAGCTGCATTCCACCACCCGGGTGCACCTAATGTGCATCCGTTTGATCATACAGTCTTACGACCAGAGTCATAGAAATAAGCTACCTAACATGCGGCCACAAAATCTCAATCTCACTAATAACTCAAATGGCAGTTATTGTAAACAAACTTATTCCTAGCTACATTGTAGCCTAAGAACTAAATACATTTTAGCTTGTTAGTGCTATTAATGGTCCCTATAAGTCCATAAAGTTCAATATTATGAATCTAAACAGTGCATATGTTCTTCGTTCTTTTTAAAAACAAAAAAGAGAGCTAGAGATGCCTAACACATTTCCTCCCGCTACACGGGCTTCTTTAGAGGCAATTACCGACTCCATCAGGACACCGGTTTAAAAATACTCCAACTCCTCCCCAATTTTACTCATAACCAATAGTCAAGAGGGCATGTGTGAACGTCATTTGAACAAGCGAAAAAATCACGGATATAGATAATACGATAAGAACACAATCGAAAAAACAGGCACTCTTCTATATGCAAATAAATGTATTTAAGAAGCGCTCACTCCTATAGTGGAAGAGGGTCAATAAGTATAAGGGAAATGTATAATAGAACCAAAAATTGCAACAATAAATACTGGAATAAACCTATACTAGATATTGATAATATAATTCTTTCTATAAGGTTACAAAGACTCTATGGTCTTGTAATGGATTTTTAGGACACTCAGACCAGTAGGTAAAATAAAACACAATTTTATTTTAATAGCAATAATGCAAACGAACGTCCTCTAGAGGCGGCAGAAATAAACACACAGTGATGACTGCTATAGTGCAGAGAGACAATGCACAGTATAGTTGACGTACAGGATCTCTACACAGAGAATGGTGTTCAGTACCCAAAGGGTTAAGAGCATAAATCAGTCAGTGTCAGATGTGGTGGTTTAGCACGCCCTCGGTGTTAAAAGGAGGTGCTGATAGAGACAGTTCACAGTGTTCTGGAAATGTAAATGCCTAGCCGAAGTGACCAAATAGTTAAGCAGAACAGAAATCCAAATAGCCCCCGCGGGCGTACCTACAGGTGGATTGCTTCTGCGAGTGCGAGTGTGTATAGCCCCCACAGCGTAACGGAAACCGGCCTGCAATGCAAGAGCTGGCTGTCGCCTCCACAGGCGTTAACCGGATACCAGCAATAGTAGTGCTAGAGCCAATAGCCCCCACGGGCGAATGCAACGGGAACCTGCCAGAGCTTGAGCCTTCCCTCAGCTGCCACACTACCACAGTAGATATCGCCCAGTAAACAACGAGGAATGAGAGCCAATGGCGCCCTACCAGACCAAAATAAAGTGACTACTCTGCAGTGATAGAGTCGCCATCGGTAAGCGGCCAACTCAGCAGACGTAGCACAACGAAAGAGGCTCTATACTGGGAATCGAAGTAGCGAGAGTAAAGCAGCACTACAAGGGTTAATATGCACGTTTACACACAAGGCTCAGCAAGGTAACGAGGCTCTGCAAGTATAGTGAGACTCACAGAGGTACGCACAGCTCTGCAAGACAACGGTACACTGCACTGATCAAAGGCAACACAAGGCAGGGTGGTCACACGGCAGCTGGCAACCGCAGGTGAAGAATGTCGCAGCGGCGACAACGGGAACAGAGGTCACTGGAACAGGCTGGAAGTCGATCTCAGAGCAGGAAGTCAGCCGGGCCAGGTCGGAGCACGCAGGAGGTAGTCATACAAGCCGGGTCATCCACGAACAGGAACGCCAGCCGGGCCGGGTCAGGAAACAGAGGTGGTTCGTAGACAAGCCGGGTCAAACACGATCAGGAACACTGGAGCGTAGTCAGGACAAGCCAAGTCTGTACACGAGAATCCGGAACACAGCAACAGCACTACTGGCTCAGAAACACCACGAAAGGGCATCTGACAGATGTCTGGGCCAGGCATAAGAAGGTCACCAGGGGCGGGCCAAACAGGCTCAGCAAATCAGAGCAAACCACAAGTAAGAGTGATAAAGAATCACAGGCACTGTGATAGGTCTGGATCTAATATTCACATTTAAAGCTAGAATCTTTAAGAAGTATAAATATCTAGTATAGGATACAATACCATGTAGTTCAACCAGTAAATAACAAAAATATTAGATGGAGTAAATGCAAAATGTAGATACAACAGATATCATAAAAAAGAAGAAATTACAAATACCATACAGCAAAAATATTAGTAGTCCTTAAAAGAGGATGGTTGTGAATGATGATGGATTCTTGTTAGTAGGATGAATAGGAAAATAATGAGAGACGATGGATGAAAAGGATGAGATGAGTTTATGTTTCTGACCAAGCCCAATAATTTCACAAGATCAATGTGTCGCTGTAGGAGCCCGGAGTCCACTCGAGCAAGTACATGTAAGAAACAGAAATAGAAGACAGCGCACCAAGGATCTAAGTGTAGTACATGGTGTTATCAATTAAATAACATATAGTTGCAGAATAGATACTAGACTGAAACAATAAAAAAATGAGTCTGGAACTTTGATATACAGAATTCCAAAAATATATGAAAGAAATTAGCTTGTTTATTATTTAATATATATCGGATATCACCTAAAAAAGAAATAATTATATTATATATAATATATTAATTATACAAAAAAAGATATATTAGTACAATAGTACATAGTCATCTAAAAAAATTCAGAAAAATACAGGCATATATACGTGTAGCCAGCTTTAAATAAAAATTAATAAAACTTAATTAAATTATTTATCTCTTCTTGTAAAAGCCGGCTCACGATGTTAAGTCTGGTGAATAAATGTTTCAAATTAGTTTCCAAAATAGAGGAGCGTCTACAATCAAGTAGTGTGTATCCCCAGAAATGATTGGAAACAATTTATCAAAGTATAAGTTTAGATGTCCACTCACCAGATTACCCCTTGCATGTGTGCATATCAGATCGGTAGGAGTTCGCTGGAGGTTAGGTGCCGTGGATCATATGGTCCAAAGCTCCTCTGGATGCTGTTAATCAGATCCAAGTTTGTTAGTCAGATCAGAGGTGTCAGTATAGCGATCGAGAGTCTGTGTCGGGCAATTCTTTCCTCTGTCTCCCCTCCATCTGTGGGTATAACTGGCCGGGATTTTTAGTTGTTAAAATCCTTTCAATGTTATCCAACGCGTTTCTGGGCTATTTAGCCCCTTCTTCAGAGATGTGTGTCCTTAGCTCTTCTCTCACACTTCTCTGGCCTTCGCCGCAATATTGTTCTATGAACTCCAACACCCGGGTGCTCAGAGTTCCCTTAGAGACTGCTGCCAGGCAACACCACAAGCTACTCGTAGCTACTCGTAGCTACTCCAAAATGATCTTTGAGTTGAGTAATTTTAATCATAAACTTCCAAGTGCTACAGCCATAGCAAGGATAAGATCCAATTTTTTTAGATTTTATTAGAGGCAGGAATTTTATTACCAACCACTTCACTTAGTTATGGATCACCATTTAGTATATGTGCATATTTATACAGAATGTGATGAACCTCACAGTTTTTTTTATCTGTGTTGCCACCTTTCTTTTTATTAATAAATAGCTCTGATCTCTTAGTATGCAATGCTCGGTGATATGGTTTTTTAATCACTGAGTTACTGTATCCTCTTGATAGTAATCTGGATTTGAGTTGGACACTGTAATTTGAACAATTCCAAATTGGAACAGTTCCTCCTAACACGTAGAAACTCTCCTGTAGGAGCATTATTCCTTATGGATCTAGGATGGAAACTGTTATAATATAATATTGATTTAGTCGCTGTAGATTTTCTATATAGAGCCGTTATCACACAATCATCTGGACCGCTTTGTATGATCAGATCTAAGAATTCCACATGATTCATATCAATGGAAAAAGTCAGATGTAAGTTCAAATCATTCTTATTAAGAATTTTCATGCATTCTTTAAATAAATCCAAATTGCCTTCATAAATATTAAAATTGAATCGATGTAATGTAAGTACAGTATAATACAGTTGGTGTATTTTTCATTCCCCTCATAGAAGACGTGCTCGTGCTGCCACCACCCCAAATATAAATTGGCGTAGGTGGGAGCACAAGCACTCCCCATCACTTTCCCCCTCTTCTGCAAATATATTTGGTCATCAAAAGTAAAAAAGTTGTGTGTCAATATAAACTTCAAAAGTTTCAAAAGAAAAAAGTTGGTATCTATACACTCGCACGATTGTGTGTTTAGAAAGTGTTCTACTGCTTTGCATCCATTCTGATGTCCAGTACTAGTATATAGTGATTCTATGTCGCAAGTCTCTTCTAGGGTATCTTTGGTGATATGGAGATCCTGGAGTCTATTTAAGACCTCCATCGTATCAAGAGATGGTAAACTTGTGGCAAAAGTTCTCAATCTAAAGTACAAATATCTGCTTACTTTCTCAGTACATCTGTTAATTCCAGAGACAATTGGTTTCCTGCTAGGTTTAGTCAAGCTTTTATCACTTATTTTGTGAATCTTAGATGAATATGCTTTTTTCCCTCCTCTTCACTTCAAGACAGACATAACTCTTTACCTTTAGTTTCTACATGTAGGTGATACCATCAAGGAAGTCATAACTCTCCACCTTTCCAGAAAAGGATGACTAAAGATACTTTATGATCACTTTAAATACATTCCAGTGGTTTAAATGTTCCCACTCTCTTGGAAGGTTACCATTAAGGAAAAGAAATGGGAGTAGCTATTTTAATTGATAAACATGTCCCTGGATTCATTTGCACACATTAGTTGTTCCACATAGCCATTTACTTTTCCTTAATGGCTCATAAATCTCAACAATATTTCTTTTATCTCTAAGGCATTTTGCTTTTTAGACAAATCTGTAAAAATGATTCTAGAATGGGATCTGAATATACCTTTTGGCTCTCTACTAGAGAGCTCCTCTAGGAAATCTTCTTTTAAATTCTTCCAGTTGAAAAGATTTCAAATATGTTTAGTGATCTTCATTTACTTGACAAGTGATGTACTTTAAATCGTATATCAAGATATTAAATGTACTACTCAGCAAGCCACAACTCCATATATGTTATACCTACCGTTGCTATGGAGCACATCACATGGTCAGACCATTCTTCTACATTAATCCAATCCTCTTCACTCCTCACAATTATCCACTCCTTTGTCATCTCAATGAGCTGCTCCAGCATAATTAGGAGACTTAACCTCCCATATTAGATTCGAATTTGATTTAAATGTTTAAGAGTATGATTCTCCTCCAGTTCCTCCCTAATCCCTCCAAGTCTTACTAGTAGACATGAGCACATCCCTTTTTATGAACAAAAAAAATTACAAAGAAAAATAACTATTACAAAAAACAATTCCTGCAGAAAAAGTGTAAAATAGTGCATTTTTCTCAAAATTTCCCATAGGAAAAAATGTGGCTTTTCGACCATGCCTACTAATGATTTGGAGAAATAAATGAGAGAATAGGATTTAAAGTTTATTGTGTTAAATTTCAGGATAATTAATTTAGTTCACAAAAACTAAAAAGTGCAATATATGTTTACTGATACTTTGCTGCCAGCAACAACAGAAGAAAGGGACCTCAGAGAGATTACAATATTTTAGATGACTTGAAGGTAGGAAATCAGTGAAGTAAAGTAGAAGGAAAAGCTAACATGATATTGGTTTATAGAGGAAGAGGCATTAGCAGCAGGAACAAAGAGGTACTAATGTCACACTAGAAATGACTGATAAAACCCTCACCTATAGTGGTGAATACAGTTTTGGAGACACTATCCAGCTCATTAATAATTTGTAGACAGTGCAAATAGTATCTTCTAAAACGGTGCATAATTCTCCTGGCAACGCTTACCAGGATAGGACCTGAGACCTCAAGATGTGTAAAGTAAAAGAAAGGAGAGAGCATGGCTACCAGCCTACCAACACAGTTTAAGGGATTTAATAAATGAGGATGGAAGACTTATTCCAAAAGATAAATAGTAGAACAAGTAGACATGATATAAAGTTACTGAGTTAGAAGACTCAGATATAATGTGTACTTTTATTGCTATATAGAAAGGGTGATAGATTATTAGAAAAACCTCCCAGTCAAAGTGGCGGGAGCTAACACTGTAGTAGAACCCAGTAATGCCTGGAAGAAACATGTCTATTCTGAACTTTCTAGACTTAGGCATCTTTTAAAGAGTTTGTGGGCATGGTAAAGAGACAATAATAACTACTAAAAGGAGCAGTGGATAATAGTCATGCAGACAATTTTTAAGCCTCAGTGAAGCAGTTGGTTTTCAGAGAACACTGTACAGTGCACTTACGGTGGTGTGTTATATATATGGTGCATTAAATTACACTTATATTAAAAGTTCTTGTGCATGCATTCTTGGCAGCGATTTCTGCTCAAAGCACTGCACACCACACTATGAATTGAAAGATAAACAATTCTCCCTTTCCCCACTCTGAGTGCTAGATATGCTCTCCCAGCATCAGAACAGTGGAGGTTTTCTAAATCAAACACTTCTTGGAACAACCATGCTTCCGTATATGTCGAACTCGCTCTACCACTTCTTTTGAACTACTTATTCTTAATGGCTATACCAATAGAGGCTACCTGGGGAAAGTCTATAGAATCCTAACACTGCTAAAAGCAGCAGATAAACCTGAATTTTCTGTAGTAAGGGAGCAAGAGCTTAGTAGCACCATGTCGGAGGACGGCTGGTCCAACCTTTGGAAATTATTGATATCTTCCACCATTTTGTTCCACATACTTGAGATGAACTACAAGTTCCTATCATGCTGTTACTTTGTACGTTCCAGACATAATGCTATGACTCCAAGGCATAGTACTCTATGCTGGAGTTGTGAGGCTGACAAGGAAACTCACACACACATATGGTGGTTATGCAGAACCGTACAAGCGTATTGGTCCCAATGTTTGAGGCACATTGAATACTTTCTTCATATCACATTATCTAGGGATCACTTACAATTACTGTTTTTCCATGACCTACAGGTCCTACCTCGCATCTAGAGATCCTACCTCCATATCATGCTGAATGAGGCAAAGGTGCTCATTCTGGTACACTGCTACAAGTCTGCTACAATTCCTGCTCTCTCAGACTGAGCAAATAGTGTGGGGCCAGTCTGCATAGGTTGTCTTTTTTGATGGATAGGAAAGACCCTGATGAGATGGATGAGGTCCTACATGAGTGGTTTGTATATGCTTCCCAGAACATTTGACCGGGACTACAGAACAGATCCTCTACCTGCATCAGGTTTCATGCATCTTCTCCCCTACAGTGATCTTTTCACCAGACGCACACCTCGCCCAGCTTTCTTTTCTCTTATTTAGCTTGCCCCCCCTTTGACATACATGTACTTCCTACCCCCCTTCCATCTTTACTCCTTTTCTTTTCTTTTATCTGTCCCCCTTAGCCCCTCTGCTCTACTGCTCTTATCCTTCCTTTTATGTAGCATTGGTTGCCTTCTCCCCCTTCCTCCTAGCAAGCTCTTTCCTTCTGGTAGGTGCACCAACAATCTATAGCCTAGCACTATGTATATCATTAGCCACTGATAATCATCTCACGTAATCTGGATTCATTTGCTTGTTTAGCATATTTCCTCCTTCTTGCATGGTGCTTTACTGTATGACTCATATTGCTTGGTGTCTTTTAAACACAATCACAATTTTTTACGGAGATCTGTTCTTTTCTACCGCATATCTGTAATTATGTTAATGTTTCACCTACTTTTGGACACTTTTAAAAATTGAATAAAAACTAATTAAAAAATAGAAAAACAATTAAATAAATTACCTACATTAGCTCTTATAATGTTTCATAAGTTTAGGTATATCTATATACTTTTTTCCACTTTTTTTTCCCATTTAGAACACTGTTGCAGTCTGTAACTGGTCACTTCCAGTTCACAATCTGATAAGATTAGAGCTCTGCAGAAGCATGGATGTGGTTATATCAGTAGGATTTCTTATTCAGACTTTTGAAACCAATAGTGTATTGTAAGGATGTAAATTAAATAGATTAATAGAATTGCCTCACAATCAAAGTGGTGGGAGCTAACACTGTAGGGGAACTCTGCAATGCCTGGAAGAGCCATGTGTATTCTGAACTTTATATACTGAGACAGCTCTTGAAGTAAGTGTGTGTGTGTGTGGGCATGTTAAAGAGACAATAATAACTGCTAACAGGAGCAGTGGATAATAGTCTTGTAGGCAATTTGTAAGCCTCCCCGAAGTAGTGTGGTTCCAGAGTACATTGTACAATGCATTTATAGTGGTGTGTTCTTTATGGTGCATTAAATTACACTTGTAATAAAGGATCATGTGCATGCATTCCTGCTCCTTTTTCCTTTTTTTTTTTTTCATTTGGAACACTCTTGCATACTGTAACTGGTCACTTTCATTTCACAATCTGATAAGATTAGAGCTCTGAAGATAATGGATGTGGAACTTTCTCTATAGGATTTCTCATTCAGACTTTTGAAGCCATAGTGTATTGTGAGGATATTAATTAACCCCTTTGCGACCACTGACATGCCAGGACCATCACGGTGGTCCGGCACTTCATGGAGTTCGGGGCTCCTGGTGCGGCTGCATGCCGCTCCGAAAGCCCTGAACTGGAAGTAAAAAAAAAAAAAAAGCCCCGTGGACGCCAAGTGCCGACCAGTCCTTAAGGGGTTAAAGGAATGCATAAACAATGCATTACAATGCAAATGCAGGTCACTAAAAATACCAAACAGATAGCTAGATAGAAGATAGATAGACAGATAGATAGATAGATAGATAGATAGATAGATAGATAGATAGATAGATAGAGTACAATTAAAAGCCACTTGTCCCTACAGGTATTCATTGATAGGTATGGTAAAGATTAAGAATTTTCTGGTATTTATGTTAATTCCCCCATTACAAGCTTCTTGGTTATGTTCATATCATACATTATAACACATTAAAATGAATAAACAAATTATTTGAAAAGATAGAGGGAGGAGAAAAGTAAAACTGTTGTGTAAACAATTGCAGATGTACTCCAGAAAGTGTCACATAAATATTAAACTATCAAACAAGAAACCTAAATTATACCACATGCGCTGTAATTGAAAATTTTATTATACATTAGTGAAGTCATCCATTTGTCTAATCATAATCAGTTCCAATAAAATCTAATTTAGGAAAGTTGAATTAGGTTCAGGGTGGATGGTTCTGAGAACTTCTAGGCAGTGAACTCTAACTATTTATAAAGGAATATGAATATACAATTTCACTTAGCTTTTCTGAGCAAATTGCTTTTAGCTTTCTTTTACTTATTGCTTGGAATCACATGTTAAATAGTATAGTAATTTTCTGTTTTATAGAATGATTGATTGATGTAATTTCATTTCTTTTTAATTTCACCTAGCAGCGAGTCTGATACAAAGTGGTACAATTCTGGAGCAAACGTAATGCACGAAAGAGAACAAGTAAAAAAATCCCTGAATTCCCATTGAATACATGGAATGTTTAACACACTGAATGCTAGCAAAGTCTCTTAAGAATTAACCTCTCTAGCATTCAAGGGGTTTTCCCTGCAGTTGTATTATTTTCTTAGTATAGTAACCTTTTTATGTTATATTACAATACCCCTTGGTTAAAATATCTGCATGTATTGGAAGCAATGTTATGAATATCTCTCTAGAAGAGTGGTAGAACAAATTAACAGGAATGAATAATCATGTAAATCACGTCATGATTTATTCTTCCACTTAGGTGACGGTTTTTATAAGTGACAGGATTTTAGGCCCATATTCCATATATATGGAATGAAAGTATGTGTATCGACCCTTTAAATATATGGGGGCTCTGCCAGCAGTGACAGGAATGGGGCTGTTATCTTTTTCCTAGAGGAGTCTGGGGAAAGAAGCAGTTGAACAGGGAGTGTGTTTTTCTTTTTGTTTTTTTTGTACACAGTGATAGAGATGGGGAAGTTAATAAAAAATAAATAATTACATAAAACAAAAAACAAAAATTGATAGGTGACAAAGACAGGGACCCTGATGTGAGCTGTGACTAGACCAGACTGATACTATTTGAGATAGAGTATTTTGTAGAGATCCAAGGCAAGACATCACACACACTCAGTTCTATTGTGTATTTCACAGTAAAACACACACAGTAGTTAAGTAACATTGGCATAACTATAGGGGTCGCCTGGCACCCGCAATCTCCCTCTGGCTCTCTAGTAATGTAGAGCACTGGGAGATGATATCATCTCCCAGAGCTCTGCATTACTAAGAGGACTGCACAAGAGCTCGAGGGAGGTAAGAGATTGGGCATTGTGGAGGAGGTCAATGTGGTGGGGGGGCCTGTGGCACTTCTTGCACCAGGGCTGGAGGCTTCTAGTTATGCCTCTGTTAAGTATTGCCCAAGAAACACACAAGGGAGAGGGGAGGGTAACAGGATTAGGAGAAGTGCAGGGATTTGTGTCCAAAAACTGACTGCAGCAGTGGTTGCTGCAGTGTATACAATAAATTATGGTAATCCCTCTCATCCTGAGGAGAGTAGTTTGTCAAAGTACCACCAAAGGTTCTACCACCACCAGCAGCAGTACTATAAATAAACCATCTAAAAGTACTGACGACAACAAAGATTCAAATTCCAGTGTTGATGGTGTAGTGCAAGAAGGTGTAACAGCTCAACCAACTGCTGCATCTGACAGTGAGACAAACAAGCACAAAAAAAATGTATTGAAATAGTAGCAAGTGTTGTGAAAATGCACCAAAGAGGAAAAGAAAAAAGAAATTGTTTGAGGAATATAAAAGTAGTGGGGAAGAAGTAGCAGGTGATTCTGAGGATGGCCTAATGACTAATGATTGCCATGATGATGTAGATCTAGAGTGTATCCCTCCAGCATCCTCCTCTACTTCACATACAAATCAAGTTGAGAATGAGAGATATGATTGTATGACCAGAAATTTAGCTGAAAGGTAAAGGTTCAATCTTCCACAACTGAAATGGAGCACTGTGCCTGTCTATAAACTGTTCGAGAAAACAACTGGAAACTCTGAGAGTGGACAAGCAAAGATGGCAAAAAATACACAGTCATCCTGTCAGTTATCATCAGCACCATCACCGCTTCCAAGGCCAAGTCCCACAAAGTCACACACTAATAGTGTTGAGTAACTAGCAACAACACAGGTTATCAGCATCTACAGCAGGGCTCAAAATTTCAAAAATGGGGGGATGTGGGGAGGAAGAACATGGAGGAAGAAGCTGGAGGGGGAGAAAGAAATGAGGAAGAAAGAATATGAATGGTGGAGGAAGGACAATGGAAAGATGGAAGAAGAAGCTGAACTGAAGGAGGGAAGAAGGAAGAAGATATAGGAAAAAGCTGGAGGGAAGGAGGATGGAAGATGTTGGAGAAAGAAAATGGAAGGAGAGTTGAAAAAGGGGAAGGGAGGAAGAAGATGAAGGGAGACGCTATAGTAAGGAAGAAGACACACATACACAACTTGAGCTTCTAGCTTGGGCAGCTTGCATACTCCCGTCTCTTCAGTGCCCACATTAAAACCACAGACCTTACTTATATCAATGGACACATCTCTTTCCTGCTTATCAGTAAGCATGCAGAATAACTTGTCACAGTGAGAGTCTGATTGGCCCATTGATTTCCCTCATTAACCCTTTGACTACCACCAAGAAAATCAACATGTTGCTCTGGAATGTGTGGATCCCTACTCTGACTCTCAAAGAGTTAGTCAGCAGCCAGCTTACACCAGCTTTGCTTTTCAGCTACATTTCTTCTCATGACATTTGTTTAAACCCCTGACAATTTCAAAGCTGACAGACACCATACCTACAGTTGTATAGGGGGTGGTACAACTGGAAGGGATGCCAATCCAGCATTGTGATCCCAAAAAGAAAACAAATTGAACTGTCATCAGAAACAAGGCTGTAGAATAAAATGCCCTAGACTTCTATGCCCAGCACAAAATACAGCCTCTAGCCTGGGCATCTGATATTGAACATACCCAGATCATTGCGGATATTCGGGCAAAGAGGTTCCTGCTGTGCCTGGGTGTTGCTTTTAAGACAGCAGCTCCGTCACCCTCAGCCAGTACAGGGATTCCAGAAAGCCCACAGCCCACTACTCGTGCACATAGCTCGCCTCAGTGAACAGCAGCATTGTGAGCTGGAAGTAGAGCAGCAACAAGCCTGGAGTGCAAGGCACAGAGCAACTCACTGCAGCCAGGTATGCGCGGCGTGCACCTTATAGAGAAGGGAACTTTGATGGCAAAGTTGGCAAACACACTATTCTCGGAGCCAACAAACCCATGGGGACACATTATCATATGCACAATAATTTCAGCATTAGCCTTTTGAATACCAGAGGGGTACCCAATGCGTTGGATACCCCTCTGACAATTAAAAGGTTACTCTTGCGGACATGATTGGACTGGGCCCTAGGCAGGCACCTCTGGTAGAGCCTTGCCGTTTGTGTATCCGGTAAGCCTTCAGTGTTATAGTAATCACATCCGGACAAATGGCACAGATGAAGGCAACCAGTTAAAATAAATGGGCACAACAAATACTTCATATACACAGTGAAATGCAATGCATAGATATGGCTGTTTGCCTTACCTGTTCTCTATTTGCTGCAAGCGTGAGAGCAGAGGGTGAGCTGCAGTGCTACTAGACGTGGTCACGTGACGTCGTGTTGGGTGACCCCGCTTAAGGGCAGCAAAACTATGCATATTGAAGAACATGCCTTGCGGAGACTGAACTAGGAAGGCCTACCACCTCCACCTCCGTGTAGAGGGGCCATTTTCATACAGGGTTTATAGTTCCATTCACCCTCATTCAATTTATACGCACCAAATGCGAGGAGGCGAGTGGAAATTTAGAGCCCTGATTTACAGCCTTAGCTCTTTGAAGTGAATTAGCTGTGGCACCTTGTATTCGTACAATTTCAGCAATATCTAGCCCCAGTAGTAATAGTAGCAGCCCCACTGGAACCCCACAGTCTTTTAAGTTCACAGTATAGAGAGTAGAGGGAAAGTAGGCTCACACCTAGGCACCTCCTCAATGAGTTCCCACCTGAATAACAGCCACAGGTCTGTCTGGGAGACACACCATTAACAGGTCAGGGGTGCTAAAACTAGCAGCAGCTGACATACTCCTAAAAGTTCCTGGGACTATGGGATACATGATAGAAGTGCTGTTGATGTGTTCCAGGATTGTCTGTTCCTGCTGCAGAGGGGTATGATTCTGAATTTGTGTTTGAAGATGACAAGTCATAGAGTGCTTACACATACTACCATCACCTCCACATGTCATGTCATTAAAGCAATAAAGTTACACAGTTCTTCTACTATGTACTGCCATCCCACACTTACTAGGTTCTTAGAAAGAAGTCAAAACTTGCACAAAAATAATGCAAAATACGCCTCTGGAATAGTAAACTTACCAAAATATTGGTAATTGACATGCTGCCCCTTTTGTGGCTTTAAAAACTGATGTCATGTGTTGCTCCCTGTTGGAATATACTAAGTCACAGTTATTTTTCAAACATGGTTGTGCCAGTGTTACTTAAGCAGGAAGTTAGTGCTGTGGGCAAAGGACAAAGGCACTCAGCCTGGTAACACTTTTTTCAAGGTATATGTTGTTGTAGGACTCACAACTTTTTTTTTTGAAATATACTTTATTATCAGATCACTCCATACACATACAAAGAAAAAAAAAGTACATGTAAGATCTGTCAAATACAGCAAGAGTATGCAAACATTTCTAACAATAGAAAGAACAGACTCATAGTAATAGGGCGTACAGAGTCGACCTGAAGTTTTTAATAATAATTCAACCCAAACTCCAAACATCCAAGCTATCTAAGCTAAGGCTATATCCCTCAATCCCAATTCCTCTCTCCCCCGAGCCTGCAGCACCCCCCGACCCCACCCACCAGCCAGTGATTCCACAAGAACCCATCATGTACAGGAGTCATATAGAAAGGTGCACAACGAATATACGTCACATCCATCCACACAACAAGCAGATATGATCTCAGTTAACCAGCTCCAAAAAGTTGCACATCATCGGGAATTACAGTAGTACCTGCTCTAGCTGTCCACCAGGTCTGCCATCGCCCCCAGATCTTATCAAACTTAGCCAGAGTACCTCGGTGTAAGTAAACCAGTTTATAATGTGGAAAACACTGTGAAACCAGGTTTATCCACGCTCTACAATGGTGAGCCCTGTTTGACATCCAGTTCAAGGCCACCACCTTCCTCGCCATCACCAAGAGCTCACTCAAAAGAGTCCTATCATTTGCATCCTCAATCTCATCAGGGAAAACAGACAATAGACAAATCCTCGGGGTCACAGGAACAGGTCTTCCCAATACCAGGGCCACAATACGCATTACCTCTGTTCAAAACCCCCTGACTAAAGGGCATTCCCAAATCATATGCAAGTATGTACCTTGAGCAGTATCACACCGAAGACAACAATCGGATCCAGAGCCTCCCATTTTAAACAGTCTGACCGGTGTGTAATAAATTCTATGTAAAATATTCAACTGAATCATTTGATGTCTGGTCAACGTCGCCACCAGAGCTGGCCCCGCCTTAGCCAGATTCCATTCCCAATCTTCCAGCGGACCTACATCTATTTCCCACTTTGTCCTGGAAGGAAACTCCTGATGCCTCATATGAGAATCTAACTACTGATAAATGAAAGAAAGAGGCCTCAGCGGTTCAAGAGCCATCAATCTAGTAAAAAGCGGAAACGTAGAGATCATTGGAACACGATCACCCCCTGAGCTCTTAAAGCATGTCTGATACGTAGATACGAATAAAAAAGATTATGTGGTATATGATACTCTTCATGTAATTGTTCAAAGGATTTCAATTGGTTATCCCGATATAATTGTCCAAGAGAATCAACCCCATATCTAGCCCACAAGGGACCAAACTCACTACTGAGTAGATGGTGTATCCCTGCAGCGCCCCACAGGGGGGTATCTGGATCCATGGTTATATAGCCCAGCAACTTTTTCAGCTCCATCCACTCCCCGTAAAGGGCTGCAGCTAAAAGAATTCGAGTCTTATAAACGGCAGGTCCACCATGCAGAAACTGGGACAGCCTATAAGTAGGCTGTAATAATAATGCATCTATTTGGGTAGTCTGGTAACGAGGTCTGGGAGAGACAAAGTCTATCGCATACCGACATTGTGCTGCCAAGTAGTACGTATAAAAATCAGGCAAGGCAATTCCCCCTCCCATTTTGGTCTCATGAGTGTAGTTAGTTTAAGTCTAGCCCGATTTCCCCACCATATGAATCACGAAATAATTTTGTCTATTTGTCGGAAATATTTTTTAGGAATAGGGACTGGAGTATTTTGAAAAATATATAAAAATTTGGGCAAGAAAATTATTTTAATAAGATTTGATCTACCAATAACATTTAAGGGCAGATGAAGCCATGCCATCGTTTTTTTCCCTAAAGTGTTGGATAGTAGGTACCAAATTCAACTCCAAAAAGGAGTCCGTCTTAGCTGCCACCCGAATCCCCAGATATGAACACTCAGTCACATAAGAGAGCGGGATGTCAGCTGGAGGAGAGTCCCACAGACCACCATCAATCAGAATCAAAGAGGACTTAGTCCAATTTATTTAAAACCCAGAGTATGTACCAAAATTATCCACCAACCGCAATGTAGTTCGCAAAGAGTTCCCATCATCTCCCAGAAAGAGCAAGATGACATCAGCATACAATGCAAGCTTTTCCTCCCTACCCTCTATTCTGAGTCCCCGAATCAGCTGATTAGCACGAAATAGAACAGCCAGGGGTTCTAAGGCCAAGGCAAACATGTCGGGTGAAAGTGGGCAGCCCTGTCTAGTGCCACAGTGCAAAGAGAATGGCTGTGAGCTAAGTCCATTCGTCACCACACAGGCCTTGGGCTTGCTATATATATATATTTCACCACAATCTTTGCATCCGTAGTCAACAGGGAAATGGGCCTTTAAGAGTCATAAATCCCCGGATCCTTTCCTGGTTTGGGTAATACAATAATGGAAGCATTGTTCATTGAATCCGGAAAAAAACCATCATTAATAGCAGCATAAAAAGTATTCAAAAGATGGGGGGCCAGGACATCCGCAAATTCCTTATACCACCCCGCAGGAAGACCATCCATACCCGACGCCTTGCCAGTCGGCAAGCCACGAATTGCCTCCACTACCTCTCTAAGAAGTATAGGAGCATCTAGCATTCGTTTATGTTCAATAGGACTCACAACTTTTACTTTCAGCTATTTATTTCTCCACTTTAGCCCTAAGAAGAAGTAATATTGCAGCTGGACATATTGCTTTAATAGAAAACATAAATGAAATATGGCAAAGTTCTGGTAGGAAATTTATTGGCAGTGGCCAAAAGGAGAACATTTCATGTATAGTCTATGGGCGCGAAGTTTTGCAAAAAAAAAAGTGGGAAATATTTTTTTGCGAAAAATTCTGCAGGAATGTTCTCTGACTTTTCACTCTCCCCAACTATCAAGGTGCTTAAGATTACCATATTGGACTAATATATAAGAAAATATACTTTTATTTGTTCAGAGTGATGTTATATTGTTTGAAAATTCTCTATTTTTCTGGTGTTTTCCTATCATGATAAATTTGCATGTTATCATTTTCATTTATTTTTTTTCTTCAATTTTATGTTATAAAATTAAATGACGGGTTATGCATTTAACCCCTAGAGTGCCAGCTACTTACGCCGTACGAGTGGACACAGCTGTACCTGCTGTGCCACGCTCGTACGGCGTAAGAGTGAAATGCGGTCACTGCATGAGCCGGTATAACCGGCATGCAGTGGCCACATTAAAAAAAAAAAAACCCCTGGCACTCATGGGGAGGCATGAGGATCACTCCTCATGTCTCCCCAGTTATTGATCTCCCAGCCGATCGGGCTGGGAGATCAATAAAGACAAAGGAGAAACAGAGTTTCTCCTTCCCCCTCTCTCCTACCCGAACTTCCGGGTAGGAGTGGGCGGGACCGGGGGAATCCTCCAAACGTCATCGGTGACATGGTCACCGATGACGTTAGGGAAGTCTCCCCGATCCTGTTCACTCCTACCGGTGGTAGGAGTGAAGGGCAGGAGAGCTCTTGCTCTCCTGCGGTCGCATAATTGATCTCCCAGCCTATCGGCTGGGAGATCAATGACTGGGGGGACACCAGGAGGGGTCCTGATGTCCCCCACGAGGTCTGATAAGTCCAAAAAAAAAAAAAAAAAAAATAATAAAAAAATTAAAGTAACCCTGTGAGTGCCACAGGGTCCCAGCACATTGCTTTGCAATGTGCTGGAGACCCCTGTTGCACTCACAGGGTCAATTCTTTGGGGGGGATTTTTTTTTTTTAAAGACCTCATTGGGGGGGATCAGGGGGATCCTGATGCCCCTCAATGAGGTCTATAATTGGAAAAAAAAAAAAATATATATCAACCCTGTGTGTGCCACAGGTGGGGGTCCAATGCACCCCCCCCCTCCTGTGGTACACACAGGGCTTTTATCATTATTCTGTTACCAGAGATTGTTGGGGGGCCATCAGGATTGGTCCTGATGGCCCCCCAACAAGCTCTGATTACAAAGTAATGATAAAAAAAAAATTAACCCTCTGAGTGCCACAACGGTCCAATGCATTGCTTTGCAATGCGCTGGAGACCCCGGTGGCACTCACAGGGACACTTTTTTTGATAACTTTTTTTTTTTTTTTGTAAGACCTCATTGGGGGGATCAGGGGGGTTTGTATACCCCTCAATGAGGTCTATAATAAAAAAAAGTAAATAAAAAAAAAATTAACCCTGTGTGTGCCACGGGGGGGGGGGCAATGCAGCCCCCCTTCTGCGGCACACACAGGGCTTTTATCATTACTTTGTTATCAGAGATTGTTGGGGGGGTCATCAGGATTGGTCCTGATGGCCCCCCAACAAGCTCTGATTACCAAGTAATGATAGAAAAAAAATTAACCCTCTGAGTGCCACAAGGATCCAATGCATTGCTTTGCAATGCGCTGGAGACCCTTGTGGCACTCACAGGGTCACTCCGTTTGTGGACATATATATATTTTTTTACTAAGACCTCATTGGGGAGGGATCAGGGGGTCCTGATGCCCCTCAATGAGGTATATAATAAAAAAAAATAAATTAAAAAAAATTTAACCCTGTGTGTGCCACTGGGATAGGGGTTCAATGCAGACCCCCTTCCTGTGGCACACACACAGGACTTTTTATCATTACTTTGTGATCAGAGCTTGTTTGGTGGCCATCTGAATACAAAGTAACGATAAAAAAATTAACCCTTTGTGTGCTACAGGGGCCCAATGCATTGCTTTGCAATCCACTGGACACCCCTGTGGCACCCAAAGGATTATTTTGTTTTCCCCTTTTATTTTTTATTTAGACCTCATTTTATGGGTTCTGATGCCCCCAACGAGGTCTACACAAAAATATTGGGGGAAAAGCCCCAAAAAATGCACGTGCCACAGGGGGGGTCCGACGCAGTGCTTTGCAATACGTTGGACCCCCTGTAACACACACACACACTTTTTTTTTTTTTATTATTCTGTTTTTAGACCTGGATGGGGGACACCAGGAATGTTCCTGACACCGCCTCCCCAACGAGGTATGAATACAAAATAATAATTAAAAAAAAACAACTCTTTGTGTGCAACAGAGGGTCCAACGCATTGCTTTGCAGTGCATTGGGCACCCTTGTGGCATGCACAAAAAATGCCTCCGATTCCCCCCCACACATACACATGTACCGTATTCCCCTGCCTGGTTCCACAGCCAACTGGCAGTCCCATTCCCCAGCCTGACCCCCAGCCTGTTTCCACTGCCTATTGGTAGACTCAAAGTACCAGTATGCACTAGATTCAGGCTGGGAATCAAACTTTGTATGAGGGGGACATACAGTGCACACTGGTAGTCACAGATCTCCCATACACACTCTCAGACACTGCCCCACCATCTCCACCATCCTTGCTCCTCTGCTCATACCCACACACACTGCCTAATCCCTCACCCTCCCACACTGTTACACTGGTAGTCACAGGTCCGCGCGTACACTGGCTGACGCCCTAGCTTCTTTCATCTGTTAGCCATAAAATCACACATACACTGTTTGCTTTCCCATTCCTATTTCACTGGTAGCTACACTCCTGTCACTCAAATTGGTATGTCAACCCACAGCAGTTGAGTACCATTTTTCTTAGGCTGGCAAGAAGTCCTCCTAGGAAATCCCACGCCATTGAACCATTTTAGTATCTTTGAAGTGACTGAAGTGTAAAATAAATGTTTGTTTGTTTTCCTGTAGCACCACATTCTGGAAATAGTTGTGCCAACTAACTTAGGGGTAAAAGGGCAAGTGACCCCTCATTAGATGCGGCAGGTTGTCTTCTTTCCAAAATGGTATAGTTTATCTACCTTTTCTTCACTTCTGAAGGTGTTATAGCCATTTTCGTAGAGGCAAGTCAGGTTTGAGAAAATGTTAGAAACATCAGTTTGTAGTAGGTGTAGTTTTCTACTTCTAGCACTCCCTAAGGTAGTTCAGCTCATACCAATGGGGTGTCGTTTGACTCCTAAGAGCTTTAGCTAACGAATGCAGTTGAAAATTCCATGGTTTTCACAGAGCTCCATACATTTGAAGGGGCAGAAATGTAAGAAAATGCCTTTTTTTTCATTAGCGCCACCTCCTGGAAGCATTTGTGCATGCCAGCCTTTGGGTATGAAGGCAAGTGACCCCTCATTAGATGCGTCAGGTTGTTTTCTTTCCAAAATGGCATTGTTTTCTACCTTTCCTGCATATCTATTATGGTTATAACCATTTTAGTGCAAGCAGATAATTTAAGAAACAAAAGTGTCAGGTTTACGTACGTGTTCCTAGCACCCACATATTGTATGTTAAGCCACACAAATGGGCTACCATTTTTCTCATGTTGGTAGCAGGTACTGAATACAGCAGGAAATGTTATGGTTTTCAAAGATTTTAGTATCTTTGAAGTGGTGGAAATGTAAAAAAAACATGTATTTATTCCCATAGCACCACCTTTTGGAAATATTTGTGCACTTCAGCCCAGGGGTAGAAAGGCAAGTGACCCCTCATTTGATGCGGGAGAATGTCTACTTTCCAAAATGGTATACCTTTTATACCTTTCCGTCATTTCTCTAACAGTTATGAACATTTTAGTACAAGCAGCCATTTTCAAAGAAGCAAACAGGTAGGTGTAGTTATGCTTTTCTGGCACCCCTAAGGTATGTCGATTCATTCCAATGGGGTGTCATTTTTCTCCTAAGAGCACTAGCTAATGAATACAGTTGGAAATTCCATGGTTTTCACAGATTTCCATACAGATGAAGGGGCAGAAATGTAAGAAAATGCCATTTTTTTCCTATAGTGCCACCTTCTGGAAGCATTTGGGCACAACAGGCTTGGGGTAAGAAGGCAATTCACCCCTCATTAGATGCGCCAGGTTGTCTTCTTTCAAAAATGGTATGGTTTGTGTAGCCTTTCTTCACTTCTCTAGTTGTTATAACCATTTTTGTACAGACAAGTAATGTTTGAGAAAATGTTAGAAAAATAAGTGGTTGCAATAGGTGTAGTTTGGTACTTGTAGCGCCCACTAAGGTAGGGGAACTCATACCAATGAGGTGTCATTTTTCTCCTAAGAGCACTAGCTAATGAATACAGTTGGAAATTCCATGGTTTTCACAGATTTCCATACAGATGAAGGGGCAGAAATGTAAGAAAATGCCATTTTTTTCCTATAGTGCCACCTTCTGGAAGCATTTGGGCACAACAGGCTTGGGGTAAGAAGGCAATTCACCCCTCATTAGATGCGCCAGGTTGTCTTCTTTCAAAAATGGTGTGGTTTGTGTAGCCTTTCTTCACTTCTCTAGTTGTTATAACCATTTTTGTACAGACAAGTAATGTTTGAGAAAATGTTAGAAAAATAAGTGGTTGCAATAGGTGTAGTTTGGTACTTGTAGCGCCCACTAAGGTAGGGGAACTCATACCAATGAGGTGTCATTTTTCTCCTAAGAGCACTAGCTAATGAATACAGTTGGAAATTCCATGGTTTTCACAGATTTCCATACAGATGAAGGGGCAGAAATGTAAGAAAATGCAATTTTTTTCCTATAGTGCCACCTTCTGGAAGCATTTGGGCACAACAGGCTTTGGGTAAGAAGGCAATTCACCCCTCATTAGATGCGGCAGGTTGTCTTCTTTCCAAAATGGTATGGTTTGTGTAGCCTTTCTTTACTTCTCTAGTTGTCATAACCATTTTTGTATAGACAAGTAATGTTTGAAAAAATGTTAGAAAATTTAGAGGTTGTAGTAGGTGTCTTTTTGCACTTCTAGCATCCCCTGTGGTAGGTGAACCCATACCAATGGGGTGTCATTTTTCTCCCAAGAGCACTAGCTAATCAATATAGTTGTAAATTCCATGGTTTTCCCAGATTTCAGTACTGTTGAAGTGGCAGAAATGTAAGAAAATGCCATTTTTTTCCTATAGTGCCACCTTCTGGAAGCATTTGGGCACAACAGGCTTGGGGTAAGAAGGCAATTCACCCCTCATTAGTTGCGGCAGGTTGTCTTCTTTCCAAAATGGTATGGTTTGTGTAGCCTTTCTTTAATTCTCTAGTTGTTATAACCATTTTTGTATAGACAAGTAATGTTTGAGAAAATGTTAGAAAATTTAGAGGTTGTAGTAGGTGTCTTTTTG
This sequence comes from Rhinophrynus dorsalis, assembly GCA_037306005.1. Lineage (NCBI taxonomy): Eukaryota > Metazoa > Chordata > Amphibia > Anura > Rhinophrynidae > Rhinophrynus > Rhinophrynus dorsalis. Next base: position 372,440,577 of record CM074721.1, read on the forward strand.
CACTTCTAGCATCCCCTGTGGTAGGTGAACCCAAACCAATGGGGTGTAATTTTTCTCCCAAGAGCACTAGCTAATGAATACAGTTGTAAATTCCATGGTTTTCACAGATTTCAGTACAGTTGAAGGGGTAGAAATGTAAGAAAATGCCATTTTTTTCCTATAGTGCCACCTTCTGGAAGCATTTGGGTACCACAGGCTTGGGGCGAGAAGGCAAGTTACCCCTCATTAGATGCGGCAGGTTGTCTACTTTTCAGAAATATATAGTTTTATATAGTTATTCCACTGTTTTAGGGTAGTTTTACCACAAAAACCCTAGAATGTGCATTTTAGTTTATAAAGTTGAAAATGTCATTTTGCGCTGCTGGTGATTAGGGCTCTACACTAGCCTTGGACTTAGGTAAAACTATACAAATTTGGTATTTTTTTACTCGGGGGACTCTGGGCTTTTTCAAATAATTGAAACTTTTTCAATCAAAGTAAATGTTTTTGATACATAGTATGTGATTTTAGCAAAATGAGTAAATTTTCACTTTTTTTGTCATTATGACATCATAGCTTTTTGCATGATGTAAAATTCTCTTCATGCAAGGTATCACGAGAAAGCTCAATTCGTTCTGAAAAAAACAATATATAGTTTTCCATATTTAACTAAAAATCCCCAGAGGAAATCAAGCCTAAACGGAAGGATAGCAAAAATGTTGAAAAAGTGTCTGGCCTGCAGGGTTCAGAAAATGGCCCGAGCCTCTGGCACTGAAGGGGTTAATGTTGTATCAAAAGAGATCCCTACTTTTGCTAAAAAAAAGATATGGGTATATTAAATACATTTGGGATAAAATATGGTTGAACAAATATATACTAAAAATGCCAAAATTGCTCTTGTCCTCTAGATTAAAGGGATAGTAATGTTTCACAAAAACAGGAGCTCCAATTCATCTTCATAGTATTTGAGCCATAGAGAGTGTTATTTTAAAACTATCTGATTACTATCTGAGTAACTGACTGATAAAGTATCCCCCTCCCTCCCCTTTTACCTAGTGTAACACTGCTGACCTCAGATGTGGAATCTGGTTGCTTGACCAGACAGATAACAGCAAGGGAGAATCTTCTTACTGTGATTACAATGAAAACCGTGCCCTCCCTTGACAGGTTTTTCAGCTTTTTTCCTTACCTTAGTGGGAAGATTTTCCCTCCCTGCAATCTACCTGGGCACCTCCCTGCTGCTCTGAGCTGAGCAGTTTTATATCAATAAAAGAGGTGGGAGGGGGATACTTTATCATTCAATTACTCTTGAACTACAACTCTGACATAATTGAAATAACACTCTCCAAGGCCCAAATACTATGATGATTAATTAGAGCTGCTTTTATTATGAAACATTACTATCCCTTTAAAGAAATTAAAGTAACAGGCTGCATAGAATGTCTAGAAAGGAGTAAGTCTGGAGGTAGTTCTGGAGAGGGCTGTTGGTATAGAGAGCATTCAGGCAAGAACATGCAAGTAAGGGCACACATGAAAAGACCTGGGGGTGGATGCACTAAGCTGTGGTAAAGAGGTAAAAAAGAGGAGATAGTATTTCTGGAGATATAATTTCTTTAGTTTCTGTGCTATTCTACTAAGCCTAAGCACTAATATTTTTCTTTTTTTTCTTCTTTTTCTTTTCTTTCAAAAAAAACTTTATTGTAGGATAATAGATGCATTAGAAGATACGGAGCAAAATATGAAGACATACAATGTTTACACATTGATGAGGAACAAAAGATATATGCTGGACATGAATCAGGAAAGAGGTTTCTGGAGAGAATTCAATAGTTGAGTCCAGTAGTTTAAAATAGTGTCCAAATATTTTTCAAGTGGGTGAGATTTTAGTACATTAGCTCAATGGAATAACATAGGAATTAGAGAGGTAATATAAAGGAACAATTCATCTACTCGTTTTCACACCTTAGTGCATAACCTCCTGAAAACCTAGCATTGCAGGAGCTGGAATTTTGGCCAGATCACATTTTTTAAAAATGATACATTCTTACAGAACTTAAAAAATGTCATTTTTTTGGGACATGTACATGTTCAATAAACTAATAATGAACCACTATATTCTTCAGTCTCCTTTTGGGTCTTCCTCCTACTTTTGGCTTTGTGAGCCATCCCACTGCAATAAGCAGTGATCAGAACTCATCGGAACCTTTTACATTGCTCCCTCACACCCATATGCATTTTCCTTTGCTGTAGAGTAGTGTTGTGATATCCCAACATTAATCATGTTATGTATCTCTTAGTGATTCAGGGTCAGAGTGAACTTAGATCTGGCACAGAAGCTCAGGTAGGTTCAGCACTTGTTGGTAGCTTATTTGAGAAATGGCTGCAGAATGTAAAGATAGAATAATCTTTCTAAAAAGGTAGAAAGGATGTGACAGAGGCAGGAAAATGGTTACAATTCAGTGTTGCTGCTGGATGCATTTAAAAAGTTATTGTCAATATATAATTAATTCAGGAATAATTCAAACACAATCATCCATATCAACAAATACTCTTCCTCCCAGTTCCCTCTGTACAAAGAGACTCCCTCCCTATCCTATATAATAATTTGCTAAAACGTGTGTAACGACGCAGTCATGAGCAGTAGAGACTGCTGCACGTGCTGCAGTCATGCGTAGTAGAGACTGTCCGAGCCGCGGCTGATACAGAACTGGACGCTCTGTATCAGCCGTGGCGTGGGCAGCCTCTACTGTGCATGACTGTCCCATGACCGTCTGGCAGTGGCACTGTGGCCTGTGTAACAGGCTCTTCAACTAGTCCCATATAAAGAAACAAACTTGGGGCATCATAACCCCAGAAAGAGTGAGAGAGTGTGTGTTTTGTATGTGTTAGGCATCATTTTGCCCTACAACGATTTAAAGGGTTACAAGAGTACATTGTTTCTTCATGGATATTTTCCATGGAGATAGAAAGCTGCTTGATGATATTACATACTTTATCAGTTGATATTTTTTATATTGGATTGCTTAACAAGCTGAAAATATCACTTAAATTCTTTAGACATAACCTAGCCTGGCCCACAACCCAATAGCTGTTACAAATAGAGTAGCATTTACAGATAAATGCAGTACTGCTGAATCATTTTTAAGACTCAATCACTAGGGAAAAGCCAGATTTCCAGGCCAATGGATTTGAGATCCAAGCTATATCTCATACCTTGACACTAGATGTCAGTGAAGGGTAATTGTTGTCTTAGTTTAAAATAAGCCCTGGTACAGCAGCTCATGGCATCTGAGGATCATGTTTTATAGCAAAGGTGAAGCAAAGCTTAATACAAGCAGCTGACATATATTACAATAAAAAAGGATATAGTTGTCTAATGTTTTTAAAGGCAGTCATAAAAAAAGAATAATGAAGCAGTTTAAAAGCTAAAAGACAGCTGTCAAGCTGAATGGTCTTGATAAATGTCTGAACACCCAGTGGGAAAAAAAATCCTGCTCCCTGGAGACCACCATCCAAAAAATTAATTACTGCAATTCAGCATCTTTAAATGTGCCACTTAATATACTGCCACCATAATTAAATTTCCAGCCCTGTGACCTTGAGACCATTTCCTGAGATAATAAATGAGATCAAGGTTTAATCGATTCAGATGCAAGTAGAAACTGTCCAAGGAAGCACCAAACCATCACAATGCAGTCAAGGTCAGGAGCAGGGAGTCTGAATGGGGTTTTAGGATAATACTCATTCCATCCACTTAACAAAGGTGTTTGTTTTATTTTGCTATATTTGTTACAAGGTAAACTGTAATGCAGAGATAATGTATATTAAATCATTATTTTATTTGTCTGGATAATATAAAGAAATATAAAGGATATTTTTTGTAGCTTGATACACTAAGGCTGATGTACTAAGAAGTGGAAAAGTTCTGGTGCAAACCAACTGCATCACTGGGAACAAATACACATTCCCCAAATTTCACTTGAATAAAAAGGGTTTTTACTCCTGGAAAACTAACAGTCCTCCAATCATTACTAAGCACCGTGTTGGATACCGGTCTAACATTCAGTGATTAAAGACCCTTTTAAAACAATGTGTTCCCTATGGTGTTGTTAGTTTGTGTCATATTCCTGCAATACTTTTTGGAAAGCAGTTTCAAAGAAGATGAATTACCAAATATAACTGGAGCAATTCTGAAGCAAACCAAAAGCACAAGTAACTGATTAACATTCATATTCATTTAAAGGGATAGTAATGTTACACAAGAAAAGCAGTTGCAATTAATCTTAATAATATTAGGGCCATGGAGAGTGTTATTTCAGTACTGTCAGAGTTGTAGTTCAAGAGTAATTGAATGACAAAGTATCCCCCTCTCGCCCCTTTTACTGATGTAACACTGCTCACCTCAGAGCAGCAAGACTGTCCAGATGGATCTCAGAGAGGGACAATCTTCAGTGAGCATGAGGAAAAATCTGTCAAGGGGGACATGTTTTCCTTATGCTCACAGTAACAAAATTGTCCCTTGCTGTGAGCTTCCTGGTCCCAAGACCAGATTCCAGGTGACTTACACTAGGTAAAAGGGTCAGGAGGGGGTACTTTATCATTCAATTACTCTTGAACTACAACTCTGACAGTATTGAAATAACACTCTACATGGCCCAAATACTATGAAGATTAATTGGAGCTGCTGTTTTTGTGAAACATTACTATCCCTTTAAATGGGGATTTTTACACCACTAATGCTACAGCAGTCTCTAATGCATTCCAGGGGTTAAAGGTCCCATTTAAATTGATGTGCTGTTATGGTGCATTTGGTATGCTCCAGAATAATTCCAGTTCTTTCCACCATCTTTTGACAAATCGTATGTTAAAATTAACTTTTTCACACTAAGTATAACCTGTTTTAAAACTGAAAAAGTTCTTCTGTTGGCTCTTATTTTGATTGCTTTAGATGAAAATTCCACATTGGAATCTACATATATTTATGAATAAAAGAACAGCTGATGAAGTGCAAAGTGCAGACTAACTTTTAATTGAGGGTATTTAAATCCATAAACTATGAACCATGTAGGAATTACATTCCTTTTTATAAATAATCCCCCAATTTTGGGGACCAAATGTAATGGGGCAATTGAGTGCTCAACTTTTTCTTAGCCAGGTGTGTGTTGTTGGATCATTAGTTCATGCATGAGAGCACTAGCATAAGGTCTAGAGGTGATTATATGCGTGGCATTTGTATTTGGAGTCTCCTGTTGTTGTCTGTCAACATGAGGAGCAAGGAAATGTCAATGCCAGTAAGGTAGGCCATCATGAGGATAAATCCCAACCAACAATTCTCAGCGCTACTATACCAATTAAATCAAAATAGACTTGTATATATAGATAGCATAACCTGTAATAAAACCTTAGCAGATCTTCTTTCAGTCCAAATAGCAGTGCAGCCCTCTCTTCTAGGCTTCTGGTCAAGCCCTTCTTTCTCACAGACAAATTCCCCCCCAAAAATTCCCCCCCCCCAAAAAAAGAGAAAAAAGGCGCACACGATCTAAATGCAGACTGTTTATAAAGATAACGTCCTTTATATATAAAATTCCCTTCACCAAAGTGGGTTCTTGTTCTTTTATACTTCAGAAACGATCACCTCCTTCACCGTGGAGAAAACACCATTCAATAGAATAGATTGCGAACTCACCTTCTACAGAGGCAAACCGGCCTCTAGGTGTATAAGCTTGTACTGGATAACCCCCAGTAGTGGTGTCTTAACGTCCTCTCCTTCTTTCCAACACTCACGAATCTCCAATAGCTCCTCCAATCCTCTCACCATAAAATAGATATAATTCCTTATTCCCTCTATCTAGGGAAGGTGATATTTCTATAGGACACTATTGGGTTTAGAACTTGGTAAATTATGGACGAAAAGGGTATATATCTACCACAATATTTATTAATCCAATATAAAAATATATTTCAATAAAAATAAATTATCTGCACAGATGTAATTATTAAAAATTGTATTGAAATGCCTAAAACACTAGTCCAACGCGTTTCCCAGCTCACGTTGCTTCGTCAGGGGCCTCTATCCAACATTGGGTACTCCGGTTTCCTCCCACACTCCAAAAAACATACTGATAGGTGAATTTAGAATGTGAGCCCCAATGGGGACAGGGACCAATATGAGTGTAAAGCGCTGCGTAATCTGTGTGCGCTATATAAATAAAGGATTAGTATTATTATAAGCACAGGTCAGTTGATCAGGTGCTCATTCATATATATCTACTTGAGATGGAAAAGCATCAAGTCCTAGCCTGTCAGTGGGTCCTAAAGCATGGGATGAGATCTATTTGACTACAGTATAGTTGTCTTTTACCAAGTATATAATATAACAATTTATGCTTTTTTGTCTGTTTTTCTCTCACAGCCTTGATGTCTCATCAGGCCCAGCAGTAGCAGCCTGTTCCTGGGCCCTCCACTGAACAGGCTACTAGGAGGAATCCCAAGATACACTGGTCTTATCACCTGCACCCAGTTTGAACTCCTCCATAGAGTGTTCTCCCAAGTATTACTCTCAGTCTCATCTCCAGTGGTGGCAGGTTTTGCAGTACAAAGTCCTTCTGCACCACAGCTGTGACCCTACTGCCACTTGTTCCACACCTGGCAACACAAAAGTAACAACAGTTTTGGGTCCTGGCGCCACACCAGCTAGTAACATGTAATTACCCATACGTTCCCACCAGCCTCCAGCTCAACTGCAGACACAGCAACAAGCTGAGAGGCCTGCAGATGAACTCCTTTGCCAGCAATGGTGGCAAAGAATTGGGGAGTTCATAGCATGGAAGGTGAGAGTCCACTAAGATGCAGTATTGATTTAAGTGCAAAACTGCCCATTGTAATGGTTTACTAATATTTTGTCAAACATGATTTGCCTGTCCTAAAATGGTTATATTAACTACAGTAATGCAGAAAAGCATAGCCATTTGTAAAGAAGATGACCCACTACATAAAATGAGCATTCAGTTTCCTTTCTATAAACCTAACCTGGTGTGCACAAATGTTTCCAGTAAGTGGCACTAAAAGGGAAAACATATAGGCATTTTTTATATTTCCATAATGAAATCTTTGAAAAACATAGACTGTTGTCTCTGGTTACATCCTTTCCTGTACCAAGGAAGAGTACATATCATATTGACACTCCATAAGAGACTTGACACTGAAAATCTCAAAGGGATCCACATTCTCAGAAATTAATATGTTAAACTTCTTCTTAAGACCAAGATAGGTATTATATTTATCAAGATGCTGGCTCCTAGATAGTGTTTGGAATGACTTCCTTAACCATCTCCTACCACTCAGATTTAGAAACACAAAGGCCACTATTGACTCCAGGGTCTGAAATAAATCCCAAACGATTGTCTACAATCCTCTCATTCCAGGAGTGCTGAAATGAATTGCCAAAGGCCCTTCCCTCTCTGAAGGGTCTCCAGGACACTCAAGGAGAAAAACAACAAAAGGTCCCAAAAATGGGGAGTTGGAGTAGTAAACTGACTAATGCAAGTACACACACACACACACACAAAAGAATGACTCTAGTAGAGTGGATTGGTGAACATATCTTTTTCAACGCAATTAAATATGTAACTATGTAATCATAGTTTAACCAAACAGCTGAGAGCAGTGGGGTACCCCTGCACTTTTCCATAATAAAATGTTACTGACCCTTTAATATATCCAAGTTCAGAACTTAATTCATAGGTCAATAAATGTGGATAAATAATTTAACTCCTTAGATGTTAGAGCAGTTTAAAACCCTACAGGATCTTATCCTAAAGAAGACCCTGCAGAGGGGAGAAGGGACATGCACTTGGTGGGGCCATCGTACAATACTTTTAGCAAACAGAAGAGGAGAGAAGCACCCAAGACAGATAAGTAGGTGTATGTATCTCAGTGTAGTATTTATTAAACACCATAGCAATAAAATCATATACTATATGCACTCACATTTTCTCCATCTTGGGGTGATTCGTATCTGGGTCCCAGCCCCCTATTAGGCACATACTGTGTCCTTAGGGATCCTGGAAATCAGTCAATGAGCCTCTCTGGTTTTTCCAGAATGTGTTATCTGGTCCAGCAGTCACTATCCATTGCCGGCAAATGATTCTAAATCCGAGGACCAAAATGAACGTATCGAAGTTTAAGCTAGACATGTGGTCCAGTCAGTGAACCAGAAGCATGATTACTGGCTTTCACTGATGCTCTAAGCTAGTGGTGTCCACTGTCAATGCTGGGAGGGAAACCCAGTGAGCAATCACGGTCATATAGTCTGTGGTCTGCCCACTTGTTCGCATATCTGTTGTAAGGTGGATTTACTTGCCATATTCACTTTTACGTCCTTTGTCCACCACACTAACCAACTGCTTGTACAATTGAGGCACAGCTGTCCTGGAAAAATAACTGCAGCTTGGGATATTCCAGCGTGCAGCTACAAAAGTGGGAACCTGTGGCTTTCCTGTAGCTATTGTTGAACTACAATCACATTAATCATCAGGCAGCAAACAGCTGGCTGCAGACTGCTGTAGTCCAACAATAGTTGGAGGGCTCCAGGATTCCCACAGTGGCAGTGTATATAGTGTATAACAGCATCAACTAATTGTCATTATCAAGGCTGCTAAAGTTGTACAATTATTTTGTCTGATAGGCAATAGGTAGTAAAGAGTTTTCTGGGAAAACTCCTCTGTTTCTGAATCATATGGAACAAATAAAAATTCCCCAAAGTCCCTTTGATTTAATTGGTGCTTTTCCCCCTTGAATGCTTGATAGATCTTCAATGTGTTTAATGCATTGCTTAGTAGTCATTTCTTGTATTTAGAGGATTAAAGCCCCATTTAAATCAAATCACTTCATGGTGGGCAACAGGCACCCTTGGTGTCTCATGTGACCTTAAGTGTCTTTTCCTGTAGCCTTTAGTCTGTTCTGTGGTACAGTTGAAGAGGAGATAATTTTAAATCAGACACACCCTATTTCCCCCAAAAAGTAAACATAATCTTCCTCTTTCCTTAATGCATACCTCACTTTATACTTGCACTGTTTCTCCTTTAAGTGGACCAGTTACCCACAATGGTCTATTCAAAACCTTACTTTTTATTTTAAATCAGTTTAATAGTTCTAGAGCTTTTGGTTGAAAAGTTGGGGAAACTAATCACAGCAGAGGTTTATCATTTTTTGTTGTTGTTTTGTTTTCTAAAGTTTGCATAATTAATCACTTACATGTCCAGAAATCATCTCTCTCAACCTTCTTTGGCTGCTAGAAACTCAAGATAGAGGCAACTACTGAGGGGAAGATCTTTAAAGGTGGCAGGTCCTCTTTAGTGGTAGAAAGGCTTCAATGAATTGCAAAGCAATGTGTTGCAGACCTTCCATAAGGTTAAACTTTAACCAACCCTCTTCAGAATTTTTAATCATAATGTGTGGCCCTTTGGTGGAACTGAGGGCCACATTGGAGTTTTATTAATGCATCTTACCCACTGTGTTAAAGTTGATTAGAGTTTTCTCTAGTATTGTAGATGTGTTAAAACATTACAATGGTTCCAGCTTTAAAATACTAATGCTTCTTTATCTGTACCCTTAATTGAGACACTTCCATGGACGGCAGCACTCTAGAGTATAATGATTTGTAAGCAAAGGACGTGGAGTGGACCAATTTAATGCTTGCTGGAGGGGGTTACAATTGCTACAGCCTTTGATGAAATCTTATTTTGCTTGGTAACATTTAGCGATATAAAAAAAAAACAAGTAATTGGAGAGAAACATTATAGGGTTTTTTCATCTAATTGGGAAAGCAGAGATAAAACCATATGTTTTTTTTTTTCTTAATCCCTTCAAGGCTAGGGAGGTCTCCCATGTATTTCAAAGCAATGTGCTGGAGACTTTTTTAGCTTATAAAGGGTTAATAATTTGTTAGAGAAACAAATTGTGGGCTGAATAAAGATTCTTATGATTCCTTGATTTTTATGGTTTCTCTGCACAAAACTGATTTGTTCTTTATACATAAGAACTTGCCTAACATTTACATTATCGGATTAGCAAAGGTATGTACATTTGCTTATAAACAGCTCAGTAATAATTAACCAACTTCATTAGTAATGAACTTTGGCTAATAATTAGTGTCATTCCTCATGCTAAAGGTGATTTATCAAGCTCTGTAACAGGTTAGCATGTCCATTCTAGATGTAAATCTGATTAAAATCATTAGAAATCTTGGGTGACTCCCCTGAGATTAAATGTTCAAGAGAAACCAGAATTTTCAAAATACTGTTAAACACCAAAAATACTGTAAATATTCAATAAAGACAAATAAATGAGCAATTTGTGATTATTCTTTACAAATCAGTAGTTATTGTTAAACTCAAGAGTCTGTTAACAAATTATTTTGCAGAAGAGCAAGGTAAAGATGTGCAATTCTGGGGTAAACCAACTTCCACAGTACTTCACGATACATCAAAGTGCACTTTACCATATAAGGGGTCAGAAGCCCCATAAAAATGAACATGATTTTAATTTTAAATCTATGGTGCAGCTGGTTTGCTTTAAAATTTGATCTTTTAGCTTGATGAATAAGATAATTTAGGTACAATTCAATATCCTAAAGATATGAAGTTCTGGAGCAAACCAGCTGCACAATAGCAGATAAATGAAAATGTCCTAAATTCCAATAGATTTAAATAGTGGTTTAAAAATGTGAATGCTAAATGTAGTATTCAAGGGCTTAACAAAACCACATACATCTATTGGACTGTTACATTTTGGCTATATTTTCTAAATGGATGGGCAAACAGATACATACATTTTGATAGCGCATAGGATTTAACCATCTAGATTGTCCATTCATCTACCTATTATAAATCTTAGCCTTATATAATCTTCACTTATTCTTAAATGCCCTTACTGTGGGCTAAATTATATTGCAGGTGGTTACTTTATCACTGATTTATCAACACATTTCCCCATAGACTTCAAAATGAATCTGAGATAAAATGAGTGATAACAACCTGCAATGGAATCCAGTCCTCTCTTGGCCCTACTACTTGTTCCGAGAGGCCGAGGCTATTTTAGAAATCCAATGCCCTTTCCATAAAGTAATACTTTAAATCAGAAATGAGCAAGCCAAGGCCCTCCAGTTTTTCAGGTCTACAAATCCTATCACCCCCACCTCCAGCAAATGACAGATGTGGGATGATGAAAATTGCAGTTATCATCACTGGGGGGCCTCTGGTTCCCCACCCCTGACTTACATGATAAATCTGAGTGTCCATTTAACTTCATGCACTCAGCAAGCATTTATAATAGGACATTCAAAATAAACACATGAGAATCTCTGACAATGGTATATGAAAGTACAAAGACCAAAATCACTAAAATCAGTCTCACACTTATTAAAGTCTCAGACAGTTAAAATAAAGTATATACAGAAAGAGACCCGCTCCACTCAATCCTTACGTGATTTGTACCCCTATGTTGGACACTTCATCAGAGACCTCTGAAGAGTCCATCGTAGAGCCTCAAGCAAGTAATGCAAAAGTCCAGAGAGTCTCTCTGTGTATTTTGCTGAGGAATTTAAATGTGATAGGAGTTTTAGAGACTTTGGATTATGTGTTTTCTTCCTCCGGGACCACCTTCTGAATGTGATATTGAATCTTTGTTTCGGCCATTATAGCTATGTGGATGGAACATCATCACCTACTTTACAGAATCTACTCAGGAAACTGAGCCTCTTTCTTATGATATATAAGAATATTATTGTTTAATAGCATTGGTACTAATTACTTTTTTCTTTTTGTGAGAGATGACTTTAGAAATGTGCTTTTAACTAAAAAATATACAAATGTACTGAACATTTGTAACTGTACGGGCAAACACCCAAACTGGAAGATCTCTTCTCAGGAAGCCAGTCTACCAGAAACTAGAAAGCAAAGAATTGTGAATGATGTTAGCATACATTGGTGGGCACTGGTGTATCCTTGCTTTGTCCTTAGATGTGGTTAAAGGTGCTGTCCATGAAGCAAGAAGACAGTGAAACTGTGAGATGGTAGTGCTAGCTTTCCCAGGAGAAAGAAGTAGGATCCTATAGCAGATGTAACTAAAAGTTCAGTGCAAGAGCAGGTGTACTACTTACAGGAAACAGAATAATAATATTTCTTGAGTATGGGTAGACCACTAAGCTGGCAAACTCTAGAAGCAGGTTGAGAGAAGAGGAGCTATGAATCAGGAAGAGCACTAATCAGATGAACTTGACACTCTTGGTAAAACAGGGCACACAGAAAAGCTATGTAGAGCTGGATTTGGAACTTTATAAAAATCTGAGTAAATAACTTAACAGCTGACTGGCTCAGGAGAAGACCTAGATGTGATTTGATAACCTGAGTAGCATCTAACAAGCTGATGAGATGAACTGACATACAATGTAGTAGCTGTTGGGCTGATCAGGTGAACTGCATATAATGCAGCATCCAACAGGGGTTCATTGTAGACATTCATTGGCTGATCGGATAGACTGGATACAATGGATCAGTGGACAGATAGATCCAATAAATTAAGTCAGCCTATCCATGAATCTGGAAAATCAGTCATGCATAATACAGAGAGATAAGACAGGAAACACAGTCAGAAGATGCCAAGGGTTAGAAGCCAGAGGATCACACTGGAATGGTACCGAGGTTAACACAGAAATCAAGCCAAGAGCATAGTCGAGGTCAGAAGATGAGGAATCAACAATGCCAGACATGGTACCAACAGCAAGATCCAGTACGAGTCGTCAAATTAGAATCATGTCAACAACAGTCAGGAGTAACTCGGGCGGCAGGAGCTACAGCAGTAATGATTTGTATAACAAGCAACTTGAGAGAGGAAGGCTTCAACCTTTTAAAACACAGCAGTCAATAGCAGGATAGTTGGATAACCTGACAACAGAGCAAACAGGCAGAGGAAAGTATTCTGAGTGGCATATAACACTACATAAATTAAAAATCAGAGCAATTCTTGAGCAAACCAACTATACCACAGTATTGATTAAATACAGCTTTCCATAAATTGATTTGCAAAGAGGTTTCCAAATGTATACCATATTTATACAGCTCACCTTACTTATGTTTTGTGAATGTCACACACAATTACATGGACCTATCCCCCATATGTATCACTGTTATGTTCTGCTTATAAAACAATAACAAATTTCACATTGTTGTACAATAATATGAGACTTATGATGGAACATTAAATCATCTAAAATTAAAATATGTCTAGATGTAATATTCTTATACGTGGCTACTTAAAAGGTACAGTACACATGACACAATGCATTAATAAGTGGTTCTCCATGTTTCATGTACATAATGATTTGAGTGTCATCCTCTTTATCTTTCAAGTAGGACAAGCAAAGTAAACTTTCAGGGTAAATTGCTTAGCAAATAGGTGTTACGTAGCCCGGCACACACAAAAAGAGTTGCTGTGCCTATTTTAGCACATAATCATGTTAATATGAAAAACTGATGTGCTAAGAAGAATTTGAGCAATTTGAAACTAACTGAGTCATAGAGGACACATAAATGCGGGGGGGGGGGCTCAAAACCACTAAAATCCTTGCTTTAAAATTCATTGGAAACTTCACAAGCATACAAGGGGTAGATTGCTGTCAATGAAAGGATACATATCTGTATACAGAAAAGAAAGCGAATCAGATCAGGTGATGATGACAGATACAATATACAATATACAGCAATTAGAAAAAAACTACTTACAGATCATTTTCTTTTGAATACATGAGATGTCTCCATTGTGACGCAAGATATTGAAGGCTCCACTGTTCCCTATAAGGTGAGCTGCCAGCACTGAAATAGTTAAAGGCGTAATTTAAACTGGGCTGGGCTGCATGATGCATGTGACTTTTTTTGGTATATGTGTATATATATATATATATATATATATATATATATATATATATATGTAACGTCTCTGTATTTGTTCAAATACACAAATCTTTGCTGAAAACAATTCAGGACATAGTTGAAAACAAGACAAATGCTGAAGTTGAAACCTATTTTCCTCTAATTATAAGGGATGGTCCCTAGTTATTTAATCCAGCCTGGGAATGAAAATCTCACTAGAGAGATAGACCCTTGTATTGATCTTGCATATACTTAACCAATGTAACAAGATCCCTTCTTACGCATCTTTTGTCTAGAGTAAATGAACCAAGTTTGGATATACATTCTTCATACATTCTCTTAATGCAAAATGCATTTTGTTCAAGTGAGGTCTCACCAACAAGTCAATACCCCTTTATAAGCAAGATAGTGCTTTTTGGATTTTGCTACTGCTGTGTGACACTGATCACAATTTCCAAGTTTAAAGTTTACAAGGATACCAAGATCTTTCTCTAGCAATGGGTCTCCTACAATGATTCCATTAAGTGTGTAAGTATCATTATGATATGTTCATCCCAAATGCATAACTATAGACTTTCCTACATTAAGGCCTCAATCCCATTGAGGCCATTAAAAACAGCTGGTAGGGCAATATTGGCTACTGACTAAAAAAATGTTTCCATTTGTCCTACTAGCTGAACCACAACTGATGTGAGGCCACAGAAACAGATTTGTGGCCAAATGTCTGTTTTGTGTATTAAGTTCCCAAAACGCATGCTAAATAGTATGAATAATAGGAAAAGAGTTAAACTACCATTGGTTGAGTTGTGTGCTCACACTTCTAGTAGCAGGAAGATGAAACCCGCTAGAAGATTATTGCCTGGGAGGTACGTAAGCACATATCCCAGCCAATGGTAGGATGGAGTCCATTTTGAAGAGAGACTGTCCATATAAAAAGACAGTCTCTACTAAAAATTCCCTCATTCAGACTTGGGCAACGACCCGATAGGTATGGAGGAGGGGTCTGTGCCACTAGACTTTTATGCCGCCTCGCTCAGAGGCAGTAGCAGCAGAAATATGTGTATCCCTTTGGAGGCCTTTAACATCTTTAACAAAGGCATGATTTATTTGTTATCATTGGAATAGCAGCATATTCATTTGAACACACATTCCTTAATTCATTTTAACCCTTAGAGTGCCAGAACTCAAAGGATTCACTCAGGCATATCTCGGGAACTTTTTTTTTTAACTACTTGCATTAAAGTTTGTTTTTATTTTACAGGAAAGATGACAAAAAAGATTAGAAGAAATAATATTACAGAAAAAGAAGAAAATTGAATAAAAAGATGGACAGTAGCTGACCAGGGTGCTAAAGACCCCGCTGGACATCAGGATAACTGGTAAGTGTATTGTCGAGCTGTTTGTTTAGCTTAGTAGGATTAACCCTGTGAGCGCAGGTGGAATAAGCAAACCCCACTGGCACTCATAGGATTAATTCTATTTTTGGAGTGCTTTGGATGTATTGATATGAGGCTTAGAGCCCTGTATTAATACATCCACTGGTGACTTAGGTTTTTTGGGGGGTTTTCCCCTTCAATTGCAGTGGTGGCACTTTGGAGATGCGTTAAGGGACTTTGCGCCCAGAAAAATTGGATGCAGGTTTTCACACATTAAATTGGGTCCCTTAACATATGTTAGTGCCTAACACATGAAACTGAATGTTATTTTTCTGCATTTTTTATTTTGTTATTAAAATTATTTTTTTTTATCTGGTATTGTTTCAAAGCACAGGTAATTGTATGGCTTACCATGCTTGAAAAAATACCATAGGCTGTTTTTTTTTTGCTGATGTGGGGAAGTGGATCATGGCCAAAATGCATATTCCATTTTTTGCCCAGTCTGAATTGTATCTACATTTGCAAATTTATTACCCTGTATAATTAAGTCTCATCTGCAAATATTAACATTTTGTTTTTTATACCTATTTCCCGGTCATTTACAAACATGTTAAACAGCAATGGACCAATTACTGAACTCTGACGTACTCCACTCTCAACTTTTACTATATTGGAAGATTTTCCATTTACAACAACAAACTGTTACCCATCCTTCAACTGTTGTTCCATCCAGTTGCAAAGATTATGCCCTAGACTCAATTTCCTTATTTTATACAGCAGTCTTTTGTGTGACACTGCATCAAATGCATTCACAAAATCTAGATATAATACATCCATTACTTGCAATTATTTAGGTTGATAATTACTTTTTCATAGAAGAACAATAGATTTGTTTGGCAAGATCTATTCATCATAAACCCATTCTGATTCCTGCTAATATTTTTTTTCTTTTCAATGTAAACCTGAATATGATAACTTATTACTCCCTCAAGCAATTTTCCCACTACTGAGGTCAAACTTATGGATCTATAATTGCCAAGTTCTGTTTTAGTTCCCTTTTTAAATTAAGGCACTACATCGGCTTTATGCCAATCTTGTGGTCCAGATCTTATGTAAAGAGTAGGGGTGGGTGAAAAGTGAGAAACATTTTCCACATGACTTTTCGTGAAAAACAACCGATTTTTTGCTTTTTTTGTGAAAGTTTTCTCTTTTTCTCCTATACAACATGTTCCTCCTTTCACCTATTCCAGCAAAATTTTGCCTATTCCAATACATTTTTCTCCTATTCTAACACATTTTTCTCCTATGTTTAATATGGCGCAACATTTCCCAGCACAATATTACTTCTTCTGAGGTCTGTAGTGGAGACATAAGTAGATGGAAGTCAAAGTTTTGAGTCCTACAGTAACATATACCTTGAAAAAAAACATGCTCCAGACAGTCTTATGATTTAATGGGCAGAGGAGATATATTTTAGATCACACCTGATTGACTGCTCTGCCCGCTATTACACTACTACTTTCTGGCGCTCCTAGCATTACAGAATTGTAACAGTGAAGACAGCCCTGGGCTTAAACCCAGTGAGTGCCATTACATTGCAGTGGTTACCACCGGAGGGGAACCCACGAGATTACATCAACAGCTTGGAAGATGTGCCACTCATTAAGGAGACGAGAGCACGGATGATGTGATCATTTGGATGGGAGAGCAAGGAGATACAGGTGTTTTTAGTGTCTGAAGTCGGGAGAGCGAGTGTTTTATTATCAGAGATTGACTTTTCAATTTTGCAATCCACATATTTGGGCACTACTTTCAGGTTCTAAGGAAATATTTTAATATATATACATGGAGTATTTTTCAGTGTTTTTAGTGGTACCACTATTTAGTTAATGTTTTTTATTGTGTTTTAGTAATAATGTATACCCAGTTGTTACATATGTATCTTCAATAAATATTGTATTATTATAACTATGTTCCACATTCTCTCTATTTAGGGGGGAGGTAGAATTGTAAGGACTTATACAATTTTTATAATTTATCTATCCTATAAATATTAGCACTCTCCCTTATATATACAACCTACAATGTGGCAGATGTGCATGGTAGTGGTGGTGGGGGACTGGTGTGGTGTGATTGGTGGGACCTTGACAAACTGCATCCATCACAGGATGAGAGGGATCATCATCATTTATTGCACATACAACAATAGCCGCAGTCAGTTTTTGCACTAACACTTTACTCCCATGCCCCTGCACTTCCTCCACCTTTTCCCTTCCTGCTTGTGCATTTGTTAGACATTACTCAAATACTATGTGTGTTTTTACTGTCTACAGTACACAACTGATGTAGTGTGATGTCTTGCCTTGGCCATCAACAAATGTCTCAATATCGCCTGCTTTCAATCAAGTCTGCCTCAGTCACAGAGTTCCCAGTCAGCTGTCTAATATATTTATTTGTTTAATTATTTATGTAATTTTTATTTAGTTATTTTATTTTAAGTTGTTCACCATATCTTATCACAGTTAGTCCCCCAAAATATATATAACAAATAAAAAAAAATCAACAACTTCTTTCCCCAGACTTCCCCAGCACAGAGAAAATAAATGTAAAATCAGCAATCAATTTGGACCCTAACTGCCTGTGTCATGCCAGTCAGTCATACCAAATTTTGGGGTATTTGGGGTCAACCTCCTTCCTCTTTTCTTCTCCCCATTGTGCCCCTAGACTCCCCTACTACAGAGAACAAAAGCCCTACCTAAATGACTCCCTAAAACTAAGCTTCAATTGCCCTTCCTTTGCCTATCTTCTCTAGCTCAAAAACATGCTGTACTCTCTCCTCTCACAAACACAGAATGGCATGCTGTGATAGCCTGACAGCCTTTTATATGCCTGCAGAAAACTTCCTGTGGTGGAGAAAAACATTTCTACCCATTGATTTCAATGCAATGAAATAGGCAAAAAAACAAGAAAAAAGCAGGGAAAATGGCACTTTACACAGGATTTTTTTTTCCCAAGCGGTAACTGCCAGTTTTCACTGATTTTCAGTTTGAGGTGAAAATTATCGCCCATCCCTAGTAAAGAGTCTTTAAAGATTAAAATGAGTGGTATTGTTAACACTGCACTGAGTTCCCAAAGAATCCTTGGATGTATGCCATCAGGCCCAGGTGCTTTGTTAGTCTTAATTTTGTCCAGTGATCCCTTCTTGTGTTAACCCTATCCCTATATCTAATAATGGTATGGGTGTTAATGTTATTGTTGAGATTATTAGTTCCCTGCTATAAACTGATAAAAAAAAGTGTTCAGAAGTTGAATATCAGTTTTTTCTTTATCCTCCATAATCAATTAGCTCATATACTTTCTGAAAGGCCCAGTGCACCCTCTCAAGCTTTTTGCCATTTATGCATTTGAAAAACTTCTTTGGATTCGTCTTTCTCTCCCTAGCAATTCTTGGTTCATTTTCTATTTTACTAGCTTAATTGCTTTTTTGCAATCTCTTTTGCATTCTCTGTATTTCAAAAAATAATTCCTTAAGACTAAAATTGTTTAAATGACGATTTTTCTGTCATTTTTTTCTTTATATTTGCATATTGGTTATAATCTACTTCATTGCATTTGTTACCCAGGGCTATATACAGTTGAATACATTTCTGCAACCTAAGTTTTAATTCTGACCATTTTTACTCAATAGTTGTACTTATCCATTTTTACTCTTTCAAAGTGATCTCAAATGAAAACATGTTGTACCATATTTCCCAGATGTTCACCTACTTTACTAATGTGCACATATCCAATATATTGTTATTTCTCGTTGGCACTTCCATCATTTGTGTCATGTAGCTAGCCCTAAGCATGCTCACAAATAGAGATGGAGAAAAATTGCACTTCCAACCAAGTGGGACATTTTTCATGAACAGTGCTGATTTTTTTCTTTTTCCTGCCTAGCTCATTGCATTGAATCAATGATAAGACTGAATTTCCCTCACCACGTGGCAAGTTTCCCTTCTTTTCCTGTAGGCATATTAGAAAAGGGGTGTCATGTTCCCAAAGCATGATACTCTGTGTTTGTGAAAGATGGAGAAAGCACCATAGTTTTGAGTTAGTTAGAATTGGCAAATAAAGTAAAATCGTAGAGTAATTTTGGGAGTCTTGTAGGCTGAAGCCAAAAAATGTCCCTACTAAAAGTATTGCTAGAAATAAATGTTGTTTATATATTAGCCTACACAATGGTATGCCAAGAAACATTATTTGGAGGTGGGAAACTTAAAGTATAATAAAGGTATAAAGTAAAAATAAAAATATGACTTGGCTCTGCAGCATCCACATTCACACATACATAAAAGATACAAACTAATAAAAGAATTAACCGTCTCTGCTAACAGGTGCTCATATTCTACAGGATGAATGGTTCTTAGGTGTTCAGTTATGTCCTGTGTCCTGTTTATCTCTATATTACCATGTGTAGTCATTGCTCCACATAGGGCGCAATGTGTGGACACAAATGACCTTATTCATGCCTGTAAAGAATTGCTGTCTTGAGGGGATAATGGAATTTGTGGAGGGATTTGGGACTGAGTGGGAACACTTTGGGTGGGTGTGGAGGTTGGGGCTAGGGGAGGAGCCCCTGGTGGTAAAGGCTGCAAAAGCTGATAATGGATTGATGCTGGCTGATGGAGGGTCTCTGTAGACTATTTGGTATTCTTAGTGGAGATTATTTGTTTCCATGTTTTTGAAGAAGTGTAGCAGGGTCAGTAGCAGCAGCAGCAGCAGCAGTGGCATGAGAGGGGGACTTCCTTTTTTTTTTTTGTATACGTCAGCATGCCGGTGCTGCATATGCATAATTAATGCAAACTTGCTAAGGTGGGATCCATGCTTTCTCCTCTTTACTGTTTGAGCATGCATGTTGCTTAAAACATTTGGTAGTTTCCTGCACTGTTCCCAACCCCAGGGAGAAATGTTCCCCCACCCAGGACTTCAGTGCATGAGAAGAGGACATGATGTTGTTGTCAGGGGTGGGCAAATAGTGAGAACAATTTCCCGTGTGACTTTTTGTGAATAACGGATGATTTTTCTCTTTTATTCGTAAGTTATTTCCTTTCCTCCAGTGCAAAAATGGCCTCCTTTTCTCCTTTTCCAGCAAATTGTTCGCCTATTCCAATATATTTTTCTCCTAGTTTAACACATTTTCTCCTATTCCAACACATTTTTCACCTATATTTCCTATGGTGCAACATTTCCCAGCACAATATTACTTTTTCTGAGGGCTGTAATGGAGAAAAAAGTAGCTGAAGCTCAAAGTTGGGAGTCAACATATACCTTGAAAATGTTGTTAGCATGCAGAATGCATTTGTCCTTTGTCTACAACACTAACTTCCTGCTTAAGTGACACTGGCACATATTCATGATGATGTCAAGTGATAAAAAAAAAATAAAGCACAACCTACAATGTGGCAAATGGGTGTGGTAGTGGTGGTGGGGAACTGGAGTGGTGTGATTGGCAGGACCATGACAAACTGGATCCACCCGGGAGGAGAGGGATCATTATCATTTACTGTACATGCAACAGCAGCCATTGCTGCAGTCAGTTTTTGAACTACCACTTTATTCTCATATCCCTGCACTGTTCCACCTTTCCCCCTTGTGTGTTTGCTGGACATTACTCAACTAATGTGTGTGTTTTAATGCTCTAAGAACATAATTGATGGAGTGTGAGGTCTTTCCTTAGCCCTCAACAAAATTATCAATGTTGTCTTCTGTCTATCATGTCTGCCTTAATCACAGAGCTCATATCAGGCTCCCAGTCAGCTGTCTGTCACTTAATATATTTATTTGTTAAATTATTTATTTATTATTTTTGTACTTTGTTCACTCTATCTTATCACAGTCAGTCCTCTCCAAAAAAATATATTATTAAAAAACAAAATCAGCACCTTCTTTCCTCAGAATTCTCCAGCACAGAGACAATGAATCAAAATCAGCAAGCAATTTGGACCCCAGATGCCTATGCCTTGACAGCCAGTCACACAAAATTTTGGGGTATTTGGAGTCAACCTCCTTCCTCCCTTCTTCTCCCCCAGAGTGCCATCAGACTATCCTAATACAGAAAACAAATGTCCTACCTAAAAGACTCCCTGAACTCAGCTTAAATTCCCAAAAACATACTCTGTCATCTCACAAACACAGAATGGAATGCTGTGAGAGCCTGACACCCTTTTATATGGCTGAAGAAAAGTAGAGAAAACATCATTGTTGGTTCAGGTGACTGGCTGGGGTTCACTGCAGTGTTGCTTTTGGAGGTGGCAGTAGCAATGGAAGTTCAACTCTCAATCGGTGCCTCTACTTCCATCTTGGTCACAGAGAGAGTATCCTGTTATAGGCATGGCCTATAGCCCCCTGATGAAGATGATTCTCCAGTTCCTCCCTATCTCCTTCTAGTCTTTCTGGTAGACATGAGCATGTCCCTTATTATAAACAAAAAAAAAATATTACAAAGGAAAATAAGTAAAATTATTCTAAAAAAAAAAATTAAAGATGAAAAAAGTGTTTAAATTAAAAACATACACCACACTTTGCTAACCCTCACTACCCTAACACTAACTGAATTTGAATGACCCCCATTTCCCTAACACTAAATTTTACTTGACTGACCCTCACAAACCTAACTTAGTTACACGCACATCACACATTTTTAGCAGTTCTCTCCTTTTCTAAATCACCTGGAAAATTCTTGGCTTTTATATTAGAAGCTGGTGGGTAATTAAGGGTTGCTTTTATGTGAGAAGGGAAACTCTCACTTTCCAAAAATCAATAATATAGGGAGGTGGAAAATTCTAAGTTGCAAGAAATGTCCACCTGAAATAAACAATAAGGTGGAAATTCACTGTCAAAAGTTTCATGGAAATTTTAAATGGGAAAAGTGTATCTGAAGAAGAGGAGTTGGTCCAGCTGCTACACCTTCCTCCATCATGCCATCAGCATCAACACTAGAATGTCACTTGTTGTCTTTTTTATAGTAATGACGCTGGTGGTGGGGATGGTGGAACTTTTGGTGGGACTTTAGCAAATTGCTTCCTCTCCAACAGTAGAGGGATCAGCATAATTTATTGCAGACACTGCAGAAACCATGGCTGCAGTTATTTTTTGACCTACCACTTTATTCCCAAGTCCCTGCACTGCTCCTTCTTTGCCCATCCCCCTGCCCCTTGTGCATTTGCTGGATATTACACTATTGTGTGTGTTTTTACTCTAAAGTACACAACAGGACTGATGGAGTGTGATGTCTTGCCTTGGCCCTCAACAAAATACTCAATCTAGTCTGCTTTCAAATCTGCCTCAGTCACACAGCTCATGTCAGGGTCCCAGTCAACTGTCTGTCACCTATATTTTATTTTTTTGTAACTGTGCTGTCCACTCTAGCTTATTACTGTCCAAAAAAAAAAGTTATAACTGAAAAAAAGTAACAGCTTCTTCCCCAGACATCCCCAGCACAAAGATAATAATGGCAAGATCAGCAAGGACCACATCTGCCTGTATCTTTCAAATAAAATCAGTCAGACGGAATTCTGGGTGTTCGGGGTCAACCTCCTTTGCTCCCTTCTCACACCAGGCATGTCTAACACAGAGATAATAACTGCAATATCAGCAAGTATCTTGAACCACAGATTAAATCAGCCTGACAAAATGTTGGGGTATTTGGGGTCAACCTCCTTTCCTCACTTCCCACATCCCCAGACAGGTCCAGACACAGAGATAATAACAACAGCAGGATCAGCAAGGAAATTGTACCACAGCTGCCAGTGTCTTGTCAGTCAGTCACTCTGTATTTTGTTGTATTTATTTATTCTTCTCCTCCAGTGTGCCCCCAGACTCCCCTAATACAGAGAACAAATGTCCTAGCTAAAGATTCTCTAAACTAAGCTCCAACTCTACTTTATTCGCCTATCTTCTCTAGCTCAAAAATGTGCTGCTTTCTCCTCTCACAAACACATAATGGCATGCTGTGAGAACCTGACATCCTTTTGTATGCCTGTAGTAAAAGAGGAGAATGTTGCCATGTAGAGGTGAGAAATTCAGTCTTCCCACTGATTTCAAAGCAATGAGCTAGGTGAAAAAAGCAAGAAAATGGCACTATTTGCAGGAAATATTCTGCTAGGCATGGAGTGTATTTTTTCACCTATTTCTTTGTTGAGGTGAAAATAATAATGTAAAATAAATAATATATTTCAGAATCTGGGGAAATTGGTCTTCTGAAATGACCTTTTAATAGCTAGAAACTAGAAACCTAGAAAACTTCTATTCAATGATCCATAAACCATGCAATCTGAAGAAATTAAGGGCTCGATCCAAATGTTGAAGTTAAAACCAATGAGAAGAAAAAAAAGGCCTTTGCGAGTTAACCAAGACCGGGTAATGTTAGATTCAAAACACAAAACACACGAAAACTACAAAACTTGAGTCACCCAAAATCTGAGCCAATCACAGCACCCCAAAGTATCATGTTCAGTAGAATAAACTATATATAGACCCCAAATAACCGACACACCTTTGTCTGTTTATCGCATTCTTCTGAGCTAGAGCACAGGACCCAGGCGTGGAGGCTAGAGAGAGAGAGGGAGTTTAGATGCATTACACATGGGTAGAAGGAGTTGGAGAGATTGACAGCACACTTTCCGACACATAATACAATTTTGTACATACCAAATACATGCATTCAAACACACATACACACACACATAGGTCATATTTTTTTTGTTAGTAAAACACATACATCTTTATCTTTTTTGTTGACAGTGTGAGTCTGTGAGTGCAAGTGAGTGACAGAGAGTGAATGAGTGAGTGAATGTGTGAGGACCTGAGTGAGTGCCTGTGTGTGAGTGGGTGAGAGGAATGGAGAAGAGAGGAGGACAGGAGAGAGGAGTGGGGAGAGTAGGAGGAGAGGAGGAAGAGGAGCAGGTGGCATCCACGGTCAGGGTAGGGGAGGGAGAGGGAGTGCCCTGGGGAGGAGGGGGAGTACCACCAGTAAAGGCACACCTAGTGCAGGTCCTGAGATGGCAGTGGGATGAGGGGTATGTCAGAGGGAGCACCCAACACAGCCAGGACCATTGCTTGCAGGGCTGTAGAGCCACAGTCAGGGCTCTCATAGAACCTCTGGGGGTGAGGAGGAGGACAGGTCGAGACACCCCAAATTTACTGAGGAGGAGAACCTTGCCCTGGCAGAGGCAGTCATCTCCAGAGATAGGATCCTGTTC
The DNA here is from genome assembly GCA_037306005.1 of Rhinophrynus dorsalis. Classification (NCBI taxonomy): domain Eukaryota; kingdom Metazoa; phylum Chordata; class Amphibia; order Anura; family Rhinophrynidae; genus Rhinophrynus; species Rhinophrynus dorsalis. The sequence goes on from CM074721.1 coordinate 372,465,105, forward strand.
CTTGGGGGAAGTTTGTTGGCATGGGGGACAAGCGAAAAGCCACGTGCAGGGAGGTCCTGGCTGCAGTCAGTGCAGTGTCCAGATGCAGCTGGTCACTGGATGCTGTGAAGAAGAGGTGGGCTGACTGTAAGGCCAGGGTCAAAAAGAACATGGGCCAGGAGGCTTTGCATGATGTTGGCACAGGGTGTGGTCTGCCCCTGAGCATGCACTACATGGAATGGGAGGAGGCAGTCCGGAGAACCCTGTCCATGACAGCAGTGCTGTCGTGGACAGGGTCTGGGAGTGACACCGGGGATGAAAGGAGCCTCCACTCCACCAGTAAGTGCATCAAGGCCTACACACACATCACACAAATAGTGACATCTACCAGACAGAGGCCAACACAGTGACACCTGAACACATGGACAGCATTCCACACCACAATTCAGCAACACAGCTTGGAGGGACTTCAAATAAGGACAGAATACTTGACAAACCCAGCCTGAATGGTAATGGTCAAGTACCTGTGTGTGAACCCCACTCATGCTGTCTACAACAACATCATGCACAGCACAAAAACAATGCACACCGTTGTGTGTCAGTCAAAAATATAACTGTTATATGTATCACAATGTCATACATAGAGTGACAAAGAGGTTAGCACATAACCTCTTGAGTGCCACAGGGATAAGCAATGCATTGTCTGACAATACATTGGCTAGTCCCCTGGCAATCAAAGGGTTATGGAAGATAGCATGGCGGAGAAATTACTTGTTCTCGAGTATTGTTACTGCATGTCAGAGCTATGCTTTGTACATGTAGGTAATTAGTCCAAGTGGAATAGTCAAGGTTCGGCTCTCTGCACCATATATAGCCTGGGGGCATTCATCATATATAGCCTGGGGAGTATGGATGGCCAGGGGGCATTCACCGCCATCACCACTCTGCAGGACATATGTGATTCCCAAGGCTCATCCATGACGGGGGGGACATTCACTAAGTAGTCAGAAAGAGGTGACAATGTGTACATGACAACTGCATTGTCATCACATCTGCAATCCCTGTTTTATTCTGTGGAGCCAATGCATTGAGATCTAAACAACTTGGGACAAATCAGTGCTCAGGATCCATAGCATAACATAGGAAAAGGGAGAAATAACCTCCAATACTACAGTATAACCATGCACATGTCTGCTGTGTGTTAGGATTTTAGCTGTCAGGGGTGTTTTCTAGTGTCATCCAGCTGATTGGGTTGTTGGGTTCCACAGATCATGTTTGTTGTTGTTCTTGGTGTGTCTTTTACTGTTGCTGACATCATTGGTTGGACTCTGTAGTCAGTGGTCATCCCTAGTGCATTGCTGTGTTCAGAGGTCATAGTGTGTTTGCTGTGGTGGCCTAAGTGTATGTCATGCAATGGATTTGTGTCACTCAAGGTGTGATGGTTTAGTTTTGGTCAACACATGGATCCTGATGAATGTGGATAGCAAGGAGGTATGCCTTGCCATTCCCACTGCTCAGGATACACATTATAACCAAAGCTACATCAATGTAGGTTAGTAGAATCAATGTACGGGATCATGTCAAGCTCAGCAAAGTGTGTCAGGATTGAAAAGCAATGCAATGGATACCATCCTGCCACTCAATGGTTCACATGTCAATGTAATAGTCTTGCAGCACTCCTGTCATAGCTCACATAACTAATTACATCATGTCATTTCCCCATAGAGCATACCAGTCGGCACAAGCAGAGGAGTCAGGGGAAACCTCCTCTGAGGAGGTCACCACCTCCAGGGCACTGCCACCACCACCTCAGCAGCAGCAGCAACAGTGGCCTCACCATGGCCTCCAGGGTCCAACGCCACAGACACAGCAGACACAGCAGCAGTGGGCACATCATGGCCCCCAGAGTCCACCTCCACAGCTAAAGCAGCTGCAGCAGCAGTGGCCTGATCCTGCCTTCCATCCTATGGTGTGGAACTTGGTGCCACAGACAGTGACAATGCCAGGCCAGGCTGAGTAATGCACATGGGCCAGAGAATCAAAAGAGAGTGAGGGGTCCGGCAAACAGATGTTTTTTTCCCCCCAAAGCATCCATGCTGGTAAAGCCACTCCTGAGGCACTCCATGGGAGTCCACTACCCCACAGCACACCACAGCCTCTGCCAGCCTCCATGCCCTCCACGCCTGTGACACCCACGGCCACAGCAGTCCTTGATTCGGCATGTGTGGCCATCCAGGGGGAGCAGCTGACAGTTATCTGGAGATGTGCTCGAACCCTGAGGTGTATGGAGCTGAACATAGGGTTTATCATGGAGTGCCTCAGGTCCATTGAGGCACAACAGGTCATCTCCAATACACAGCAACTACAATTTCACACTGGCATGATGGGGGTCTTCGGCCACATGCTGGTGGAGATGCAGGACTCAAACCGCCAGGAAATTCAGTACCAGAACAATGCCCAGCCATCACACGAGGGGTCCAGTAATGCATCCCCAGCCCGCAGTGATCCACTCCCACCATCACCACCACAACCAGCCACCAGACCCCCCAGGTAACCCGGCCCAGTCAGAGGGAATCCACCTTTGCAGCACCCCCCCAGCCCCTCCCATAAAAAAGAAGAAGTAAGGCCAACCTTCTCCAGGCCCCTTAATAAATATTTGCACTTCTTCATAACATCTGTGTCCATGTATGTTTCCTATTCAAGATGTTGTTTGTTTGGCAAAGCTATGCAGTGAACACAACTCATGCACATCTAACATGGATGTAAGGTAGTGAGTTGTCTCCAATGCATTGCAAAACTATGCAGTGAACACAACTTATGAATGTTGAATGACGTCACAAGCTTTTAAAGCAGGGGTGAACACACATCAAATACAGAAATGTTTGTACAAGTTCATCTCACAGACATATCGAAGCCAAACATCAGGGTGTTGTTCCATGATGTGACTTGAACAACACGAACACATTAGATAGATCCACAATGTCCCCCTTCATCTCCTCTATGCCATAGAGGAGATGAAGGGGGACATTGTGGAAGAGGGGCATAGCGGAGATGAAGGGGCACATTGTGGAAGAGGGGCATAGCGGAGATGAAGGGGGACATTGTGGAAGACGGGCATAGCGGAGATGAAGGGGGCATAGCGGAGATGAAGGGGGACATTGCGGAGATGAAGGGGGCATTTGGAGATGAAGGGGGCATAGCGGAGATGAAGGGGGGCATTGACCAGGCACCCTCCCCTCATCAGAGCAGGGGGTGCCTGGTGTAATGCTCGTGTCGCCCCATTATATGCAATGGGGCTCGGGTGCTCGGCCGAGCACTCGAGCCTCAGGGGGTGCTCGGTCAGAGCACCCGAGCACCCGAGCATCGGGGTGCTCGCTCAACACTACTTAACATGTTTAAACAAATATGTAGTAGGGTTCATCCCCCTGATTAAAACAAGAGAACTCCCACTGCTGAAAGGTGTCTTATTCAAAAGTAATTTTAGCTCAAAGTTCAATTTAATAGATGAAATATCACAGTGAGGGGAAATTGTCAAGTGGTGCTATTGCTACACCATCCTATGGAGATTTATGGTGCTGGGACCAGAGCTGTCCATGGGATGGTGTAGCAACAACAGCACTGTACAATTCCAGGTCACTGAGATGTTGCATCTGAAAATTACACTTGGAGCTGTAATAACATTTAAATGAAACACCTTTCAGTAGAGATAGTTCCCTTGTTTTACTAAGGGGGATAAACCATACTACATACATTTTTAAAACATTTTAAATATTACTCTCTCTTCAATACAATGACGAGAGTGAGGTAATCAATGACACAAGACAGACATGTATGCTCATATGTTTCATTGATATCGACAATAACAGGTGATCCTCATGGATGTGGATTCAACGTGTTAACAGGGACAAACATCTGACCCATGGGGATTCATGCCATGCATGCCTGCAAGAAGTGAAAACAAGATTGTAAACTGCACTGTGAAAACAACAGTCATGCTATTGCTGAACCATCATCATACCCATAACCAGTGGTGTACACAACACATTGCTCAGCAATGCTTTGAAGCCCTTTCTCCACGGGTTAACCTTTTGTCATTTGACATGGAGCAGACAATCCATTTCTTGTCAATGTGTTGTGTAGGTGTCATGACCATATGACTTTTGGATGAAGAGGATGGCAAGCAATGGATCTATTTAATGGATCTCGATTTACATACTGATGAGGTGTGTGCTCTGGGTCCACGTGACGCACATACATATGTCTGCTTGCCATTCCCTTGATTGGAGCATCATGTGGTCATGATGCCTAGACAACACATTGACAAGCAATGGTGTGGCATATACACTATGCTACACACACAAACAGATCAGCATGGTGGGCCTTGCAACCTGACTCACAGATTGTTACACTGATACCGTAGCCAACATCACACACCATAACCATCCCCATTCTGCTCCATTGAGCATTGCCCAACCATTGCTCACATGCAAGGCAAGTCCATTATCCCCCAAACTCTTTGAATGCCAAAGGGGTACACAATTGATTGCCTTGCAAGGTTTTGTGTATACCTCTAACATGGGTTAACACATGTAATTCCAGAGTTGTATCCATTGCATTGCATGTCATTGCATTGGATATCCCTCTGTGGCTCAAAGGGTTTTACCAGTGTCATAACTATGTTCCAAATGGTAGATGGAGTTTTCCATTAGTACAATGTAGTATGTGATGTACATGTCCAATGTGGTGTACCTTTGATCCAAGGTTGAGGGATGATGTCCTTGACTTGCTATGGCTGTGTCGATGGGTCATCCTGTGGAGTGGAACAGATGGTTATTTTTGGTGTGCATGTGTCTGCATGCATGTTACTCACAGGTGAAGTAGTTCCTAATGATCCTGGTTCACATTTTGTCCTGCTCAACATAACCTCCTCTCCATCAATGGGAACAGGGACCTCCATGGGCTGTTGTGGCTCAACATCCTCCACGAGATGTATGTCCACATCAATGTTATGTAATAGGGCCCATGCCTGTCTCTCTCTGACACTACATCTGAGGTGGGTGGACTGTCAGTTTCCATGAGCAGTCATGTGGTCCCAATAGACCAATGGTAAGGTGTGTTATACAGGTAATTGTTTGCTGGTGTGTCCGTGGTTGGTGGTGTAATGTGTTGTAATTGGTATGTATCTGTCAGGTGTGTGTTTTGTCTCCATTGGCTGCTAAGGTTGCATAGGTGAGCTTGATTTGTTTTTTGAGTGCCAGGTGTGCATGTTGTGTTGTGTGTTAACCCCTGTTGTTCCAGTGTGTGTTGTGATGGCTTACGTTGTACTCCTTTGTGTCCCCCCTGTCCCTGTGCGGTTGCTGAATTCTTGTTTGTCTGTGACTTGTTTATATGGTGTAGGCCAATGGTTCAAAACCAGGGTGTCATGGCATGTTGGTGTGCCATGTGCACCAGCTCAGGGTGCATCACTTTTCCCATGTTGCTATATTCTGAGACCTGATGTTAAGCATATGTTATTTTCTTTTTGGGAATTTCGTTGTGCCTTCAAGGGTTGGCCTGGAACATTAATATTTCATGTTAGGGATGTCTTAGATGGAGGGGTTGTGAACTACTGGTCTGGGCCTTGTTGTTGTATTTGCTAGGCAATGCAGGGGTTAATATTTGACCTCTGTATGCTTGGGTTATGTACTTGAATGACCTGCTTCTCTGTTTTCTTTTCGTCAAGGGTGGTTTTTACTCTGAGTTTTGCAGTGTACAGCTAAAAAAAATGGGTGTTAGGTTTCTGGAGGTAACTCACAATTTTGCAATTTAACTCACGTTATCCCTAACTCCAACATTTGAATGGCTCCGGGGTTAGCTTTTACATTGTCCTCAATGAGCGATATTTTGGTGACGAGTGTCTTGTTTTCAGATCTGCCGTTATTTCTTACTTGTGGAAACATTTGCATTGCATACTTGACTTACAAAACCACCATCGCCAGTTTTTTCTGCCGACACCAACTTTTGGATCAAGCCCTAAATATCTGCAACTTCCAAAGCTGACTAGAGGTGAAAGTCTTAGACTGTCCTTCAGTCAACTGAAGACAAAGGACACAGTCTGATGTTTATCACCTAGATACAGCTGCCCACCACAATGGAAAAAACAGCATTTGTGCTGTGCAGTTTGGCTGCCTTTCCCCATGTTTTTAATTGTATTTAAATCAATTATAATAATGTACCCCCTTCAAGTTCAGCTTCCCAGCTAAATTCCCACCATACTAACAATAAAAGGGTTGTCAGTTTCCTGTCTGTGCTTAGGAGAGATAGAAAAGACAACTGCTTTTTAGATGATAAAGGGATGAGAGGGAGTTGGAGCTGCTATCAGTATTGATGGTAGCCAGCTGTTCTCAGGGTGTGTGGGGTAAAGGGAGAAAGGAGAGTTAAAATAAATTAATAAAAAAATGGCTGATGAGTGACAGACAGACAGGTAGGCAATCCAAGCTCCAACCTGTGGCCCTACTGAGACTAAGTGAATGAATGACAGATACTTTTAAGACAGACATAAATACATCATGCAGTCAGTCATATAGCTAGGTGCAACTTAACATAACGTGCGTGCTGCTTACACAAACAAATTCACTCCCACGTCTGCAAAAATCAGAGGGACAAGCATATACTGTGGTTTGGTGGTCCTGTAGCATCTTCTTCACCATGCTTTATCCTTAAACTGCTAAGTCTGAAGCTAAAAGGTCTTTCCTAATCCTGTACTGTAATAATAATAAAAAAAAAATAACACTGTAGCCAAGTTAGGAGAAATAGAGAAAGCTGCTGTTTAAATTTATACTTTAACTATTTGAAGCAAAAAGGCAAAGCAGTGAGTTGCTTGATTTGCTTGTTGTTGCAGGGGGTGTGGGTGTGATTTCTTTATTGACAGGCAAGAACAGTTAAAAAAAAAAAATATATATATAGGTGACTGATAGGTGATGGAGACAGACGGGCAGGAGATTCTTAACCTAAACTATGAGTGAGACTGACAGTGACAGATACTAGAGTGAAGGAGAGACTTATATCGTACATTATTTTCAGATGAACAAAATATCTTTGTATTTTCTTTATTTTCACCAAAAATGATAGACACAGGTACAAGGGGAAATAAGTATGAGGAGTGCATGGACCTGGTGGTGGTGGTGGTAGTAAAGACATACTACAAAAAACTGATTGTGGCCATGGTTGCTATAGCTTGTATAATAAGTTATGATGATTATCCACCTCTTGCGTTTTGTAAAAGGGACATGATAAGTCCCACAGGCAATAGAAATAATTAACTTTTCAACAACAAAAGAGTCATAGTCCAGTGTTGTTGACATAGCAGAGAAGGCTTTAGCAGTGAGACTGCTGTGTCAGATAGTGACAGTAATGATCTGTTTCAAAGTAGAGTGAAAAGTAAAAAATAAACTTTTTTAGACATCAAAAACCTAGAAGAATATGAAAAAAAGGATTATTGTAACCCAAAAATGTGTCAACTTATTCAGACTATAAAAGCTATCTATTTGATACTTGTCACAGATTCTCAAAGATTTGCGGACACGTACTTAGAGTAAAATCACTTTTATTGAGAGAAGCAAACAGATAATAAAGTATAAGTAAATCACACATAATAAGATAGAGATTACCATTCCACGGAGCAAGATAGTCCTATGAGAAGTAGGAGACTGCGTTCGGGGTTCTCTTACTAAGACTAGGTATGCCCAGTGAATATGCAAAAAGTCTGCCAGAGCCAACAGCCCAACTAAGCCAGGGACAACACGGAGTGGATAGTCAGACAGAGCCACAGGTCAGCACCAGAATGGTTAGCGAGACAAGCCAAGGTCAAGGCACGGAGCGGGTAGACAGCCACAGGTCTGCAACATAATGGATAGTTTAGACAAGCCAGGGTTATACAAGGAGTGGGTAGTCAGCCAGAGCCACAGGTCTGCACCAGATAGGGTATCAAACTATCCCAGGGCAATATGGAGAGGATAGTCAGACAGAGCCACAGGTCAGCACCAGATAGGATGGTCAGACAATGTCAAAGTCATACATGGAGCGGCTAGTCAGACAGAGCCACTGGTCAACAGGTCAACACCAATAGGATGGTCAGAAATGCCAAGGTCATACACAGAACGCAACTAGAAGGAAAGTGACTGAATCTGACACCAACGTAAGGGCTACTGAGCTCAGAGTCCACAGCCCTTATATACCCTGCCAGGAAATAGTAAGGAGGAGTTACCCATGACCCCAGGTATAAAGCCAGTGCATCTGAAAATGTCGCAACAACCGGCACAGATGCATCAAATCCTGAGTCGTCTGGACAAAGTAACCCAGCCGCGCCACCGCAGGAAAGGACACGGCTGACCGTGAAATGCACCAGATGCTGCCAGGCTGAGAGCAGAGAGAGAGATGGATTGTGATGATGGAGCGTCCGTCCTGGCCCCTGCCAGACATAAGTGACCGGCAAAACGACACCGATCTAGAGGTACAGCAAGCTGTGACTATACTTTATAAATATAATAATATTTGTTTTAATGTTTGATCCACTTAAATTGTTCTTCTGGCATTGCTTGAAGTCTACTCATACGGAGTGATTGTTGATCCCTTGAGGCCTCACAGCTGTTCAGCAGGTAACACTGTTCTGTTCAAAAAGTAAGTAAAACTTGTAATCTCTTTTGACTGTTTCCATATCCATATATGTCATTGTAGTGCTCTCAAAATCCTTTTGGTACCTTTGTTCTGGTATTTGCACTTTCTCATTAAAGGAGAGCATTTCAGGAGAGCAGCTGACCATCGATTGGTGAATAATCTGTGTGAAGACAGTTCAAAATACCCTCAATATGTGTGAAAAGCTACAGTATATGTATCCTGTAGCTTTTAAAACGTGTGAGTATAAATACTGAAGAATTTTTGGTGAGAAAACTCATTTCTGAACTGTATTACTCTTTGAAGCACATTTTGTTTCTTCTGCTTTCCCTTCAGTCCTGCAAACAAGAACAGGATAAGAGTAGGCTGTGACTGATGAATAGCAGAGAATCAGTGCATGGCCAGGAGCAAGGTGCAGTATCAGGCCAGGAGCTGGGTGCTGTATTTCAACCTAAGGGTTGAGCTGCAAAGATTAAGCAACTTCTAGACAGACACTAAGGCCTTGATTCAATTGAGGCAGGTAAAACAGATGGTTGGGCAATATTGGCTAAAGATCCATTAGCTAAAAGTGTTAACGGAGCAATTGAATTTCCCTACCAACTGAAACCACAGATGCTGGGCCACAGAAATTGACTTGTGGGCAAACTTCTGTCATGTGTTTTAACCTCCTAAAACCCACACTAAATGGTGTGAGATATGGGAACATCAAAGATCAAAAAAAGCTAATGCTGGGTGCCTGACACACTGTCAAGCATCGAGCGTGAGCTCAAACACACTGTCACCCTCCCAAACACTAACCATACACTACCCCTAACAGTGAAGTGCAACAAAACTAGTCTTAACATTAACCTACCACCCAAGCCATAAAACAACTGTCATCCACTGTCCATCTTCTTCTTTAATCTTCTGTCTTCTTGTTTCTGTAATCTTTCTTCTCTTCTTTCTTCCAATCTTCTTTAGAATATATAGTGTAAGTTTAAAAAAAAAATCCATTGACTGATTCATTTTTCAAAAAAATGCCCCATAGATATGCTTGACTTAACCCTTTGAGCGCCAGAGTGGTACCCTTCTGGCACTCAAAGGGCTAGATGCAGTCTGGCAGGTATCAATAATAGCCATTCCTGTAAAAAAAAAAAAAAAAAAAGTGTAAGTCATTCGTTTTGACAAAAAACCCAAAGGCATGGTGGTGGCAGGAATGCACAGAAACCCCCTCCCTTTGATACCTATTCGGCCATTGCCCGAGTCAAAATGAGAGAATTTTGAACAAAGACTAGCTTTTTGTACTGCCAGTCTCTGTTCAAAATATATTCCAGCCTACAATTGGCAGAGATGTTTGATTACGCATCTCCCAGCCAATCAACCTCTAGGGGTTTCATCATCACCCCACAAGGAGCTGATTGGCTGGGAAGTGCGTAAGCATACATCACAGTCAATCATAGGCTGGAATCCATTTTCAACAGAGACTGGCCATATAAAAAGCCAAAAGTTCAAAATTCCCTCATTCTGATCAGGCAAAGGCCCTAAAGGTATGAAATGGGGAGGTGTTTTGCTGTGAATTCCTGCCACAATCACAGTATCACATTTCAGTTTAATGCTCACTAGCATTGAATACCAAAATTATTAGTCTAATTTAGTGAAGACAAGAAATAAATTATTAAACAGAAATTGAAATAAAAAATTAGCCCTATACACTGACTCTGCACAAGATCTTCATGGTTCTCATTTTCTAAAGCACCCTGTCTCCCTGTATCAGTGAATGTACTTAAAGATACATGAAGGAGTTTCGAATAGCATGAATAGGTTAAATGCAGAAAATATAAGACACAAAAACAGAGCAACAAGGTGTACTACCTAAGTAAACAAAATGTGACAGATGAAAGAATAGGATTTTAGAGTAAATAGCGTGTTCAAACTCATGACAGTTAAATTTTTGCCTGGTCATCATTATATATATTTAATGCACAGATTTGAAATATTAGTAAAAATGCAACATTGCTGCACTCATCGATCCATATGCATTTTTGCATGAATATGCCTTCACAAGGGCAAAATGATCTGTTTGCTGCACCATCCTTCGATTATGTATGTACCCTCTGGGCATCTAGGTCTTACATTTGTATTGCAGCACATAGTGGCAAGTGTACATCATGCTGGTGAATGCAATCATATTTTATTGTAGTTATAAATAAATAATTACAGCATTATGAAGACAGAAAACATTTCATTATTATTATAACAGAATATTCACTCAAACTTAAAATATGCTACCTTTTATACTATGATCTACAACTCATGTATTCACTTTTCTCTCAACATCTTTTATGCATTTTCAATATTAGTAATTTATACTTAAAAATTATTAATTTACCCTACTATGAAAGCTAATTATAAATTCATATTTCCAGATGTTTTATTATATTTAATTTTGGTAAAAATGAATTACTAAATATCATTCCTAGTAGACATTCAGTTCCATTTTGACGTGCATTTTGTTTTCTCTATCAGTTACCATTCTTCGGTCTGTAGTAGATGTAACAAAAATCTCATATCTTACTCATTCTACTATCTATTCTAATTCATTTTAAAAAATTATGTGAATCCTTCATTTAGTCCTTGTGGGCTCTTTGCTATTAACACTCTTCAATAGAAGATCCATTCAGATTCTTTTCATAAAAGTTTTTGTCAAGGTCTCCTCTTTGAATACTATAACCAAAAAAGTACAATGTGTGGCAGATCATTTTTTTTTCAAATTTTTATCAGCTACTAACATTAGACTGATGATAATTAATCATGTCCTACCATGCTTGATATTAGTAGGTAGAGACTGAGTACTGCATTTCAAGAATGGGTGGATATACTACCTAGACACAGATTTACCAAAGGGAGCTAAATCAGGGGCTGCTTCTTGAGAGGACACAGTGATTTCACCTCAATACGGTACTACCAAGGAGACTAAAGCCACTTTTTGAGACTTAGAAAATTCTAAACATTAAACATCTAAACATTAAGAACGGAGCCATAATCTTCCACATCTGAGAACTTGAACACGTATGTTCAACAGCTGATCAGTGTATTACATTTTCTATGCATAGTAATGGGAATTTGCCATAATGTTGCTCTGTTTATTGTCCACAACATCTTACATGGTTGATTCTCTCTTTCGATAATGTTAACACTATGTTGGCTATCTTGTCCCATTGCCATATCCAATGCATTTAACAACTACTTTGCTGGATGTGCCACCATACTGATTACACAAAACAAAGGCCACTCTGAAGTTCAAACATGTTGTCATGGTTTTGTAAGAACTCTCAGACAAGTTAGTAAGGTAAAATCAGCTTTATCAAATAAATAAAGACATAGGTCACAGGCCCAGATTCAGACAGTATCGTGATACTTCCAAGTCTGGCACAGGTCAGGATCCAAAGCAAAACAATAATACAGTAGACTGGAAAAGGAGTCAGGAACCAGGAACAAACCTCAACAGTACCAAGCCTCAGATGATATGACCTGCAAGGCTGAAGTTAACTTCAGGGCAGAATCCCTAGCACGCTAGGGTAGCAGGAGGTAACGCAGCTGACCTAGTGCAAGGTGCTAGTCTCAGAGAGCAGAGTACCAGAGGCAACAGAGAACAGGCACAGGTAGAGTACTAGTCGCAGATGGAACGCAACTGGAGGCAAAAGCGTATAGGCCCAGGTAGAGCACTAGTCTCAGGAGAAGCAAAACCAGAGGCAACAGAATACAGGCATCGTTAGAGCACTAGTGTCTGGAGGTGAGCACAAGCGGAGACTACAAATACAGGTGCTAGGTAGAGCACTAGTCTCAGGAGAAGCGTAACCGGAGGCAACAGAGTACAGGCACCGGTAGAGCACTAGTGTTTGGAGGTGAGCATGAGCGGAGACCACATGTACAGGAGCTAGTAGAACACTAGTCTCAAGGGGAGCGTAACCTGAGGCAACAGAGTACAACCACCAGTACAGCACTAATGTCTGGAGGTGAGCACAAGCGGAGTTCACAAGTACAGGCGCTAGTAGAGCATTAGTCTCAAGGAGAGCGTAACCGGAGGCAAAAGAATATGGGTACCAGTAGAGCACTAGTATCTGGGAAAAGTGCATCCGTAGGTAACAAATGCACACACTGAAGATGCACAGTGATAGGAGACAGCGTAACCGAAGGCAACACAACAGGCACTGGCAAGGTATAGTCTCAGAGGACTAGAGTATTGGAGGCAGCACAGACAGGCTTAAGGGAAGCAGTGCAAACAGGGACTGCGCGGCAATACTGACAGTTATATAGGTAACGCTGACAGACCCAAGTAACGCAACAGTGGCAGATACCGGCAGGGCAAAGGCAACAACGGACTGAGGACAGCCCCTGCCGGAGATGGTGCAAGGAGTGGTAATAACTGGACCAATAAGTAATAGGTCAGGTAGTCTGCCACAGATAATAAGGCAAGAGCAGAGTCAGCCAAACCTTAGTCAGAACCGGAGCGGGTAGTGGGCCACAGCCAGAGTCAGTACACAGATCGGTTAGTCAGCCAGTCCTAGTCAGTAACAAGCGTGTAGTCAGCCACAACCGGAGTTGGTACACAGAGCGGTAGTCAGCCACAGCCGGAGTTGGTACACAGAGTGGTAGTCAGACAATCCTAGTCAGCAACAAAGCGGGTAGTCAGCCAGTCCTAGTCAGCAATGGTCACGGAGTCAGAGGCAGAGGCAAGGTCAGGCAAAACCGGGTCATACACGAAGCAGGAAACCAACAGCAGAACAAACACCAGGTACAGGAACACCACGAAAGGGTTCCCACGGAATGACAGGACTGAGGTTAAAAAGGCTAGTACTGGGTGGGACATACACCAGAAGCCAATAAGAACACAGCAAGGTTAACACAGGAAGTAGTAATGTCGCCAGCATACAGATCACGGGCACCGTGATACATGTACAGAACAGTCACTGGCACCTGTAACTAGGGATGGGTACAAATTTCCGCCTCAAACTGAAATCCGTGAAAAATGGCACTTTCCATGTGGCAAAAAAATTTTCAGCGAAAAAGTGCTGATTTTCCACCTTTTTTTTTTTCTTCTTCACTTTTTTGCCTTGCTCATTCCATTGAAATCAAAGGGAACACAGAAGTTACACACAACATGTAGCAAATAATATTTTATTTCCCAAAGGTATAATGTAAAATGGGCATGAGGGTGCCTGTATTGCTGGGGTGTGGGGAAAGAGTCAGTAGAACAGGGGATGATTTTTTTGGGGGGGTTGTTTACTGGGATTGGGGGGCAGTTAATAAAAAATAAATCCTAAATAATATAAAATAAAATAAAAAATCCTTAAGATATGGTATAAAAGAGGTCTGAGGAAGGTGCCTGTGTTGGAGAATTAATTAATCATTTGAACAGGGAATTTTTTTTGGGGGGTTTCTTGACTGCTATTGGGGGGACAGTTAATAAAAAAATAAATCAATAAAATAAAATAAGACATTTGTATGAAAGTGAAAGTGACAGGAACCCCCTGACATAAGCTGTCACTGGGATGGACTGATACTTGACTTGATTCTCAAAAAAACAAGATGAAAGAGAGCCCAATAGTGTAAAAATGTAAGATCAATGTGCTCAACATATACATGTAAGAATTATACTCACATTATTCTCAATCCTTCAGGGTTCTTATTATACGTAATAAATTAATAGATAAGAAAGATACTTCACAGGAGATACCTATGTTTGTTACTAGATACAATAGCAAAATATCTACGTTAACTAAGATCTTTAACAAATACTGGGGAATTCTTAGGTGTGATCCAATATTAAGAGGGATCATAGCAGATTGTCCCAAAATGGTTTATAGGAGGGCACAATCTTTGAAAAATTATTTAGCACCAAATAGATTTTCCCTTAAGGAAAAGGACCCTTCACATAAAAAGGTACAATACACTTTAGGAGTTAATATAGGGATTAATAATAAATTGATAGGGTCTTTTAACTGTGATAAGGTCAGATGTCAAACCTGTCCTTTTATTATGCATAAGGATAATAGCTTTATTTCTTTTGTATCTTCAGAAGTATTCTTTTTAAAAGATTTTATGAATTGCGATACCACCTACATAATATATCTATTAAATTGCAAGTGTGGCTTGCAGTATGTAGGCCGGACAACACAAAAATTACGAGATCGTTTTGGACAACATGAAAGAAATATTATGAAAGGTTTTGAATTACATGGAGTATTGAGACACTTTTTATTATGTCATAATTAGGACCCTGAAGGATTGAGAATAATGCCTATTGAACATATTAAAAGTGATGTAGGAAGTGATAGGTTACAAAGACTCATTAATAGGGAATCCTTCTGGATTTATAAATTAAATACTTTAGCCCCTTTAGGATTAAATGAGTCCATAGAATTTCCTAGATGAATATTCAGTTATATCTTTACATATATATATTTTTATATATTTTTTTATATATTTATTATTTGTTTTCCCTGTTTTTTGTATTGTTTATTATTTATATGTATGTGTATTATGTACTCCAAATTTTTGATAAATTGCGATGTTTTTTATTTTTGATGTAGGGATAGGAGACTTACGCAACATAATTACTTTGCCACTGCGATACTGGCATCTTTCCCATGATTCTCTCTGGGCATGTTTTCGTGTTGCACCACTGGTCTCGCGATGTGTTTACTACATATTTGCACGACTTGTGTTTTGAGGTATGCACACTTGTACAGACAGTGAGACTTTGCGAGAAGTATGATGCATAGTCTGCTGTGGCGATTGGTCTTCTGTTATCGCGAGAGCCTCCTCCTACGAGACTTGGTTTATTCTAGATGGGTATTGGTCATATTGAACAGGTGTTTGACCCTAATGAATCGGAGTATGTTATCCATTGATGCATCGGGCTGGTGCAGAGATGTGATAGGTCTGCCAATAACTGGGAGAATATAACACAGGTGATTTTGATCCAATTTACCTATCATGAATACCACAATACAAGAAAGAAGCAGGAAGTTCTACCTTCTTCTTCAGAGCTCCAAAAGCCTGGAACTATCTGCATGAAAAATCAGATATTCTTCCAGTCTAAAATCCTTAAAAGTAGATGCTTCCTTATATCTAAAAACAGTATGTAACTGTATATAATTTTAATATTTAAAATGTATGTATGTTTTTATATGTATGTAAAGATAATAATATGTAATATACAATGTTTCTCAATTTGTGTAAATATGTAACCCTTTACCGAAAACTATCCAGGCCATATTTGAAAACAAGAGAAATCTCAATGTATTCTTCCTGGTAAAACATTTTCTAAATGAAAAATAAATAACTAAATCTTCAACTTGCCTAGTGGGTTAATTCAGCTTGCATATGTCAAGATTCCCTTCATTACCTACACTTTTAAATGATGCCCTTATCTGAGTATAATATCAGCTCTCTAACTGACTTTATTCTGTTTGAGTCCTTCATTGCTTATGAACATTAGGGTGAATTTAGCTGCACATCAAAGTATGCACTACAGCATGTGAGCAATTTAATGTATACTGGAGGACAATCTCCACAAGCATTAGGACTTTGATCCCAGCACACCCAAAACAGCTTCCCATAGCAGGTTAAGGGAAATTGTGTAGAATCACTCCAATTCCTCTATACCTTGTTTAATACATTTTAGAGGAAAGGAAAGCACTGAAATGTTCATAGACTGTACCACTGTCCTTCTCTTGGCAGAAGCAGCACTAAGGGGAGGAATTTGGGGGGTATGCAGCTTATTAAATTAGAGTTGGGCAGGAGTAGATCTGAAAAACAATTTCAGTTCCTGATTTAGCATGGAGTCATTTAAAACATTCACTCCACACTGAATCTGATATATAAATGTGTGTAAATCATCTATACTACAGAGGAGAACTACAATTTCCCATTGATTTAAAAGGGGTGTTTTACCCCTGGAATTTTAGAGAGGTCTCAAATTGAATCCCTTTTTTCGACCTAAACGAAAAGGAAGAGATTGGGAGGATTAATATGTTATCCCATTTGACTGATGTGATAGACGAAGATGAAGGTTGTGTTTTAGTCTTCGTGTTTATGCTTTTTCGCATTCCCTCATTGGTGACGAGAGACGGGGCAGATTTGGAGAAGCAATATCACTGGAGAAGTCATCTTCACTTCATTACTTATTTATCATGCCTTAGTGCATTTCCCCTTGTATTTTATGATGGCACATCTCATTTGGAAAACTGGAGTGCTACTACTTGGACTGCTCATTACACATAGGTGATTACTGTTGCCTTGTTTTTCTGTCTCTCAGCTACCTTTCAGTTTACTGATTAATATCCTGTTTGCTTGTGCTATTTCAAAGTACCTATGGCGTTATAAAAATAACAACTAGTATTTATATAGCTCCTTTCTCCCAGTGGGACTCAAATCGCTTTTAGCGCACGCTCTCATAATTAACAGAATTGTCAGCTGAATAATAGATGTTATTATTAGCCAATCAATGGTACTCATTTTATCAATCTCAGAAGGATGAAGGGCTAAGCTGATCCTGGCAGGAATTGAACCTGCAACCCTGAGATTTGAGCAGGCTCTGCAGTCACAGCATTTACCACTGAACTATCTCACCGGCATTGTTATCTGTACAATGTAAAAGTAACATAATTGTGGGGCATACAGTTACATCACTGAGAACAAATACAAATTTCAAAAAACTCCTTCTCACCCCTTTCCCTGTTCAGAAACTTGACTGGACAGATTACAACAAGTGACAATCTTCCCTCATTCATAATACCGCATGAAGATTGTCCCTCATTGTAAGGCACTGTCGGATCTGGGACAAAGCATTACATCAGGGAAAGGGGCATAAGGGATCATCTTTAACATAATATTACAATGTAACAAGCACATTCTGCAGCATGTGAATATTGTGCAGCAGTACTATTACATATGCTCAGTGTTCTGAGCTATGTGTAATATGAAACATTACTATCCCTTTAAACCCCTTGACTGCTCCAAGGCATTATATTTTTATTTGTTACCTATGTTACAGTGGATTTACCCCATAACTGCTTCACTTTTTTCTGCATATAGTCTATAAACTGTGTACTGTTCTATACTTAACAACCTAATTTCCATAGATTCCGGGAAAATAAATCTACCACAATAAGGATTGATTAAAAGTCAGAAAATTATCCTGCAGGAATTTTGCTGAAAGACAATGATTTTCTGGGAAAATTCACACCCACTATTCACCACTGCCAATAAATTTTCCACAACAACTTTACCTTATTTTCCTTTTATTTTCTATGACTGTAAGATTTCTCAACGCAGTATTACTTCTTACTAAGGCTGAAGTGGAGAAAGAAAACATTTTTGTAAGATTACTATTCCATAGGCATACTGTTAACTTCTTTCTAAGGACATGGCAGTACATAGTGGAAGAACTGAGTAACTTTATTGATTTACTCCTGCAGCTCATTCTCTGACACATCAACAGCACTTCTATTATGTACCCAAGAGCCCCAGAAACATCCTTTCCAGCATGGACTATTGCAACATTCTTCTGTCTGGAATTCCTGCTTCCCATCTCCATCCACTTCAATCTATACAGAATGCTGCAGCACAAATTACTCTTCTGTCACCTCGGATTGTCCCTGCCCCACTCCTCCTCAAAACTCTCCAATGGCTGCCTATCAATCTCCGGATATCTTAACAAAATCTTACCTCTCTCTTTCAAGACACTACTCTCCTGTACTCCTTCTTACATTTCCACTCTGATCTTCCGTTATACCCCATCCCGCCACTTAAGTTCGGCCAATGATTGTCTTCTTTCAGCTCCTTTTATGTCTACAGCCCTGTCACGTATCAAACCTTTTTTTCTCATTGCTCCGTATCTAAGGAATGCTCTACCATCCAACTGCGCCACTGCACCTCTCTGATAACTTTCAAATCTCACTTAAAAACGTACCTCATGGATAAAATCTCATCATGCTAGAAGGCACTGATGTTGTATAATGAATGCTTTTATAAATTATTTACTTTACTGATGTCCTCTATTACTATCAGAACTAGCACTGTATTCAGCACTTGACCCTTATGTACTCTGTATGTCTCCCATTACCACTTTAGATTGTAAGCTTTCTGTCAGGGACCTTGCACCCAATGTTTCACTCTACAAAGCACCTGTAACATTGTAGTGTTTAAACCCTTAAATTGCAAAGCGCTGCATACACTTGTGGTGCTATATAAATAAACCTATTCATTCAATAAAGTGTGTTACTGCTTGGAACTCCGAACCAGCGTGTCTCGTTATTTGGGTGGTTTAAAGAGTCCTCTCTGACTCCCATCTAAGGACGGGATACTCTTAGCTGAATTCACTCGACTTCGCAGCGTGAACTAAGATCGGGAACTGAGGGTGCCTTGTTCGACCCCTGACAGGTTTTGCTGCCGTCCTCGACAATCCCGAATTCAACTCCTGGCTTATGCCCTCTGGCGAGGTTGAATTGTAGCATGGTTCCCTGTTCACTGGAACACACAGCTCTGACTAGCCGAGGTCGAAGGAGAGGTAAGCGGCACGACAGAGTAGGACAGCCCGGCATCCTGTAACCTCCGTTACATTGGTGGTAAGTGGTGGGATTTGCTCTCCTTTCACGAACGGCAGTCGGACACATAGCGGGTGAAACATGGCGGAACAGTACAAGCAACTGCCCCTTGCCACACTACAGGATTTAGTGGATCGACAAGGACACAGCACTACGGGACTGAAAAAACAGGAATTAGTCACGATTTTGCAGGTTATGGAGGCCAGTCCTAGTATCACGGTGCCCATGATCCTTGAGCGACATTCTTACTTCCTGGTTTACACTGGCTGCGCTCTTATTGGCTCTGGGTTATTGCTCCTCCCAGGGCTTATCTTTAAATACTCCCTCCTGTCACTATACCGGTGCCCTTTCATGGTGTACCCATGTTTCGCTACTAGTTGTTATTGTTTCCTGTTTCCGTGTATGACCTGGCTTGTCCTGGACCGGTGACATTACGTGCCTATCTCCCGCTTGCTCGCCGCTCCTGCTGTCCCCGGGAGCTTGTGGAGTCCCTGTAATAACCAGTGTCTGTGTTGCCTCTGATAACCCGATAATACCTCGGTCTAGCCAGTGCCACACTGCTGCCCGTGTTGCCTCAGTTAACCCTAGGGACCTAGGGTCGTTACATCGCCAGCATCTAGTGTCTGTTGTCTCAGTTAACCCTAGCATGCTAGGGTCCCATTACTGCCTGAGTCCAGTCTGCGTTGCCTCTGCTCACCCTAGTGTACTAGGGTTCAGTCACTATAAGGACCACTGCCGTGTTGCCTCCGTTAATCCTAGCGTGCTAGTGCCTAGTCGATGCCTGAGTACATTTCATGTTTCCTCCGCTAACCCTAGTGCCCTAGGGTTTTGCCATTGCCAGACTACTGCCTGTGTTGCCTCAGTTAACCCTAGCATTCTATGATCCCATTACAACCAGAGTCCTGTCTGTATTGCCTCGGTTAACCCTAGCATCTATCACGGTGCCCGTGATTGCTGCATTTCTATGTCTATTACCGGTAGGGGGCTCCCAATGGCTGTCTGCCTTTAGCCAGCCTCACATTGCCTATTTAAACTGAGTCTGGGCACCCTTTGGTTGCCCTTTAGTGGTGTCTCTGACTACATCCACTTCCACTATGCTACAGAAGCTTATTGGGCCTTTTGCTGTGTTCCTGAGTTCCTGACTTCATCCTGTTCCTGAGCCTCCTGTCTGAAGTGCTGGTTCCAGTGCCTGTTCCGGTTGAGTCTTCAGAGGTTGCTGTTTCCTGCTACCAGTCTTCGTTGCCGTTCCTGATCTGGTTGATCGTCCTTGCTGGTGCTCGCTGCCCCAGATTATAACCGGTCTTTTCTTGTCCATATAGACACCTCCAACTATGGATTTGGAGTGGTGCTGAGTCAGACCAATGCAGCTAGGGAGGAAGATCCGGTGGCATAGCTCAGCCGGAAACTCTTAGCCCGGGAAGTAGCCTACATGGCTATTGAGAGGGAATGCTTTGCTCTTGTATGGACACTAAAAAAGTTTCAACCTTACCTGTATGTATGGGAGTTTGTTGTTATCACGGACCATAATCCGCTGGTGTGGTTGAACAGGGTTTCCGGAGACAATGGGCGGTTGCTCAGATGGAGCTTGGCATTGTAGCCCTTCAATTTTACCATCCGCTACTGGTCAGGGAAGGACAAATGGAATGTGGATGGACTGTCTTGACAAGAGGATGTATGACTTCCATCATGGCACGCTCCTCCTTCAGGCAAGCTACGTATGAACCTTGGCTTAAGGACCAAAAAGGGGGAGAAATGTAACGGGCCATAGGCTGTTACTAAAAGAGGACTATTCGACTCACTTGGCTACCGGGCACCCTGTGGAGGGGTTAATTCAAACACTGGGATTTAGTTTCAGCGACTTATAGTATAAAGACTGTATTCTCGACACTAAGTCGTTGGATTTGCTAAAGTTTTATTTGATTCTGGGTGTTAGGTTGACCCTGAGTCGTAAGATTTCCATTCCATTGAATGGACTCAGTAGGTGGTCATTGGATTGGTTGTTGACCCGAATGAAGTCAGGAGTGGTCACTCAAGGAGTAGAACTTTGTCGATGCCCAAAGACTCCCAGCCCATTGGTCGTACAAATGGGCCAGTCGGATTACAGCGGACTTTGGTCGCTCCAATTCCCATTGGACAGAATTGGAGCCTCTAGAACATAATTATGCTAAGTTAATTCAATCATGTGTACCCTTTGTTCGAAACGTTTACTGTTTTAATGTTCTGGGCTGTGTATAAAAGAGCATGAGGTTTTGCAATAAAATGTGTTACTGTTTGGAACTCCGAACCAGCGTGTCTCGTTATTTGGGTAGTTTAAAGAGTCCTCCCTGTTTCTCATCTAAGGGCGGGATACTTTTAGCTGAATTATTTCGACTCCGCAGCGGGAACCAAGATCAGGAACTTCGACTTCAATGACACTGAGGGTGCATTTTTCAACCTCCGACAGGTTTTGGCGATGCAGTTCAACCCTTCCTCCCTCGTTGAACCAGGGAAGTTTGACTTGATGCTACCGCCCTCGACAATCCCAAATTTGACACCTGGCTTACGCTCTCTGGCGAGGTTGAATTGTAGCACGGTTCCCTGTTCACCAGAATGCACAGCGCTGACTGGCCAAGGTTGAAGGAGAGGTGAGCGGCACAACGGAGTAGGACAGCCCGGCGTCCTGTAACCTCTGTTAAAAGGAATCATCATCATTTATTGCACATGTTGTAGAAACCATGGCTGCAGTCAGTTTTTGGACTATCACATTACTCACATGTCCATGCACTGCTCCT
Source organism: Rhinophrynus dorsalis (assembly GCA_037306005.1). NCBI lineage: Eukaryota > Metazoa > Chordata > Amphibia > Anura > Rhinophrynidae > Rhinophrynus > Rhinophrynus dorsalis. The sequence continues at coordinate 372,487,099 of CM074721.1, forward strand.
ACCCCTTTTAGCATACCCCTTGTGCATTTGATGAACATTACTCAAAAATTGTGTTTTGTCTTCTGTAAAGTACACAATAGAACTGACTGTGTGTGATGTCTTTCTCAAGGGAAACTTGCCACATGGTGGAGGGAAATTCAATATTTCCATTAATTTCAATGCAAGGAGCTCTGCAAAAAAACCCAGAAAATCTGCACTTTCTGGAAAAATGTTCCGCTCAGTGAGAAGTGCCATTTTTCTCCTGTTTCGATTTTGAGGCAAAAAAGTTTCACCCATCTCTACATTTCAGTACTACAATTTTACATTTGAACAGCTTTCCCTATGGCAGGGTATGTATAGCAGCCTACCTCTTTTTTTTTTTTAAATTGGACTCTTTAGTGTAATTACACATAAAGTGTGTGTGGATGTGTAAGTGTAAGTATCATATCTATTGAAGCTGTGTAAATTTTGTATATATGAGTTTGACTCTTCCTGTCACCATAGCTCACCTTAAATTTCACTAGCCTTTCTTGTATATATTACTCCTCCTTTCCACACTATTGCTTTTGCAAGTGAAAAACAAAACTATAGCTCCACAAAACCATTTAAAATGTTAGTTATGTTTTACTCTGGAAAAAATTAAACTGCAATTTAGCGCAGAACTGACACAGGTAATGTTATTGAGTGCTTATTGAGTGCTTATTTAAGTTTTTGGAAACTCTTTCTAAAAATTATGGGCTTGGCCCTATTATGTAAACCTGAAAAATTTATATTTAAGTTTTTTTCATTCATGTTTGTTTTGATAAAGGCTTCAATAGATAATTAAAATGTTGACAATATCAATAAAAGTGATTATTGGCTTGCAAGACCGGGGGGTGGGGTGGGGTATTCATTACAATCATGTTGTATATTTCATACATTATTGAGGAACCTAGAACCTTTAAGATAATTAGCAAGCAGAATTAATTAGTTTAGTGAAAACAAGGGATTGTGGTTTCTAAGAAAATGATTTCTGTTGAAAAATATAAGAGCAGGGAGCAAGTGACTCAGGGAGGGATGTAAGTGATTAAGATATTTAAAGTTGTGCATTGTAGAGTATGAACTATCAGAACCTCATATATTCTATTCAAATACATATCATCAACTAGTGAAAAAAAAAACATATGCTGGAGTTATAAAATGTAAATTTATCCTTGGATTAAGGGGAATACACACACATGGAGAAGATCGAAATACACATCCACTAATCTCGTTGCCCAATGACCCTGCCATGTTAATAATATTTGGTTCTGTACCAGATAATAGGTATTGTTAAATTTGTTTCTTTGGAAATGTAGAGATATGTATAGATGATCTTTAAAGAGGTCCTTTATATTCAATAAAAATGCAGTTTAAAAACTATTATAATTTATACCTATTAAACATATATTATCAAGGACATCTTCAATACCTTTGATATACAAAACAAATGTTTCATGATATTAACATCAATAAATATAGGAAAAATGCATTTTAATTTAAACAAATATTTAAATTTTATAAACCTTGTGTTTTTTGCTACACAACATTTAATCTTACGCAGCACGATAGGTATGTGCACATTTTAATGAACAAATTGTAGGTTGTTCTTGCATGAAACAACTGAAGTAAATGTCCTCATAATCATGCTATTTCTTTCTTGGTAATGAAAGGATTAAATAGGAAAATGAAGACCACTTCGTAATGAAGAGCTTCACAATAGCATAAGCATAATCTGATGTCAAGAAGTGAAGAACTAATAATTCTTTCTTCTGATTTAATAACTTAGTTTTAACAACATTATGTTCTATGGTTGCTCAACATTGACTGTCTTCCCTTAATATTACCTATTCATCAAGTTAAGCCAACAGAGCCTGCCTTAATCAAATGCAGGTCAATTACCCAGTCCTTTAAAATTATATTTTTAATGAAAGACATACTGCACTGTAAAAATTGAATAGTGATATTATTGCATGTCTTTGTTCTTCAAGTGTCAAGGTACTTATCAAAGGTCTTCTCTACAGATTATTTTACCTATAGTGTCTCCATGTTACCTTAGTCAAGCGCCAAGAGGATTATATCTGTAATTAAACTTTAAAGCTTCAAAACATCTAGCAAAATTATTATAGCAGTGAATATATAACACGAAGGGTCCTGTATATTGGGCCAAGGCTTCCAAATTTATTCCTCAAGGACCCCCAGTGCAGATTTCTTCAATGTCTTACATGGGAGACGACATATCAGTCAGTGAATGAAATACTATGAAAGATGCACCTATGCTAAAAACCCTAACTTGTGGGTCATATGGAAATATCCTTAAAAACTATCATTCTGGGGATCCTTCAGTACTGGAGTTGGGAATACATGTACAAGCACCTACACTGAAATGTAACAAATTGTTACATTCATATCTCAGTGGGAGAATGTATGACTCACCAGCACAGCTCTGCTGTCCTTAGGCTTCAACAACAGAAGCTGCATACAAAGGTATAGGCTACAGTGTATGATCCCAGTAGTTCATACTGGTTCACACAATCAGCCACTGTTAGGTCTGGAATGCTAGCAAGCATCTAACACCTAAGCTCATCACATACTCATTCATAAAATAACCCTTTTCCTCTATGTCTTGTGTAGTACGTGGAGTCAAACAGGGCTTAGAGGAAAGAAACACCCAAAATGTCTCTATATTACTAATGGTACTTTGGGGTAGGTAGCTTAGTAAAGTGATGGTAGGCAAGGATATTGCTAGAGAATAGATTTCAGCATAATGTGACTTCTACAACAGAGGAGTGTCTACAGATGATATGGAAAGAGTCAGTACAAAAATGCTAATAGAGGATTAAACTTAAATATGAAACAGTTATATAGGGCACAACAATATTATAGTTTAACATTTAGAAGCACATACAGGTAGTTACAATTCATGTTTATGCCTGTTCCTTGAAATTAGAGCTTTCTACCCGTATGGTCACTATCACTTCACAATCTGGGGCTCAATTCTATTACCCGCGCTAAAACCGGCATTACAAGAAAAACAAGTACCGCAAATTTTGCAAACGTGTTACGTCAGTATTCTGTTGATTAACTACGGTAAAACAAAACTGACGTAGACAGCACTTTTCAGAGTAGTAACAAAGCTGCCGCTGTCTGCTTTTTTCCGCCTACTGCCTACAAAAAATGCTAAAAAAATGGCAAAGTCCAAGGAAATAGGCATCCATTTTTTTTTCAGTTCATACTGGTTTTAAAAACTGAAACACAGATTAAAAGCCTCTCTCTATATATCTTTTGATTAGTGTACTACAGCAGCCTCATCTACCTGTATTATTACATTTTTTGTTGCATAAATCACTTTTTTGTTGATAGGAGGGCACAAGAAAGAAGTATTTAGTTGTTTTTATAATTATAAGAATTGTGACTGAGATTTATACACTTGATTTCTTTCTTGACTCACGTAAGCTGAAAATCGTGCCTTACTTTAAATAAGGCTAGAAATATTTTTTGTTTAAATGTAAGACTACACAATTATGAGCCAAGCAACATTATTTGGAAGTGGAAACTTAAAACAAAAAGTTTAGTTGTAAACATAAACAATATGACTCAGCTCAGGAGCAGCAAATTTACACAAATTAATAAAGATAAACAAATTAAAAATAAATACATTTGTAAAAATTAAACTGATTAATGAAAATAAACATATCACTCATAAAAAATTAAACAAACTAATTAAAATAGAAACATAGAATTTGACAGCAGATAAGAACCATTTCGGCCCATCTAGTATGCCCATTTTCCTACAGTAAAAATTTCAAACCTTTTTTGGTCCTTGGTTTTTTCTTAAGTTAAGGACAGCCTTATGCCTATCCCATGCATGCTTAAATTCTGTCACTGTATTAACTTCTACCACTTCTGCTGGTAGGCTATTCCACTTATCTACTACCCTCTCAGTGAAGTAAAACTTTCTTACATTACATCTAAACCTGTGTCCCTCTATTTTTAGACTTTGGCCTCTTGTCCTAACATTTTTACTCCTTTGAAATATACTTCCATCCTGCACTTTGTTGAATCCCTTCATATATTTGAATGTTTCAATCATATCTCCTCTCTCTCTTCTCTCCAACAAGCTATACATGTTCAGATCCTTTACATGTACATCTGTAAATAATCTGCCCTGTCTGCTAACAGTAGTTTATATTCTGCAGGATTCATGGATCTTAGGTGTTCTGTTATACCCTGTGTCCTGTTTGTCTCCTCAACATTACCATGTTTAGCCATTGCTCGCGCCACCTAGCGTGCAATGTATGGACAAGTATTGCCATATTCTTGCCTGCACAGAATTGCTGTTTGAAGGGAGTAATGACATTAGAGGAGGATTTGTGACTGAGAGGGAACTCTTTGGATGGGAGTGTATATGGCAGGGGGTGCTGGCAGAGGTGGAACTGGTGATGGTGGCTGAAAAGGCTGATGGGAGGTTTCTTCAGCCAATTTGTTCTTCGTAGTGGAGATTTTCTTGTGTCCACATTTTTTATGAGGGGTAGAACTAGAAGTAACAGCTGCAGCATTGGTATCAAAGTGGGTCTTGTTTTTGTTTTGCATTCACGTCAGTTTGCTGCAAATGCTTATGTAATGCGGATATGCCAAGGTGGGAACCCTGCTTTCCCCTCTTTACTGTTCAGTCATACAGAATATATAAATAATGTGCAGTTTCCTGCACTGTTCAACAACCCATTGAGAAATAGTCCCACACTCACAATTTTTGTTCAGGTGGAGGCGATATCACTGAAACACCTGGGGCAGACTGAGTGTGACTCTGTTGCTGCTGAACATTGGGCTCTGCCTCTCTCATTCTACTGCTTAGACTCTACTTTTGCTGTCACCAGTCCCACCACCATATCTTCAAGCCACTCACAGGAACCTTCCACTCTTTCAGTCCACTCACAGCCAAAAACCTACCCCTCTTGCTCCTAACTACTGACAGAAACCTGCCCCTCTTCCTCCTGACCACTCACAGGATACTGTCCCTCTTCCTGCTCACTCACAGCCAGAACCTGACCCCTCACAGGATCCTGCACCTTTTCCTACCCACTTATGGGATCCTACACTATATCCTTCTGCTGCCCACTCATAACAGGATCTCTCTCTACTACTTCACCCACCTCCAAATGTAGTATGTCTTCCTCATCAACACTTCCCTTTTAATATATGTGCCACTACATGCTCATTTGGTGAAGGAAGCTTTGGAGTGCTCTGAAAGACTCTGAGGAATCACCATCTAAATTGCTTGTGACAAAGATTGTGCACCTGAGTGATGAAACCACTATTGTCTATGCAGGTGATTGTGGCTCTACTTAAGTGCTGATGATGTTAGCATTAGCAGCAATGGCACTGCTGTTACCAATTTCTGGCTCTTCTTCCATCTTAACAAGTGAGAGACCTCATAGACCTCATCGATTTAGAGGTTGCTTAGTGGTGCTGCAGCTCCTGTGCACCCCTTATGAGTATGATACCCCACTACTTCCCAATCCCTAAAAAAGTCCAGCTGCTCATAATTGAGCACAAGTCTAAAAAAAAAGTATAACAAAAAATTATTTAACAAATTATAAAGGAAAAAAATTACAATTATTATAACATAAATATTATATACAAATATTATAAGAAACAATTACTATAAAAAGGAATTATAAATAACAAAAAATATAAAATAAAACGCACATCATTCACACTATATCACAAACCACTTATCCTAACTGCCTAACACTACGTCACACTATCTGACTGACCCTCACTGCACTAACACTGCTTCACACAATCTGACTGACCCTCACTGCACTAACACTACGTCACACTATCTGACTGACCCTCACTGCACTAACACTACTTCACACAATCTGACTGACCCTCACTGTACTAACACTAATTCACACAATCTGACTGACCCTCACTGCGCTAACACTACTTCACACAATCTGACTGACCCTCACTGCACTAACACACACATTTGATTCACTCTCACTGCACTAACACTAAATCACACAATCTGACTGACCCTCACTGCACTAACACTACTTCACACTATCTGACTGACCCTCACTGCACTAACAATACTTCACACAATCTGACTGACCCTCACTGCACTAACACTACTTCACACAATCTGACTGACCCTCACTGCACTAACACTAATTCACACAATCTGACTGACCCTCACTGCACTAACACTAATTCACACAATCTGACTGACCCTCACTGCACTAACACTAATTCACACAATCTGACTGACCCTCACTGCACTAACACTAAAACAAACATTTGATTAACTCTCACTGCACTAACACTAAACCACACAATCTGACTGACCCTCACTGCACTAACACTACTTCACACAATCTGACAAACCCTCACTGCACTAACACTAATTCACACAATCTGACTGACCCTCACTGCACTAACACTACCCTCACTGCGCTAATACTACTTCACACAATCTGACTGACTCTCACTGCGCTAACACTACTTCACACAATCTGACTGACCCTCACTGCAGTATCACTACTTCACACAATGTGACTGACCCTCACTGCACTAACACTACTTCACACATTTGATTCACTCTCACTGCACTAACACTAAATCACACAATCTGACTGACCCTCACTGCGCTAAAACTGCTTCACACAATCTGACTGACCCTCACTGCACTAACACTAATTCACACAATCTGATTAACTCTAACTGCCCTAACACTAAATCACACAATGTGACTGAACCTCACTGCACTAACACTAATTCACACAATCTGATTAACTCTAACTGCCCTAACACTAAATCACACAATGTGACTGAACCTCACTGCACTAACACTACTTCACACAATCTGATTGACTCTCACTGCACTAACACTACTTCACACAATCTGACTGACCCTCACTGCACTAACACTAATTCACACAATCTGACTGACTCTCACTGTACTAAAACTACTTCACACAATCTGACTGACTCTCACTGCACTAACACTAATTCACACAATCTGACTGACTCTCACTGTACTAAAACTACTTCACACAATCTGACTGACCCTCACTGCACTAACACTAATTCACACAATCTGACTGACTCTCACTGTACTAACACTACTTCACACAATCTGACTGACCCTCACTGCACTAACACTACTTCACATGCTCTGACTGACTCTCACTGCACTAACACTACTTCACATGCTCTGACTGACTCTCACTGCACTAACACTAATTCACACAATCTGACTGACCCTCACTGCACTAACACTACTTCACATGCTCTGACTGACTCTCACTGCACTAACACTAATTCACACAATCTGACTGACCCTCACTGTACTAACACTACTTCACACTATCTGACTGACTCTCACTGCACTAACACTACTTCACACTATCTGACTGACTCTCACTGTACTAACACTACTTCACACAATCTGACTGACCCTCACTGCACTAACACTACGTCACACAATCTGACTGACCCTCACTGCACTAACACACACATTTGATTCACTCTCACTGCCCTAACACTAACTCACACAATTGACGGACCCTCACTTCCCTAACATTTACTCACACACACTTCACAAACTTCAGTAATCTCAATGTAGTTTTATTAACCACTGTTCTCTATTGCAAAACCTGTATTCCTTTCTATTAATCCCTCATGGGTTAGTAATGCCCAATGATAAATTTATGCTGTGTGGTAGATTTTTAAAAAATAAATTATGTGAAGTAAATCCCATCTCTCAAACCTTTATGGTTTGAGAGATATCACTGCTAAAGTTCTCTCCTCTCTCCCCTTCTCCTGATGTCAGCTGGAAAGCTGATAGCAGGAGATTCGATTCAGCCAACTGCAGGCAACTTTTCAGTAGAGCCGAAATAGCGATATTTAAAAAGAACCACTTCATTGGAATGGTCTACCAACCAGGCACACTTTGTAGACTGTTCCAATGAAGTAATTATTTTTAAATATCGCTATTTCAGCTCAACTAAGAGCCACCGACTGGTCCCAGGACCAGGATCTCCTGCTGTCAGTAGAGCGCTGAGGTCAAGAGAAGGGGAGGGAGGGGGGAACTTTTTAGTGGCGAATACCTCTCAAGCCATAAAGGTTTGAGAGATGAGATTTGCTCTACATAATTTTTTTTGTTTGTTTTAATTCTACAACACCTCATAAAGTTATCATTGGGCATTACTAAACCTTTAAATGTGATAAATTATTGGCATTATAGTATAGGGAGGTGGTAAATTAAGGGGTGTTTCTATGTTGCAAGAAATTCCCACCTCCAATAACAAGTATGGCGGAAATGTATCAGGAAAAATTTTGCAGGAATTTCAGCAGCAAAAGCACAGAAGAAAACTTAATTTTCACCTATACTTGCAAATTACAGAGGAGATAGGCAGGCACAGTGCCAATATGTTAATTCCAGTGCTTATTATAGTGCATTATAATATTAGAGTGTTCCTCCTGAATAGTCTTGTTCAATATAATGAATTCACCCAGCTTTCTTTCATCTTAGTGCCTTAACCTCACAACATTTCCTTTCTGAGCTCCCTAATAATATTATTGATTTCACCCAAGATAGCAACTCAAAAATAAGAAGCTTTGCTTGCTTACTTACCTGTATGAAAACCCCTCCTCAAGTGCTTAATTCCATGGTAGGGATGAGCAAAAATGCCTTCAGTCGAACTCCTGTAAAAAGTGCAGATTTTCCTCTTTTTTTTCTGCTACACATACTGAACTCGCCAGCCTTTTCCCACATTAGCCATTGAAGGAATCCTTTTGCAATGACACTGACTACATGGCAAGTATCATTAGTGTAGACTCACAATGTCCTTGGCTTCAGAATGGCAGCCATTCAGCATGCCAGGTTAGTTTCTGTTAGGTTAGCATTTTTTAGAGTAAGTTAGGGTCTGTTATGTTATTAGGATAGCAGTAGTGGCAGTACAGTATTATCAGAGCAATGGTGGTGCTACAATATAAGCAGAATAAGTGGCTGCTTAGGACACCCACTTGGTCAGGGGGCCCTGCAGTGCTTATACAGTACTGCCGCATGTAAACAAAATCAGATAGCAATTTCTTATTAATAAATACCAACGTGGGAATAAAAGGGGACTCGTGTGAATTTTTGGCTTAGGGCCCAAAAATACCTGGAGCTTCCCCTGCAGAATAGTATGTATTAGGTTACCTTAGGGTAAGTCTCTGTTAGGTTTGGGGTGTGATTTAGGTTAGATGTTAGGTTAGTGTTAGTTGTTAGGTTAAGGTACTTATATTACGTTATGGTCAGGCTTGGGTGTGAATTTTGAAATTTTTATAGCTGACATTTTAAATGCACCCTTTTCACAATGATAACATTTTGAAGTCACTGTTTTGACGTTCGCTGTTACAGTGTGACATTTAAGTAGTGGGAGACTGGTAAAGTAAAAGTGATACCGTTATTGGCTAAATGTATCATTTTTACTCTGCCAGTCTCTTGCTTTTTCTATGGCTAACATGGCCCCGCCTTTTACCTATATTTTAATACTAAGTCATCAAACATCCACACACATTGACCCACTGCACTGAAAGACATAGAACCATACATACTGACTCCAGCATACTTTTCCCATTTTGGCCAAAAAATCACGCATATTGAACCCAAGGCTTGCTCCAGTTTGGCCATAGAACATATACTGAATCCCCAGCCTTGTCCCACTGAACTGGTAGACATAGAACCACACATACTTACTGACTACCCAGCCTTGTCTTACAGAACTGGCAGCCACAGAGAGTTTAAACCCTGGTGGGATGTCTTGGGCATAGGAAGAAACTGGCAAAAATCTAGTGGGAAATTTTTTGTGGTTAGCAAAAATGTGGAAATTCTATGAGGTTTTCCCACTTCAAAAAACAGGGAACTTTGCCCAACCCTACTCCTTAGATTCTAGACCCTTTTGCTGTTCAGCCACAAAACTATATTTGACATCATATTATATAATTAATTCCTTGAAGACCAGAGTGTTCAACATCATGAGTAGCAATACATTTCACACCCCTCTGGTCCTCAAAGGTTTAAGGTGAATAAGATACACAGCCGTGTCTTTTTTTGAGTAATGAGAGAAATGAAGCCTTACTCCAATTTTAACGATTGTACCCTGAGGATAAATGACCCCAACAGAGTATGAGAGTGTAATTATTTTCCTTGTACGACATGTATTACATGTATTGTTAACCTCTTGGGTGCTACAGACAGCTTTAACACATTGCAATGCAATGCATTAGAAAATACTCTAGTATTTGAGGGGTTAAACAGAGCTGCATATTTTATATAACTGCAAGAAATGTCTATGACAATACCACATAAATATTCCATGCTGTATGCACATAGACAAGTGGAACAATTCTGAGGGAAACCAAAGGAACCATAGGGAATACATGGACATTCCAAAAATCCTCATGGATCATTTAACCCCTTGAATGGTAGAGTGGTACCAGCTCCTTCTTTGCAATGCAATAGTGACCTCTCTAAAATTCAAGAGGTTCAAAGCCTAATTTAAATCAATGGGAAATGTTATTTGTCCCCTATGGTGTCCCAGAATTACACCACTTTTGTCACTGTGCATGCAGCCTTGTGTGTAAAATAAATATTAATATTCCTGAAGATAAATAAATCTGCGGAAAGGCATTATTATGAATGTTACTCGGAAGGATTTGTTTTTTCACTAAGAAAATATATAGTCATTAAAGGGATAGTAAACCCCCTCCAAAAAATGTGAAACCAAATGCTAGAAATCATCAAAACATACTTAACTCCCATATTCCCATCTCTCAAACTGTTATGGTTTGAGAGATGTAAGAAAATAAAGACCTCCGCTCCCTCCCCCTTCTCATGCATCCGCTGTACAGCGGACGTCATGAGATCCTGCTTCCAGGACCAGAAGGTGGTTCTCCAGGAGCGCTATCATCTACATATCTTTGTATAATTACTTCATCGGAATGGCCTAAAACGTGTACCTGCCTTGCAAGCACATGTTGTAGACCATTCTGATGAAGTAATTATACCGAGATATCTAGATGACAGCGCTCCTGAAGAGCCGCCGTCAGTCGGTCGACCAGATTCTGCCTCTGACAGCTTTACAGCTCGTCAGGCAGAAAGGGGTGGGAGAGGAGGTCTTTCTTTTCTTACATCTCTCAAACCATAATGGTTTGAGAGATGGGAATATGGGAGTTAAGTATGTTTTGATGATGCCTAGGATTTGGCTTCACGTTTTTCGGTGGGGGGGTTACTATCCCTTTAACATAAAATGGCAGAAGAGTAAAGTGAAAGCAAGATGGGGTTTCTAGCCCCTTGACCTTGGTCTATTTTCGTCATCAGATTGGTAAAGGAGAAAGCTTTAACCCTTTCAGTGCCAGAGGAGTATCCAACACATTGCTAAGCAATGCATTGAATACCCCTCTGGCACTCAAAGGGTTAATATCCACTACTCACAAATGTTTGCTGTGGTCATGAATGCGGGCCATCTACGTATGTTATTGGACTACAGCTCCCATCCTCTTCAGGTGGCCATTGACCATCTGAAGATGATAGGAATTATAATGCAACAACAGCTGAGCACAACAATCTGCAATGGATCTGCAATTGCCTTTGAAGGCAGAATTGCACAAAATAAATTCTAGGTATCATTGTTGCAAGCTTATTTTAATTTTGGGGAATCCCACTCTGGAAATCCAGGATTTGTTCATGGTTCTAGACACCATTTTAACCCACTGAGTGCCAGAGGGGAACGCAATGCATTGCAAAGCAATGCGTTGCATACCTCTCTGGCACTCAAAGCATTAAACCTTTAAGAGACAAAGGGGTGTGCAACATATTGCCCACACTATAGGATGGCTGATGTATGTTAAAGGGATAGTAATACTTCGTTTTATCTTTATTTTATTTTGTAGGCATTAAAAAAAACATGAAGAACGACATAAGTCTTATCTCTCAAACCTTTATGGTTTAAGAGATATTCACAAGCAAAGTTCCCCCTCCCGCCCCTTTTACCTAGTGTAAGCCATCTCTTCTCAGATGTGAATCTGGTTGTAAGACCAGACAGATAACAGCAGGGAACAATCTTCTTTGTATGAAAACAATGAAAGCCCTGCCCCCCATGACAAGTTTTTCAGGTTTTTCCCTTATCTTAATTGAAGATTGTCCTCCCTTCTGATCTGGCCGAACAGGGGGGGGGGATACTTTGCTTGTGAATATATATAGGTTTGAGAGATAAGACATATCGTTCTTCATGTTTTTTAATGCCTACAAAATAAAATAAAGATAAAACGAAGTATTACTATCCCTTTAAAGTACTGTAAATATTAGAACATTCACAGCAGTTTTTATTAAATCTTGTGGGCCTTATGCAGAAAGCAAATGCTGAGCAATTCTGGAGCATATCACCTGCATTAGAGGGACAAATGAACATTCCCCAATTCCCTATTTATTTAAATGGGACTTTTAACCCTTAGAATGTTAGAAGAGTGTGTCTTATAAATATTAAAATATTAATATTAAAATAAATGGTAGTTTTCATTTGTCTCCATGAATGGGTTGTTCTAGACTTGCTCCTCTTTACTTACTGCATACAGCTGTATGTGTGATATTCTCCAGACATTTTGTATCTCATAAAATCTGTTCATTCTGCTTGACAGGCATCTATTACTGGGAATGTATCAAGATTACAGTGTTAGTGCTTGGACATGGTATTTGAATTATTTCAAGGAATTTAACCCATACCTTCCCCTGTGGGGAAGGGTTTTTTGTTCATCCTGGACTAGCTTTAGTGCAATTTAGATTGTTTCCATTTTATCTGACCTTTTGGGAGACATCTCAGCAGAAACATTTTGTAGCTCTTGGTTAGTTTCTTCAATCCATGATGGATGTCAAGACAGGGATAATTCACTGGCCGCCAACAGTACAATAATTGCCCTTAGCTTGTTCATAAGTGAATTGCCAATATTTTATTGACAAAATGCCACAAAGACGAAAGGATTACTGAACACAGACCCCCATTGCTCTTTCTTCAAAAACTCTTCACACAAACTAGTGAATTGAAAGTCTTATTCAGTCCTAATTGACTCTGGATTGAATATTTCCACCTAACTGATCAATATGAACAGCCTTGGGACATTATCTATGACATCTGTATTCTAGCATGCCTATAACAAAAATTACACTGGCTATACCTATGTTTTAACCCTTGAGCAAAGTGTTGCACACCATTTTGGTCTTGAAAGGGTTAACCCTTTACATGCTAGAGAAGGGTACAACACATTCAAATACTCAAACTGTGAAATGGAGAGGTGTGCAGTGCAGTGGTTTGTTTATGTGCATTAATATCCCAGCTTCAAAAATAATTAAAAGGAAAGTATTATTTGTTATAGAAAATGTATATATTTTTCCTGATTAAAAATGTTATTCCCCCTGCTGGAAAATTATTAATACAAAGGTAATTACAGAACAAAACTGTATGGTCTGTCCATTTTATGGTGCACTGCTGCTAGTGCAGTCTATACAGAGTTATTGTCAGGGATAGCAATAGCAACAGAGGTACAATAAATTCTGCAACCAAAAAATTCAGTTTAAAGAATAGCCACTCAAATCTGATTGGCTGGGATGTGCGTAAGAACATCCCAGCCAATGGCTGTGAGGGAAATGAAAGTGAGACTGATCAAATATAAAGGCAGTGTCACTTCCAGTTCCCTCACTATGCTACGTGCATCAGCCTGTTCAGGAGTGAGGGCATTGGTGCGGCTGTCTGTGTCTCCGCCGCCTATGCCTCCTTGGTCGCACCAAGCGGTGGAGACTTCACAATAGAAGCTAAGTGAATTTACTCACATTTCTGCATAAAATACTTGTCTGATTTATATATATATATATATTTATATATATATATATTATTTCTATGGAATTTTTACATATTGTGACAATACATGGAGGGATTTATGTTATAGAATACTCATGGCACAATAATACTGTAACCCTCTGAGTGCCAGTGAGGTACGCAACGCATTGCTTTACAATGCATTGCGTATCCCTCTGCCACTCAAAGGGTTAAATGATATTGTTAATGCTTTGTAATACTAATATTGTTTTATTTTACAGGAAGAAGGAGAAGAAAGAAGACAGAAGAGAAGAAGGAACAGAAGAAAGAAGAGAAGACTGAAGAGAAGGACAGAAGATGACCAGGAAGCTGAGGATTCTGCTGTACATCAGGAGTAATGGTGTTACTTGTAATGCAATGTTTTTTTAACTTAGTCGGGTTAATCCTATGAATGCCGGCAGGGTAATTATACCACACTGGCACTCATAGGGTTAATTCTACTAACTTTTGACGCATTTTTCATACTTAGAGCCCCATATCAATACATCCACTGAGGTCTTAGTTTTTTTTTTATTCAAGTTTCTGTATTGGCTGTTTAAATAGCCGATAAGGGACTCATGTTAAAAAAAAAAAATAGGTATTAACTTTCCTGCGATAACTTGAGTCCCTTATTGGGTTTTCAAGGCTAAAGCAGACGCTATCAAAATAACGCTTTCCATGCTCCACTGAGGTCCCCATTGTAGCAAATAGAATAGAAGGCAAACTTCATCTGTGTAAATGTTCTCTGTGGGCAGCATGCTTGAATTTGCTGCCCGCTTCCTTCAAAGGGCTGCAGGACCTCCCACCTGTGGTATTGCCCTGTGAGGACCTTGATATCCTCACAGTGCATTACCATTGGTTGGAGGCAGAAGGTTCTGAAAGCCAATTGAAGGAAGCGGGCGGCAAATGCAAGCATGCCGCCTGCAGAGAACATTTACACAGATGAAGTTTGCCTTCTATTCTATTTGCTACAATAGGGACCTCAGTGGAGCATGGTAAGCATTATTTTGAAAGCGGATACTGCCGGGGGAGGGAAGATAGCTGCCAGACAAAACTTTTTTTTTTTTTTTTAGAAAAAAAAAACCTTTTGTATAATACGCACCCCCCACTTCACACAATTTTACGGTAACTTACTGTGCTGGAAAAAATGCAGCCGTCTCTAACATTTGGATCAAGCCCTATATCTGGTCTTATGTATAGACATATGACTCCCCTTTTTCTCTTAGAGTAGACCTTAATATTTACAGCCGAGTCATGTATCATACCATCATGTTTCAATAATATCAGTTGTGTCACACTGCTCATTTACTGATTGATTTTCCAGCTTTTCTATTTTGCCTACCATTCTCACATACCAATTCTACAGTTATCCTTCCCCCACTATGATTTCTTACAAAATTCCTATCTATTCTATCTGCCCCTATTGAAATCTATTGAGTGTAGTGAAAAAGTAGTAATTTTATGGGTTTTCAACATGCTGAACCAGAGAACCCAGGAGACAGCATACTATTTGTAAAGCATTAATTTTCTATGGCTAACATTGTTCCATACTTTACAAATAGTATGCTGTCTCCTTAGTTCTCTGATTCAGCACGTTGCAGACAGGTTTTTGGGAGTACAGACTGGTGAAAAATTCAATTATTTTCCCTTGCAATTTGATGTTTTATCATGGAAATTCCCATGCATAGAAATATATTTCTCATCACAATACTGGGTGTTGAGGAGGGGTCACATTCAGTATGTGTGCTTCAATGGCTACCAGTGCAGTAGGACAAAGCTGGAGGTCAATGTGTGTGATTCTATGGCTATGAGGGCAGTGAGACAGGTCTTTGGAGTTAGCACGTGAGGTTCTATGGCTAGCAGTGCCATGGGATAAGGCTCGGAGTCTTCCTTGAAAGTATTATCTGAAATACTACCACTACCACACACCAGTGCATAGAGGCAGAAGAAGCTCATGGAGTTTAATGCATAGCTTAAATACTGGTTAAAGAAGAAGGCTTGGTGATATTTAGAGCACTAGACTGACTTTGCTCTTGGGTACAATCTTTTCAGTACTGACGGTTTGCACCTAAATGAAAAAGGTAGGAATAAAATGCTTAGAAGGATGGAGGAGCTTTTAAATTAGAAATTTGAGGGTATAGACAGAGAAAAGGAACAGATAGCATAGATAGGAACTTGGCACATGTAAGAAATCATAGTGGGGGGTAACTGTAGTTAACAGGAAGGGGCCACTGTTAAAGTCAGATATAGATTAATTACAAAGCGACCAAAAATGAATTGGTTTGTGAGAATGCAAAAAGTATGGTATTCAAAATAGGAAAGCTGGAAAAGCAAGCAGTAAATGAGCAGTATGACACAACTGATATTACCTAAACATGATGCTATGATACATGTCTAGGCTGTAAATATTGAGGTCTAGTCTAAGGGACCTGAGACCAGATATAAACCCAGTTTAAAGAAAGATACTTGTAAGGAAGCTGGTGATAATGTGGAATCCTTGTGGGTAGAATTTGACATTGGCATAAAAGGTAAAAAAAACATAATGTGTTTATAGAAAAATACACTACAATCTACCGACTCCAAATACTGCTAAGAATGATGAAGCCCAGCTACCATTGTTAATGAACAACTGCACATGCTGGGCAGAATAAAAATGATCCAAAGCCACTCAGGTAGCCAGTAAAGGTATCCTTTTTATTCTACCAGTCTCCAGCATATTATTTGGCATTTGTGGTCCTGGGGATGGGTTACCCTGTCTACCCTCGTAGTAACAGAATCCTCTGTCAGAGGTGGCCTTCCTCTTCCTCTGCTCACTTTCTACCCTGTTCACTGTTATCCAGCTGCCTACCTTCTGGAGCTAATCTGCAACTCCACCCTCCTCACCACTAACCCCACATTCCACCTAATCACTGAGCTCCAAGCTCCTTTCCATTTTTCCAATATGATGTGATGTTGCAATGTTTCTGTCCAGATCAAGAATCATGGATTTTATAAATCATAATATGTTTACACTTGCCACAGCTGTGTGCCCTTTGAAACAGCTTATCCTAGATTTCAAACACAGGGTAAGATGATCACTGCATGAGTTTGTCCAGCCTGCTACCACTTGTCCTTACAGCATTACCATTCAACTGGCATTAGTGTCCACTAACTCACTCTCTTGGCTCAAATGTACCAGGCTTAAATATGTTGGTTCAGTAAAAATATCCTTCTAAGTTGCTTAAAATAGAGCTCTCCTGTCTGCAATTTAAGTATTAACTCTTTCACCAAACCACTCCCACCCACTTGCATCCACTTGCATGTGATAAATATATACTTTGCCTTCCCCAGGATCAACAGAAAATAGATGTGCAACCTCCCCTTTGTGTAACTTACACAGTGCTTGCATGGACAGGCTCCCAGCAAAGGCAGATGGGGCAAATATTGCAAGGGAATCATAATATAATGACAATAATTATGCATTTTTTAATTAGATAAGAAGATGGCCAGACTAGATGGGCCAGTTGTTTTTTTCTGCCATTAAAATTTTTGTTTCTGTCTGTGGGGTTAATTTGCATTATATTGCAATAGGTTTGTTGCAACATCATAGCAAGGAGAATTTACACATCCTATATTATAATTTGCTAAGTATGTTTGTCAGAAGCCATCATGAGCAGTAGAGATGGCTGCGCGTGCTGCAGTCATGCTCAGACAGAGGACTCCGGTCTGAATTCAGAGCGCCGTATCAGCTGTGGCGTGGGCAGTCAGTACTGTGCATTACTGCAGTGCTGGCCTGTGTACGCTGGCTTTAAAACTAGTTATACATAAAAGAAGAGAGGATTAGTTCTGAGGAAAATCTATTTTACCTTAGGAACCAAATGAAAATTCCAAAAATTAATATTCATATAAGTAAGGCGGTTAACACTTTGAATGCTGATGAATGCACTTAAAAACTGTGATTTTGAAAGAACTTTCAAAATCATTTATAGTCATTTTTATTTAGAAACCTAATTCTGAGTTATTTAGATTTATTGATTATTCAAAATAAGTTATGCTGTGCAGGGACTTCCTGTCTTAGTTTTATATTATCTTTCCTCTCACTTAAAGACCGTATGTTCAAAAGAAAAATGGAGGAGGTCTGGGGCCAACCATTTGAACTATAGTGGGGCTTTTAACCCCTTCAATGCTAAAGAGGTCTTCAATGCATTGGTTAGCATTCAAAGGGTTAGAATCTTCATTTAAATCAATGGGTGTTTTTAGGTTTCCCCTACAGTACAAATGGTTTGCCCTAGAACTTGTCTACTTTTTATTTGAATATATTGCCCCTAATATCTTCATTGCTGAGGAAGTGGACTATACATTGCTGCACAGTGTCATGAGTGGGTAGGGCTAAGACGGACAGTGCCCCCAAAATCTTTAAATCTGAATAACACAAAAAATAAATATTAAATGGCTAAATAATAATGGCTAATAAAATATAAAATTGATTTTGCAAGATATTTCAAAATCACTGAATTTGTTTTAGGTGATAGGGTCCCTTTAACATAATTTGAATTTTTATTTTCTTAACTAAGGTGCAACTGGCTTATCCCAAAATGGCTCCTCGTTTTCTATATAAGATCCTTAGAATTTCTGCTGAATCAACATGCTGCTACTGAAAATCACAACAGATTTTAGTCGCTACTTCTAATATTCTGTCCCTGCTGTTGTAGACCCTGTACAGAAACCTTGCACCTCAGTGGATATCAAAGGGAGTGACACAATCCCATCATGCTTATTAGTCTGTGCCACAGGCACTGTCTTTGATGGACCTGGTAATCTGCTTTTTAGTTTATACCCTTCTTTCAAACTGGCTACTTTGATAAATATATGTATGTACATGTGAACATATGTGCCTACATGTAACTAACTGAGACAGGAATACAAAATGACATTCCGCCTTTACTATAGCAAATGTGAATGGAGTATATAAAAATGATTCAAGTGGATAATTAACAGCTATTATATCCCCAGGGTTAACTTAACTGTCAACTGCATTAACAATGGAATACGCTTATATTTTAATTACATATTAATCTTGGACACAAGCTGTATTGTGCAAAGGGTGACACATACTTTGGAAAAAGTACTTATCTGCCAGCCTTCACTAAGTATACATGAGTAAAATATTATCAAGCCTTTTGCTGAGATATTCCAGATGGAATTCCTTTTACAATACTAAAGTGTATAAAGAAGGCATGGACATCCAAAGGCCATCAGCTGTTCAGTACTACAATTCCCATCATCCTCAGCCAGTGGCTACATTCAACATTTTATCCTTTTGAATGTATTTAAAATATGCCTTTATCACAGATACAATGAGGGAAATTTATAAAAAGTGTTTGAAGTACGTTTTAAGGAACTGTCCTCAAGTCATGGCAACTCGAGATAATGTAAGGGCTGATTTATAAATTATTTAAGGCATTTTTTTAAATATGGTGTTATTAGTTTGATATTAATGCCTGGAATACTTAAGGACAGCATTTACCTGGCATTAAGATTCTGGTGAAAATTCTGTCACACAATTGTCACAAGTAGTGATGTTTTTTATAAATTCGCTGTGTGATTTTTCACAAATGTCGTAACTCCATTTTTAAAAATAAAATGTATTACGTGGCTTACAGCGCTCCTAAACTGGTGCTCTTAATATTATAAATATCAAAGACACTGTTACGGCCATTTTAATGCTCTTTTTGCTTAACTCTACTTTTATAAATCTCCCCCAATGTTTTTTTCATGACTTATTTGAATTCTACTTAAAGGGATATGTTTCATAATAAAAGCAACTCTAATTAATCATAATAGTATTTTGACTTTGGAGAGTGGTATTTCAATTCTGTCAGAGTTGTAGTTCAAGAGTAATTCAATGAGAAAGTATCCCCCTCCTGCCCCTTTTACTGATGTAACACTGTTCAGCCAGATCAGAAGGGAGGTGCCCAGGTAGACTGCAGAGAGGGACAATCTTCAATTAAGATAAGGGAAAAACCTGAAAAACTTGTCAAGGGGGGCACGGCCTTCATTGTCCTCATAGGAAGAAGATTGTCTCCTTCTGTTATCTATCTGGTCTTACAACCAGATTCCACATCTGAGAAGAGATGGCTTACACTAAGTAAAAGGGGCGGGAGGGGGAAACTTTACTTGTGAATATCTCTCAAACCATAAAGGTGTGAGATATAAGACTTATATCGTTCTTCATGTTTTTTTAATGTCTACAAAATAAAATAGAGCTAAAATGAAGTATTACTATCCCTTTATTGAACCCTTCTTTTAATACTGAGTGTATAGTTTTATGTTAGTTTGACTCTGCTACATATGCAGTATGGCCCAATAGTTGGCAACAGTGTCAGAGTGATTCAAAGTTCTCCACAGCAGAGTGTGTGTATTTCAAACTTCTAATTTAAAACCTCACATAACACTGAAAAAGTGAAGTTTAACATAAGACTGTTATGGAGAATTTGAAATACACTGCTACTGAGTAATTTAATATTATTGAACCAACTTCTATAATCACATCAGACAGGTTAGATTTTCACCAACATTTTATGTTAATGACCAATTTCTCTACCTCTCACCTTTAAAGGGATAGTAATGTTTCATAATAAAAGCAGCTCTAATTAATCATCATAGTATTTGGACTTTGGAGAGTGTTATTTCAGTCCTGTCAGAGTTGTAGTTCAGGACTAATTCAATGACAAAGTGTCCCCCTCCCGCCCCTTTTACTGATGTAACACTGTTCAGCCAGATCAGAAGGGAGGTGCCCAAGTAGACTGCAGAGAGGGACAATCTTCAATTAAGATTAGGGAAAAACCTGAAAAGCTCGTCAAGGGGGGTCTGTCTGGTCTATGAACTGCATTCCACATCTGAGAAGAGATGGCTTACACTAGGTAAAAGGGGCAGGGAGGGGAAACTTTGCTTGTGAATATCTCTTAAACCATAAAGGTTTGAGAGATAAGACTTATATCATTCTTCATGTTTTTTTAATGCCTACAAAATAAAATAAAGTTAAAACGAAGTATTACTATCCCTTTAATACATAATTCTTAGTGCAAGTGGTAACATCACATAGTTCCAAAACAAAGTGTCAGCATGTGAAATCTTAGTGCATCTAATTACAATTGGCAATTTGATAAATGGACAGATCAAGCTAGATACCAAATACATTATTTATCAATACAAAGTGGTGCAATTCTCAAGCAAACCTTCTGAATCATTTGGTGAAATTTATCCCTTGACTGCTTGCAAGGTCTTTAACACATGCAAAGCAATCATTGGAGCTCGCACTAGCATTCAACAGGTTAAAACCCCAATTTATATCACTTGGAATTTTCATTTCCACCTCTATGGTGCAGTTGCTTTGGTTCAGAATGACCACTGCATAAATTAACCCTTTGAATGCCGGAGGTGTACATAACGTATTGCAGAGCAATTTGTTGCATACCCCCTTGGCATGCAGAGGGTTAATTTATGCAGTGCGTTACGTACCTCCCTGGCAATGAATTACATAACTCTCTGGCACTCAAACTGTTCATGGCTTGAGTGCCGTGGTCGCATGTTAAATGGGTTGTTGCCATAGGAGGGGCAAGAAACATCAATGAGTTTTACCTAGGAAAACCTAGGATCTAGATCTGACCCTGCTCAGTTCCATAACTCCAACATGCTAGTGTATGTAACAGGGTATAGTAGTGTAGGTGGAGGAGGCCACAGTTGATGGAGTACTGATATTAAAGATTTCAACCCCCTGCAATGTCTTGAAGGCATCTGTGAACTCTAAGGGGATAATGTTGGAATTGCTCTAGAAATCAGATTTTAACTTTGCACTCATATATAAAGTTATAAGCTAATTACCATTTTAACAGTATAGCTCTAAAAGGAGATTTCAATTAAAGTTTAATTTGCATGAATAGCAACCAGTACCGTAATAGTTGCTTACTAACAGGAATGGCCCAGCACTGCCAAGGTTGTGTAACATACACAGTATTATAAATCAGCATCTCACAGTGTCAGTCCCATCTTGCACACACAAGTTCATACAAGTTAGTTGCTCTCTAACACAATCTCAGTTTCCCTGTGTGTCTCAGTCATATGTGGCCTATCTTGTGTGTGCCATCTCAGTTCCTGCAGGGTTATGCATTAAGGTGTGATAAAGAGGTGATAAAGTGGAGATAACTTCACCAGTTCCTGTGTTATTCCACTGAGCCTTTGCACTAAGATCTCCAAAGCTGGAGAAATCCTAGTGCGTTAGCACCATGGAATAACATAGAAACTGAAGATGTAATATCACTGTAGAAGTTATAACCTCATTATCACACATTTTTGCATAATCCCCCCTCTCCCCGTACTCTCTCTCTCGCCTTCATTTAGCTTCTTCCCTCTCATGCATGTAATCTTGCACTCTGTCCTTCGGTGTGCTCTGTTTTTGTGTTCCCAGTTGTGTGCTCTGTTTTGATGTCTTTCTGTCTTGTGCAAAGAAGTGCATTGGAGACCTCTCTGGCATTCAAAGGGTTAAAAGTACAATTTAAGTCAATGGGAACTTTTACTTGTTTTCTACTATGCAGTTATTGCCCCATAATTGCACCATTTTAATCACCAGTCTTTCTGAGCACACTCATTTTTTTAAAATACAAATTCCCCTTTAGTTATGCATACAAAAACTACCCATAACTGTTCGGAAAATAAAATGTAGAAGGACAAATAAATAATTACATATACTTACAGCAAAGTATGCTATAGTTTCTTTTGATCCTGGTCAAATGGTACTAAAGATAATCATTTATTTATATTGTGTGGGGAGGAATTTTAAAATCAGTTTTCTCTTGCTTCACAGTCCTTACTTTATAATTAAGCCTGTAGGGCTGTATGGGTAATGCTTTTAATGTATATTTCTCATGACATTAATTTAGATGTTCTGCTTTAGTAAAGACTGAGTGGTCTTTGCAAAAAAAGAATGTAATATTTTTACTTTAGTCTGGCTATTTTTAATAATGGAATTAAAATGTACTATGAATGGGTTTGAAAATATGCCATATAACTTGTATTTTTTAAGATGGAAAACCAGAACAGACGTAAAGCTGAATTTTAATGGTACAGAGCAAAACAAACTGTTTCCATCAGAATCGAACACTGTCTGGCAAAAAGTGATGCAAAAAAGTTATTTTTTATCCTTCTTGCCACTATGTATTCCGAATTAGAAAATTGTGGTACATACATTGGCCACCCAGAAAATCAATGAAAATTACCATGGCTGCCATCACATTCCAGCAGAATACCCTTTTCAGTGCTCCCTTTTGTGGTCAGGGAGGTCTTCTCAGGCAGGGAAAATGACCTTATCATCTGTAAAAGGGTGGGATTCCAACCCTCTGTGTCCTTGAGTCCCCTTCCCCCAAGTATCTGATAATTTCTAAAGTGCTATGCAGTTTAGAAGGCATATTTATACAATATATTGCAAATTTGCAGGCAATGGATGATTTAAATGAAACTAAGACTAAACTTTTAATTACCTCACCAACCCTCAGCATCCTAACTGGACCCATCATTAATCCTTCCATTTCAGAACTAGCTGAGAAAGCATTGTAGGAATTGAGGCTAATGCAAATATGTGTCTGTGTATGTGTGTACTGAAAAATACACACTCACCTAGATGTAAGTGTCCTGCTGTGTTAGTTATGCCCTGTTAATGTATTCACATCTGATCTCTTAAAATTCATTAAAAGGAGTATACAGAGGAGAGGACCAGCCGCTGGCCACCGTACACACCACCCACAACTCCTCCACAGCTGTCTGCTACCCAACTGGCTGCACCTCCACCGGCTGCTACCCAATTGGCTGCACCTCCAGCCAACCAGCAGAGTCACCGGGCACATCCACCTCCAGAATTGGACGCCTCACGGGGATGGAGGCGGAGCGCATGGTCCTACAGAGGAGGCTACTCCAGGCATGCCGCAGCACTGACTAGAATATATCAAGGAGCCGGAGGGAATCCTGGAGGAACACCTCCAGGATAGAAGCAAGGATCCATGGCCTGGAGTTGGAGTAGTGATGAGGATAAACACACAACTCCATCAGTACCACACGGGGATGATGGACATGTTTGGCCAGGTGCTGGTGGAGTTGAGGGACCACAACCGCAGGGAGAACATGCTAGTAGAGAGAGAGCTGAATTCCACAGAGGGGTCAACTGCACCCACCAATCCTTCCAGTGTGACCCCTGAAGCCAGACCTAGGGGTCAAAGGGTGACCAGGCAATCAGCCAGGGCATCCACCTCTAGCACCCAGTCCAAGGTCCCCCCCAAGAAAAAAAATAAACTGCCCAAGTTGTTCTTTTTCCCCTCATTAAAAGTAACTGTGCGTTTGAATCCTGTCTGAAATGTTTTGTGTTTAGTGATAGATTGGGTGGCAGAGTTGTCTCCAATGCATTGCTAAGCAATGCAGTGAACACAACTTCTGCCTAGGTAACATGTTTGTGGGATGTTACAACATGGGTTCACAAACACACAGTTGTACAAATTCAACTGGCAATCCATCCTTGGAGGCATATCACATGACAGTGTTATATGGCCATGTTGTGGGTTGAATGTGAACAAAACATACCGCTTAGCACAACAACTGGTGAAATATTCGTCGGCATCAATTGTTGAATTTAAGGGGTTAAACAAACAAACAGCTATTTGACTTAGCAGAGAACTAACAAGCAGGACAGATGGAACATACAGCAAAATAGGCTTTGATTCACGCTGTTATTGTAAAACTGACTTACTGGGAAACCCAATGTTCATCATAGGATTTCAATGTGTAGAACACACATTGAAATCTTGGGGTGAGTATTGGGTTATCTAGTAAGTTGTGTTTTTTTTACTAAGGTTGTAACACAATTCACCAACACTTGTCCACTTAGTCTGGTTGTTTGTTGATGTAGCCCATGTTCTGAGATATGTCAAAGTAAAGCAGTCTCAGAACATTGATCATATTGAGCAACACAGAAACCGTGGACATGAAATCACTGTGGAAGTATGTCCCCTGTATCACCTCTTTATCGCTCCCAACACACATTAGTGTATCACTGCCATCATCTGTTTACATGAATAATTCACAGAGTCCACTCACTGCCAAACAAGTAGTGGACTCCTATGATGTTGGTCAAGCCTTCCCATGTATGGGGGATACTCTAGCCTTGAGTGTGGTTGCGCATTGACACATGTGTAATCCAACATTTCTTCATACAGACACAGATTGAATAGTGATGGTTCTTCTTTATTGTGTCTCAAAGTACATTAGAACGTAGATGTGTTTTCTGGGTATATTGCCTACATGCATTAAACACTTTTATGAGCATGTGTTGTCCGCAAGGTTTGACAGCTCTGTAGATGAGCATTCTAACTGTACAGGTTTGATACCTGGATGTTAGTACACACATGAATTTGTGTTTTCTGTGTCTATATGAGAATGTTCCAGTAGATGTTGCTGTGAACATCAGGTCAAACATTGCATCACCAACACAATCACTTGAAACACCAAGGGGTGAGCTTTATAGAAGTGTTGTCAAGACCATGGAAAATCTTCAGTTCAAGGATGGATCATGCTATGAATGCCTGTGGGACAAGAGGACATAATTTGTAGCAGCACCATTGAAATGATCATCATGCAACAACATCCTAATCCCCTCAATTTTTTTCGTTACAGGTGAGTACACAAACCATTACTTTGTAATGTGTCATGTTGTAACCCATTATGTAGAGAACTAAGGAAATGTGAAGCAGCCCTAGGGATATGTGCCCCTGATATGAATACACACATCAACAAGTATGTTCTGAGAGCTCCATGAAACTAATGTATTTGGGCTGCCACTGTGAGAGTGACAGTGGCAGCCCAATTTTATTTGATTCATGGAACTATTATGACATATTTGTTGATGTGTGTATTCATGTCAGGGCCACATATCACTACACACTCACAGGTCAGCATGGTGTCCCTGGAGATCTGATCCACGTTTCATGGCCTATATGTTGTGTAACAATATCACTGTAGATCCATCCCTCTGTTGCTTTTCTCAGCTCTAGCAAACTACAGGTCCCATGTTGAATCTAATGGCCTTTTAACCCCTGATGTGACATAGTGTTATCCAATGCATTGCATTGGATAACACTTTCGATACAAGGCTACCATGGTTGCTCTGGCTATGATCATGGCAAATCACGTTAGTTGCTGCCAATCATGCCCTGTCAGTTGCTGAATATGAGTTATGTGTTGTACCTTGTTTCTCCTGGGGGTGTGCGTGGTATCCTCAATGTCAAAGTGGAGAAGGGAATGGAAGATGGTTATGGAATCCCCACACACAATATGCCACGTCCATGATATGCTTGATGTTTGGGGCCATACTGCTGCCAGTGCAGTGCTGTGTCAATGATCCTGTGGGGAGAAACAGAACATCATGTGTGGTGTGGTTAGTGTGTTGGCACCAATTCACAGGGCTGATGGAGGACTTGCATGGATTGTTTGAATGCTTGTGTTATACTCACAGCTAAAGTGGTCCGTGATGAGCTTGTCTCTGATCTGCTCCCCTCACAGGGTCTCCTCAACATGGACGATGTCCATTGGCACTTCAGGTATGGGGGGTCTGGATATCATCAACCAGCCTGGTGTCCACTGCGATGTTGTGCAGTATGGCACACGCCATTATGATATCACACACTTTTCCAGGTGTACACTGCAGTGCTCCCCCTGAGTGGTCCAGACATCGGAATCGAGACTTCAGGAGGCCAAAGGTCTGCTCAGTGGCATTCCTTGTTCTGCCATGAGCCTGGTTGTATCTTTCCTGGGCATCTCTTTGGGGACAGGCGACCGGGGTCAGTAGCCAGGATTTGCATACATAGCCAGCATCACATGTGTAATGACATGGTGAGACAGGGAGCACATGTTGTGTGTATGATGTTTTGTGTGGTGGACATACTAGCTGTGGGTCAGGAGCATGCTGAGCAGTGTTGTGTGTACACCTGTGGATTTAGTATGATGTAGTAATGTGAACTTACCCAGAAGCCATCCCCCGTATAAGTTCCATTCAGAAGTGTCTGTGTACTGAGGAGTTGTGGAGAATGTACGAATCATGAGAGCTGCCAGGATATTTTGCACAAACATTCATAATCCTCATGTTGCTGTCACACACCATCTGCACGTTCATGGAGTGGAAGTTCTTCCTATTGATGAATAGCTGTGCGTCACATGCTGCGGCTTTTATATGGACATGGGTGCAATCTATAGCACCCATGACCCTGGTCATGCCTCCCCTTGTGTAAAAGCCCTACTTGAGATGTATCCAGTCCATGCCGCTGGTGGGGAAATGTATGTAGGTACTGGCCATTCTTTTGAGGTCTGGCAAGACCTGAGCCAGCACTCTGGAGAATGTGGCTTGTGACATTCCAGATGCGTAACCCTCAGTGGACTGGAAGGCACCACTTGCCATGAAGTGTATGGCACAGAGGAGTTTTTGCAGGCCAGATAGGGCATGGTTGTGAATGTAGATGGGATCCACCTGATCCCTGTTGACCTCATACAAGGCAATGATGCCATGTGGCCTCAATCTGTAGCGATCAATCACCTCATCATCGGTCAGTCCAAAGATGGTGACCCTTGGGCGGTATACCTTGGGCCTTGGTGGTCGTTTATACATCCTCCGCTGCTGCAGGGGTCCCTGTGGCAGCTGGGGAGCATCCTGTTGCTGTGGAGCATACTGTTGCTGCAGCTGTGCATCTGCAGGCAGGTGCTATCCTCCAGGTGGGGATGGGCTTCTGTGTGGCTGTTGCTTTCTTATGAAGAGCCTCCTCACTTGCAACAGGTGAAGGCTGTGTGCCTGGGGCTTGCTGGTTTTCCCTAGTTCTTGCCCTTGCACGCCTTCTGCACAGTCTTCTCATCAATAAGTATCCCAACATACTTATTGTTCATTCTCTATCTTTCTGTAGCTCTCGCTCTCTATTTCTCCCTGAGTGGAAAACAAGCCACAAGTGAGTGTGGTGAGCTGTCCCTTTAAGTACCTGGTAGGGTGTTGTGTAGGCGTGGTGATGAGATGAGTGATGACCAGTGGGAAGGTGTTTGTTGTCCAGGTAAGTGTTTGCAGGTGTGTCTGTGTTTTAAAATGTGGTGTGTTTTGATTGCTTTGTCTCTGTCAGTTGCGGGTGTGAAGTTGTGTGGTGCAGGTTGTGTCTGGATAGTGTGGTGATTTTGCACAGGTGAGCTTTTTTTGTATTGGCAGGTGTCCATGTTGTGTGATAACCCACATTGTTCCAAGCCATGTTGTGTTGGTCTTTTTTTGTAGGTCCTTGTCCCTGTGATGTTGCTTGTTGTTGTGTGTGACAGTGATTTGTGGTGTCTGTTTTCCTGTGTAACAGGTGTTTTGTTTTGACCGTGTTGAACGTCTAAGAAAACTGGCCCTTAACTTTTGTCCGTTAAGTGTATCTTTTTTTCAGCTGTTAGCAGTACCGCAAGCCTTTAAATGGCTCAGGGGAATCTTGATCCATGCATCTCAATGCACGTAATTGTATTGGCCGTATGTCACGGGCACCCAGGAAAGCTCAGAACTCAGTACGGTAATGTATTGCAAAATATTTATTCGAATAAATCACAGCAATAAATATGTAGTACAACAAGCAAAGGGTTACTAGCTGGCGACACTACTACCAGAAATAGTAGGCCTCACGCTAGACCACAATGCTGGAGACTGGGCCAAAGCCCCTGTGAGTCTCAGCAGGAAACAGGAACGCTAGCTCTTGATCCGTCGACTGGAACACAGGAACCGTAACCTTGATCCGAAGAACAGGAACACAATGACTGCTGTACTGGAGTACTGACAATGCCTGCAATCACTGCTAAGAGACCCTGTGACTCACACCTGCAGTCACTATATCGAGACCCTGTGACTCACGCCTGCAGTCACTATATCGAGACCCTGTGACTCACACCTTCAGTCACTATATCGAGACCCTGTGACTCACGCCTGCAGTCACTATATCGAGACCCTGTGACTCACACCTGCAGTCACCAATCAGATTCTCTGTCCACAACAGTGGTCTGTCTTAGGCCAATAGTACAAATTGATCACAGTAAGGGGTACTCATGATCATTGGGTCATACACAGAGAGGGTTCTTGTACTTAGCTGGGTCATACACACAGAGAGAGTGTTCTCATACGTATCTGGGTCATACACAGAGAGGGTTCTCTTACTTAGCTGGGTCATACACAGTGCAGGTTCTCATAAATAGCCAGGTCATACACAGAGTGGGTTTTCGTAGATAGCCAGGTCATACACAGAGCCCAAGTACTTCACCTAAGAACAACAACGCAAGGGCATCTGAGTCAGGCCTCAGTCTGCCTTATAAACCCCTCCACAGGAAGTAGGAGGAGCAGCTCAGAGGGAGGAAGTAGGAAGTAGGTAGGAGGAGACTACAGTAAGCAAACAGATAAAACAGAGGCCTGCAGCCTGCTTGAAGCCTCGCGCCTGTAATCATGCTGGAGTCAAGGTAAGCTGTGACACCGTAAGGATTATCAAACTGCCATTAGCTGTTCTTATGATGGCCCTTTAAATGGCTTACAAGACATTAACACACCCATTAGTATTTTTTTTTTTTTTTTTTTTTACTAACGCCTGCCTTTAAATCTACCCCACAGTAACAAACATCATTCCACACATTAAAAAATATAAGCATATGTTATTCCTGAGAAACTTATTGTATATTGTTGAATGTTAAAGCTAACAGCTCTGTTGTGTAAATCGTCAAGATCTTCCTCTTTAGGAGACTGTAAAAGTGTTATAATGAAATTCTACCAGTAGTAATATTGAGCGTTTTAATACTAAAGATGATGACAAGACACATTCTAGTGTCTTTTTTTATAGTGGAGGAGGATTTAGCAGTAGTGAGACCAACCGCTGCCTTAGTGACCATAGCACTGACTAACACCCCACTGCAAGCTAGTTGTCAATGTTCTATACATCCTTCTAAAGGGAAAAGTAAAAATAAACTTTCCGACTTTAAAAACCTAAAACAGTAAGTAGGTAGTAGTGAGGAAGAGAATTTGTAATTATTTGTGATGCTGCCGACCTAACTATTGATTATTTTACTTTAAAATATGTCTCTCCATGCGCTTTCCATTCTTCTAATACAGCTAAAGTAAAGATGATATGACAATTAGCTGACTGTGAAAAGCAAAGATGTAATCTTCCATCCCTGAAAAGGAGCATTATGCCTGTGTGTAAGCTCTTTGAAAGATCAACTGGAATGACTGGGCAAAGAAAAATAAATAAAAACACAATCGTCTCAGTCATTATCATCACCAGTTCCAAGTTCAAACCCCACCTAGTCACACTCACTATTATTGACTCATCAGGTCAACATGAGCAATACTAGATATGAATGTTTCTGATGGTGTTTGAGGTGCTGCTACCACATTTTACTTCTAGTACTTTAGTAACATTTAGTCCTTGCAGTAGTGATAATGTAATGAGCAGTAGTATCTCACAGAGAATTGCAGTGGGAGTCCAGTGGCCATAAAATGCATATGCGGAAACTGCTAAGTTCTTGTGAAAATTTCATTGGCGGTTGCAAAACCATGGAAATTCTAAATGGATGTTATATGCAGGAATTTCCGCAAAAAAAATTTGTTTTTCTGTAAAAAGAAACAGAACTTTTTCGCCCATTCCTAGTTATACATGCTTAACGAGACACAGCATGGGAAATATCTTTAGATGAGATGGAATGTACTGTATAATACTGTTTAATTAACATAAAAACAGTTAAAACTAGTCTGAAACACTCACAAGTGTAATGGCAAACAAAAGGCAACTAGAAAATCTATTGAATATATGGCACTAAATATCTCACAAAGATACTAAACTGATCTATGTATAAATAGAAGGAGCTCACTACTACCATCTTAAATAGTCTGTAAGTGTGTATTAGACTATCAAAGACAGATACGCTAGAGAAGAAATAGGAGAGCGCTCCCTGTGTATTTGGGCTGGATACCCTTCTGACTCTCAGAAGGTTAAAGCCTGGCCTGTGCACATTTACTACTAAATAGAGCACAAACCGTTATGATCCTCATACTACCTCAACTTACATTGAATAAATACTTTCAGAGCATTTTCTTTCTGGTTTGAGTAGCAGGTGTTACTATTTTAATCAGACTTGCACCCACATTTCCTTTAGAGATAAGCAAAATATTGCCCACAGGCTATATTTAATATGGCCATTGAGTCTGGCTTGCTGTACACATACATCTGAGCTGCTATATAGAGAAGATATCACGTATGACATTCTCTACAGAGACAGAATGATACATTTTATGACAAAGTACAAGTTTGTTACAATGTACCATTCTATACAATACACTCACACACATACATCAGCCCTCCAACTACATTTTGAAGAGAGATTTTGGCCGCAGGCCAAAATAATTGCCCCCTCCTGTCTTAGAAGTTACATGTTAAATTCTGCAATTTGATGTGCAAAATTCCAATAACAATGTGTTACTTGTTTGCCATGGTATTTTATGTTGTTAACAAGTGTAGCTTTTATATGCTAGAGGTGTCTCAAGTGCAGGGGAAGCCAACTATGATTTCCGGGTATCCCTAAATGAGCATAGGTGGACTAATTAAAGTGACTGAGCCACTAATTAGTCCACCTGACTACAGCTGAGACATCATGAAAACATGAACCGGTGGTAGCTCTTAAGAACTGGGGTTGACTGCCCCTGCTCTAGTGCCTTACTTTGCAATACACAGGAGATGTCTCTAGCATCCAAGGAGTTAAGTCTAGGATAGGCAACCTGAAGCCCTCCAGCTGCTCATTACTATTCCCATCATGCCCACCCAGACATTAGCATAGAACTGGGCATATCACTAGGTCTATTATAGTCATCCCATAATGAGACTGATGCACTAGATGAACAGGTAGTCAACTCTGGTCCTCAAGAGCTACATGTGTTTAGGATATCCCTGCTGGTGGATCAACCCTTTGAGTGCCAGAGTAGTATGCAATGCATTGCTCTGCAATGCGTTGCATACCTCTCTGGCACTCAATGGGTTAATTAGAGGCTCAGCCATTTTAATTGTCTAATTGTGCCTTTTAGGGATCCTTGAAACATGCACTGTTGGTAGCTCTAGAGGACAATAAAGGACAGATAAAACTCCTCATAGCTTTAAATGGGGATTTTAACTCTTTGAATGCTAGAGACTGGAAGTCTTCGATGCATCTCTAGCATTCAAGGGATTAAAAGCCCAAATTAAAGTAATACAAATTTTCATTTGTCCCCTATCATCCAAAATTGCTTATCTTTTACTTTCTGCCCTAGATTTCTATATTATTCGTATAAAGCTGGCTCAGTAATTTCAGTTCTGATGTTTTGTCCTCTCCCATTCTGCATTACAGTACAGTCTTCTTGATGATCAGGATTCCATTGTTACTGTAACTAGAAATAAGCAGTTTCTGCATTTCACAAGGAAGCATAACAAGGTCAGATCATTGGCTTTCATCTCTTTCCACCTTCAGCAGACAGAATAGTTAGACAATAATAATCCTGTGACACCCATACCTAATTTATAAAACAAAAAGACAGGTAGCACTCTGAACTCCATTGCTGACTGAATAGATGTAGTAAATAAGTCTCTTAATGGTAGCCTTTCAGGCAGGAGGGCAGCATATCACAGCATGGCATTTTTATAATCTTCTTGGCATGCCTATAGCCAAGAGCATATAGTCGAGAATATGTTCCTTCTTCTGTCAGGTTCAGAATGCATGTAATTGTTAGACTGTGACATTGCCTTTGAGCAAGTTTAACGGTTTTATGTCCCTTCTGATCTGTAACTTTGTTCATCAGCAAAGATCCCTTGCAAATATTACTTGACACATCAGGACTGCTGCTGCTTTTGAAGAGCCTTCTATTGTTTAGGTCTTTGATTGTCACTTAACTGTTACTGAATATCAGTAGTAGGTGAAGTAACTGGAAAGTGACTGACTTATTTGCCTTATTCACAAAAGAAAAGGGGTTCTGGAGCAAACCAGCTACCACATAGGGGAGAAATAAACATTTGCTAAACTCCCATTGCTCTAAATTGAGCTTTTAGCTCCTGTAATGCTAAACAGGTTGTTCATGCTTTGATTTGAAATGCAAGAAAGACCTCTCTGGTACATAAGCAGTTAAAAGTTCCAATTAATTAATTGTTAAATTCTATTTAACCCCGTGGTATATATCAGGGCTGTCCAAGTTCAGTCCTCAAGGGCCACCAACAGTGCCGGATTTAACCCTTTGAATGCCAGAGGGGTACGCAACACATTGCAGAGAAATGCGTTGTGTACCCCTCTGGCATTCAAAGGGTTAAGGATTTCCCTGCTTTAGCACAGGTTCTTTAATCAGTGATTGTCCCACCTCTGCCAGACAGGGAATTACTTAAATGCTGAACTGTTGGTAGCTCTTGGGAACTGGGCTTGGACACCCCTGGTGTAGATGGCTTGCTCCAGACTTGCTTCCATTTTCTTTCGTGAATAAGAATCAGTGGGTCATGCTTAACCCCTTAAGGTCCAGGACCATCATGGGTTGTTATACCCTTAAGGACCCATGATGGTCCTGGACCATCATGGAATTCCGGGATCCCCGCGCGGCTGCACGCCGTTCAAGTAGTCCGGTATCTAATTGCAAAAATAAAAAAAAAAAAAAATGCCCCGTGGTCCTTAAGTGACCGTCGTATGTGTGCGTGGCCGGTCCTTAATGGGTTAATAAACTAAAGAGTGGAAATTGGGAAATTGCAGCATATGGGACAAAGAAAAAATTCCCCAAATTCTGATTTAAATGAAACCATAACCCCAAAGAAGTTTATTAGAAACCTCCTGCAATAACATTTTCCAATTTAAATTATTTATTTATTTATTTTTTTTTTAATTTATTGAATATAGTAACTGTCTAAAGCAATTGATGAAGAAAATAGGAATACAAACCATAAGGTTGTATATATGAAATGCCTCAGAGGCTAAAAGGGTGAGAGTCATTTAGTCATAAAAGTGCGGTGGAGGAGGGGTGGGAGACAAAAAGGGGAGAAAAAAACCCCCAAAAAACCCACTATGGCATCAGGTAAGTCAGAGACCGGTGATACGCATAGCTGCATCCAGAGGTGTAAAGATCGATGGGTCATATAGAAGTTATCATAGAATGGTCATCCACCCCTGCGGTCCATCCTATGAATCGTCCAAAAAAATCTTATGTGGACTATAGGGATGTTCTCCTATCAAACCAACTGTCCCAGTAGCTAGAGAATATTGCCATAGATGAAGTGTTGAGAGCATGGCATCATTTCATGGCAAGCAGAGTATCCATGTGTTGAAGCCACAGAGAAGAGTTGGAAGAGATGTGGACTTCCAAAATAGAAGAATCAGTGACTTTGCAACCGTGAACATTAGAATCAGTGGGAGTCTGAGCGAAAGGACTTCCGCCTCTAAAATCAGCGGGGGAATATGGAAGAGACAAAAGAGAGGGTCGTGAGGAATTGTCATTTCAAAGACACGAGAAATCAATTCCAAGATGCTTTTCCAAAATGATACTATTAAAGGGCAAGACCACCATATATGAAACATGGTGCCCAGGCCGGACGAACATCTCCAGCAGGAGCGGGAGACATTTGAATATATGAGAGCTAGACGCTTCGGGGTATAATACCATCTAGTAACAATCTTGAAATTGACCTCACCCTGTCGTGAATTTCTTACAAATAAGAGAGTATTTTTGAAAAGAGTCTGAATTTGAGAGGGACTAAAGAGAACATTAAGCTCGCTTTCCCATAGAGTAATGAAGTACAGGGTTTGGTATAGCATCACAGATTGTAGAAGCCTATAGCAGAAAGAAAGAATTCTTTTGGGGGGTACATGAGCTAAACTAGCTTCAAATGGAGAAAGGGGTCTAGGGCGGTATCCACCCGTCAAAAAACAGGATCGCCAGTGCTTGATCTGAGCAATCGCCCACCAAGGTAAATGCAAAGAGGACAGTGTTTCTGAAAGAGAGGAAAGTGAAGAGCAACCATCAAGAGGTAAAAGTCCCTTTAGTGTGGTCATATCTTGCAATCTCAGGATATCCAATTGGGGACTAGAGGGACCCACAGGAAAAGTTGGATTCCCCTCAAGGGAGATAAGCGGAGATGGAGGAACAGAGAGAGAATGCAGATCATTCAATATTGACCAAGTGCGCAAAATATGACCGAAGGTGGGGTGCGTAGTACAGCAGTGTAGGGGAGGAGAAGAAGTGGACCAAAGGAGTTGGCAAAGGTGAGATGAACCTAAGGCATTACTAGTCGCCGTAGTCCAGTACACAGACATAGGTTTCACAAAATCATAGATTTTGTCCAAGGCCGCTGCATGATAATTGTTAGAGATGCCAGGTAAACCCATGCCCCCAGGCTTAGGATGTCTGGTAAGGAGATCTTGGCAATGCCTGGGGCATTTGGAAGCCCATACATAGGATAGAACGCAAGATGTTATCTCAGAGATGAGATGGGGAGAAATATGAATTGGTAGTGCATTAAAGCGGTAAAAAAGTTTTGGGAGTACCATCATCTTGACAATGCTGACTCTCCCAAACCAAGAGATATAGAGTTTAGACCACTGCACCAGGTCTGCTTTGATAGAGAAAAGCAAAGGTCTAAGATTCAGTTCAGGTAGTGTGGCCAGAGATGGAGAAAGAAGTATCCCTAAATATTTTAAGGAAGACTGTGACCAACAGTATGCAAGTGAACGTTGGAGAGAGAGAAGATTTTCCTGAGCTATGCTGCAAGCGAAGGGCTTGGGTCTGAGGAGGACTGGGCAGCAGTGGATTCTAGGTTATATAAGGACTTATAATAATTGCAGAAGACAGACGCAATATCAGGAAACGTTTTAGAGAGAGAGCCAGAGCCAGAGCTATTCTGAATAGCAGTGACCGCACCTATCCTTCTTTTTTTAATTAAGGATGCCAGGAATTTACCCCTTTTGTTTCCTTCTATATATTGTTTGTATTTAAACCATATGTGAGATTTAGCCACATTTTGTTGCAGAAACTGGTTCAAAGATGTCCTGGCAGAGAGAAGTGATTCCTTATCTGCCTGAGAGAGAGAGACCTTTTGTGTTTCTTTTCTAAGGACCTAATCAAGGAGAGAAGGTCATCCATCCGATGCCACTTTTTTTATGCGAACCGTGTTTGATGAAGTGTCCACGAACCACGCATTTATGCGCCTCCCATGCGATGGGAGATGCAACTTCTGAGGTGTAATTAAGATCAAAAAAGTCAGTCAGTACTTTCTCAATGTCCTCACAAATGTTCACATCAGACATAAGAAGTTCATTAAGAGACCAAGTCCTGATGGAGTTGGAAGGGTACGGAGAGGAAAGAGAAAAGGAAACTGGTGAGTGGTCTGACCAAGAGTTAGATTCAATGGTTGAGGAAATGACCAGATGAAGGAGTTGTTGAGATATAAAAATATAGTCAATGCGACTATAAGAGTTGTGGGGAGGAGAGAAGAAGGTATAGTCGTGATCCAACTGATGCTGTGTACACCACACATCGATCAGTTGGAGGCGAGCTAGGGAGAGACGTAGGCGCCTTAATTGGGAAAGTTTAAGGTGTGATTTGCCAGAGGAGCAATCGACCTCTGGATCCAGAGCTACATTGAAGTCTCCACCCAGAATAACTGGGCAATCCGCAACATCATCTAGTTTCTAGAGAAAGCTGGAAAGAAAAGAGATTTGATTGGAATTAGGGCCAAACACTGTGGCAAGGATAATTGGTGTGTTGCATAAAAGCCCCTTCAGAATAAGATACTGATCTGAGTCATCTGAGAACTGTTCTAATAGTGATCATGAGACCGAGGATTTGATTAAGATACCCACCCCACGTTTTTTAACCAAGGCAGAAGAGAAATAGGAGGTAGGAAATTTATGGCTTTGAAATTGCGGGGTCGCAGACACAGAAAAATGGGTCTCTTGAATAAAAACTATGTCTGCAGCTAACCTATCTAGATGTGTAAGCATGATAGAGCACTTCCCAGGAGAGTTTAGACTGAGGGCGTTGACCGTTAGCACTTTAACAGGAGTCATCAGTTAGATACAGAGCGGAGCCATGCCGCCTCTCCCTGATCCAGGCGCCATCTGGTAAAAAAAAAGGAGCCATCAGTTAGATACAGAGCGGAGCCATGCCACCTCTCCCTGATCCAGGCACCATCTGGAAAAAAAATGGATAGAGGCCAAGGAAAGGTAGGGAAATGCAAAAAAGTGCAAGGGATATTCGTGTGCCTTGTAGAGCAAAGCAACATCATATCCATGTAAGATAGCAAACACGACCAGTGCCATAAGGGCAATAGGGTAGTGGTAACCATCCATGGGATCAGTGGAAAGGGTAAGGATGTTGGAGAGACGGGGTGTGACTGGGTAGGTGCAAACACTTGACCATAGTCAGGAGTGTGTAGCATGTGTGTGAGACTGGGACTAAGCAGTAGGCAGAACCATGAAGTAATAATAAGAAAGACTACTATTCATCTGTATGAGGGTGTAACAAGGAACTTAAAAGCAAAATGGAGTCTGTTGCAAATAACGAAAGACGTGTGTTGGTTAGACTATAATAGATCAGGGACAAGAGTGCACATGGGTAACGGGACTGTCAAAAAAGGTGGAAGTAGAGGGTGCAGCTGAGTAGCAGTATCTGTCTTGTGCAAAAGGGAGAACTCAGCTAGACTGAGTGGGCTAAACTCAGGCCATAAGGGGTATAGCAGACAATAGGGCATAGACTGGCCAGAGAATCTCCATTCAACTTATGTCAGCAAAGGTGGAGGGGACAGAGATAAAGAGGAGGAGGAGGGAAATCATGCAAACACATTTTGGATGAAGGGAAGCTATACTGTACTGCAACCTCCATAAAGCCCAAAACTGAATTTATTTGACAGAGTGTAGCTCAAAAACAGGTGGGAATACTTAGAGTAGAACAAGGCAGGTATATGATCCGGATATGCAGACAGCATCAACCGCAACAGCCACAGAATCACATGAAGTCATAGGGTCCCTATTAAGATGAGTGCATAAAACCACAAGGACAAGCATCGAGGACAAGAGTCGAAGATGCACACTGGAGCGTGCAATAGCAGTAGTCCATGGACTGCCTAATCACAGGTGAAATGAAAGTTAGCCATCTAGCTAATATCTTATCAGTACCAGTTGAAGTTATGCTGAAAGCTTACCCTCATTCACATAAATAACAACATCACATGGTAAGCAATATAAATCAAAGGTTATGCATTTCTAAACATATTACAGTTGTTTATTGATACAGAGAATCTGGCAAGAAACTTCTGAAAGACTCACTCTAGCCCCCAAATGCAGATCGCAATTTCTTTGAGGTGCAAGATAACATGGCCAAATGGGCAGGAGTAATATATAGATGTAGGGTCGGTTATTACACAGAGACTGCGTGACCTATGTGTAATATATGAGTTTAACCCACACTTAATGTAACATACAGTGTAACTGGATATGATCCTTCTCATTTCCAGTAAGAAATATTTGTGAAAGAGTACTAGCGACAACGAGTCAAAATGGCAACCCATGTGATGCTAGAGCCAGTATGGTACAATGCCAATAAGCAAGTGCAGCATATATAAAAGAAAAACAAAAAAGAAGGCAGAAAAGGCTTGGAGAGATTACTGAGAGGGGGAGAGAAGAGTGAAAATGTGAATGGCAGATTCAGAGACAGAGTTCCAAAGGCTCAGCTGTAATCAGAGACAGACTGTGATGGGAGCTAGCAGCCATCAAGCCCTCGTGGCAATTCCAAGGTGAAGCAAGAGAAAAGAAAGGGAAGAAGAGGATGTAAAACAGACAGTTTACTTATCAGCGGGGCTTGAAAGTCCAAGTGTATGGGGTACAAGTCCTGTCACTGGAGCCTCATCAGCTGACACAGTGGGGAAAGCAGACAGCAAGCTGTGTCTTCTTCAGGTCAAAGCAGCAATTACCGGCATAGAAGGAGTAGGGACATCTATTTTGCACAGTTTCTTTTTCGGAGAAGAGGAATCTTCTTCTGCTTGCGTCTGAGAACTTTGATTGTATGAATCAGCTCAGTTGTGCGGGTCCAGGATTGAGATACCAAGCATCGTGCAGAAGGTAGGGACATACTATGGCAAGAAAAAATTAGCCGTCTTCCCATCGTTCGTAGCATGCAGTGAAAAAGGGAAGCCCCATCGATACTTAATTTGACAAGAGCGTAAGTGCTTAGTAAGTGGCTTGATAGCTCTGCACATCTGAAGTGTGCGGGGTGCGAGATCATTAAACAGCCAAACTTCAACACCAAAAAATTTGATTGATCCAAGGGCTCTGCATTTGCGCATCATATTCTCTTTCAGGTGAAAATGATGTACATGCACTAATCTCTGACATAGGAGCCTTTGGCATCTTTAGGTTTTAACGCATGGTGTGCTCGATCTAGTAGGACTGGGCCAGAATAGTCATCCCCCAGAATGTGTCTGAAAAGTGAAGTGACAGTGGATGTTAAATTTTGAGGCGGGATGGACTCCGGGACAATTTTGATCCCAATATTTGAGCGACATCCATGATTATCCAGTTCGTCTACACGCTATTGCAACTGATGTAACATGTCCCTTTGTTCCCAAACCAGCTGCTCCAAATTGTGAAAGTGTTCAGCCACTTTCATCTGGGTTTCTTCAAGTTGAGCAACTCTGTGTCAGCAGAGTCATGTCAGCCTTGTATGCAGCCATTTTGGCGCGTAGTGTCAATTTAATATCGTTGGCATGTGCGACATAGTCCTCATTGGACACCAGACCAGCCAGAAAATCCGCAAGGTCGGCCCTCATCAAAGGCTGTTCCATAGTGGGGCTAATACGTTGGTGCTGTGCAGCCTCACTGTGGATGTTGTTCATAGCGTCTTGCTCCGTCTCAGCCAGGCAAGGAAGTGAGGTAGAAGATGGCGCCCGCGAAGTACTTGGTGTAGTGAGGAAAGATTTGATTGTGCCAGCCGCAGAGGTGGATTTCGAACTTCTTCCTCTCATCAGTGTGAGGAAAGGTGCTCACAGCACGTGAATCAAAGTGGGTAAGTCAAGTGTAGCTTGAGAAAGCATAGAAATACCCTCAGTCAGTCCTGGAGCTCTCTCAACAAGCGTCCGTCGCTGTTGCAGGTTAGTCCACGCCCCAATTATTTCTTTCTTAGCCCCTTCAAGTCCGATGATGTACCTGGGCCATCACGCTGGTCCGGCACTTAAGGACCAATGATGGTTCTGGCACTTCATGTACTTTTACTCACAGTGCTCCTGCAGGAGCACAGTGAGTAATACCAGGAACTGAAGTTGATCGCTCCAAGAATGGAGCAATCTCTTTCAGTCCCTCTTTCGGCGTGCCAGCACACGTGATCAGTCACGTGGGGCGGCACATTGAACTTCCCTATCTGGTCCTTAAAGGACCACACACCCCGGGACCGCTGGTCCTTAAGGGGTTAAGGTACAGGAGGATTGCTCTAGAATTGCACCTGTTATTGAACTACAAATTAAGGTAGAATGTACACAAAAAAAAAATATATATATATATATATCTTTTTATATGTTTAACCCTTTGAATGCCAGTGAGGTATGCAATGCATTGCAAAGCACACCAAGGGTTAAGAATTTTTAATATTCAAAAGAAAAATTAAATAAAGAAGCAAAGTCAAGTTTATAAATATGTCTGTATCTGATCAAAGAGGCTTTTTTTTGTATACACAAATTTTACACTATGGGGGATGTATAAAACTCATGTAATAAAGAAAACATCTAAAAAGCCATTCAAGGAGATTTATAAATATATATATATACTAGTGTAAACGGGCCAAGGTCCGGGTAATGTTAACCCTTTGAGTGCCAGAGGGGTAAGCAAAGGGTTAAGAGGCTGCTACCTCAGTGCGGGCAGTCTCTACTGTGCATGACTGCATTGTGACAAACATCCTAGTGAATTATTATATATAGGATAGATAGGATATAGATAGATAGATAGATAGATAGATAGATAGATAGATAGATAGATAGATAGATAGAGATATAGATAAAGTTTATCAATATCTTTGTAATAATGCCTTTTTTGAAAAGTGGAGTCGAAATGGATATGGTCCAAATATGAATTGTGCTGCAATGCATGTGTAAAGAAATTTGTGATTATTGTGCCAACAATAAAGACAGTTTAAGTGGTTAAATCTTAACACCAGAAATATCCTGTTCTTAATGGAAGTACATAGAAGATTATGTGACAGACTTCATAAGGTATGTATTACAAACAAAAAAATTAATAAAAAAAAAGAAATATATATATTTCACAAATTGTATCAGATAGACCATATTTATAAATTTGACTTTACTTCTTTATAAATATGATCTGTGCTTCTGAATTTTAGTGATAATTTGTAAACATACACCAAGATTGTTATATATATATATATATATATATATATATATATATATATATATATATATATATTTGATTGTAGTAGAGGCACTCACGTTTGTATAGGTGGCTACTGCCTGGGTGCTATTGTTAAAGCAAATATGTAAATCCAGGATTAAAACAAAGCACACACAGGTCTTGAAAGTAAGTGACAAAAGTGGATGATTTATTGTATCAACGTTTCGGGTGCATTACAGCAGCCTTCGTCAGGATATCATGTGCAAACAACCAACTTCCCCATTTAAACCTTCATCCACTTTTGTCACTTACTTTCAAGACCTGTGTGTGCTTTGTTTTAATCCTGGATTTATATATATATATATATATATATATATACAGCCCCCTCTATCATATATTTCCATTAAATACAGGTTATACCTGAGCTGAGATGCACTAAGGATCAATTTTGACAAGGGCTCAGGATGGTGATGTGTTGGATCTCTGTGTCAAAGGCACATCACCAATATGCACTAACCTGTCTTCGACCATCATATCCCCATCAATCCATCACCAATCTGTCCTCATTGCCATCAACCTACCAACAATCTACCATGTTCCACATATTTATGATTTTGCCATGAATACATCAACAATGGCTCATTTCCATGTAAACATACTGGATAATGACCCATTGTCATATTTGTGTGGGTATGTTTATTTATCAATGTGGCTGCACAATAGCAATGTTGGGATCTCCCTGTCACTCTCTATAGAGCCAGATGACATTTGTTGCTGTCTGGCGAGGTGAGCAAATGCTAGATCTATTGCTTGGCAAAAGTGACATCCGCTCATATCACCCGTATATGCAAATACTGTGATGACAAGAGCAGATACCAGCTCTGCTACTTGACAAAGTCAAGTTGCATTCGCTGACATCAATCAAATACGTTGCCCACACCAC
This sequence comes from Rhinophrynus dorsalis, assembly GCA_037306005.1. NCBI lineage: Eukaryota > Metazoa > Chordata > Amphibia > Anura > Rhinophrynidae > Rhinophrynus > Rhinophrynus dorsalis. Next base: position 372,529,378 of record CM074721.1, read on the forward strand.
TCATACCCAAGTGGTTAATGACAGTGAAGAGCTTTCATTTAGTCTTCTTGTTTCATCACTAAAGTGAGTGAAGGAGTTTTGTGCTGAAGTGTCTTTACATCCTCTCTGCTTTCCTTGCCTCCTCAGCACAACCCCTTTAAGCCAGGATGATATGTTAATGAGTGAAATCTCCCTCCACTTGCATCCCTAATTGTTAGTGCATATCATGATGTGTGTCTATCACCAAGGAGATGTGCTCAACACACATCAACACAGCATCAAACCTTAGTGCATCTCCACCTAGTGTTAACACTAACCACTATGTGTTGTCCCCATCAGTCATGCAGGAGGCACAGTTTGCTACTCTCATTTATTGACGCATATAGGATCAAATGTTAGGAGAGAGGGAAATCAGTGTGTGTTTGGCACTGGAAGCTAGGGAGGACTCAGGCCAGTCACTCTCCATGAGCCCATGAGATCATACACATCAACCACTTGGCAAGAAAACAGTTAAAATGAAAGGGCAGAAGTGACATCATTACTCTTTGGAGTCTCCTTGAGAGAAAGAGTTGTATCGCTTTGTCACTTTCTTTCAGAGGATTCTTCAATCCTCACACACTAAAACTGGTTTTGCACAAGTTCAACAATTTCATTGCAGTCAAGAGGCTTAATGCTACATTGAAAACAATGGGAATTTGCAGAATTTTCTGCAGTTAATTTATTTCAGAATAGCACCTTTTTAGATTCCAGCAAGGTTACTTGTGTGGTTTTAAAAGCAAAAATGTATATTTAATTTTGTTTGGTTTTAAAGCAGAAATATCATCAAGATAACATTGCCCCCCAAATACTTACTAACATAGCGATAGGTAAAGGCATACTTCTGTTAGGCTGAATAAATCCCGCGTTATTCAGGAAAAACAACTTTTTCGACAGGCATCAGCTGCACAGAAGATGTAGAGGAATGGTAGCCATAGACTCAAAGGAAGGCCGCTGCAAGACCCCCAAAATAAGATTAAGGTCCTACTAGGGAGTGGGAGCCTTAAAGGCAGGGAAAGCATGAGTGACTCCCTGAAAGAAGGCTTTGACAGCTGGTAAGATGGCAAAGTGTCTCTTGTAGAAGACAGAGAGAGCTGAAGTCTGAACCTACAGGGAACTAAAGCTGAGCCCCTTGTTCACACCATCCTGTAAGAATGACAAGATCGCAGGGAGATCAAACTCCTGTGAGGACAGCTCTCTGTCCACACACCATGAATGGAAAATGGACCAAACCCTATGGTAGGCATTAGATGCCTGGTTTCCTAGCCCGGATCATGGTGGAGACCACCTCAGGAGAATAGCCCTTCCTCCTTAGGATGGATGCTTCAACAGCCATTCCGTCAAAGCCAGACATTCAAGGTCCTCTCTCCAGAGGTAACCCTGAAGGAAGAGATCTGGTCTGAGTTTCAGAGGAAACAGATATTGAACAGACAAGGCCACTAGTTCTAGGAACCAGGGCTTCCTGGTCCAGTAAGGGTCGATCATGATGATCACTACACCGCCCATCCGAATCTTCCTCAGCACCCTGGGGATGAGAAGGAAAGAAGGAAAGATGTATGCAAGATGAAAGCACCAAGGAATGGACAGAGCATCCAATGAGAACGCCAGAGGGTCCCTCCAGCACGAGCAGAACATCTGAACCTTCCTGTTGTCCCTGGAAGCCATCAGGTCTATCCAAGGGAGACCACACTTCTGCACCAACAGGTTAAAAACCTCCTGGTGGAGCTCCCACTCCCCAGGGTCCACTGTTTGATGACTGAGATAGTCTGCCAGAATGTTTTCTACCTCTGGCATGTGCCGGCAGAAATGGAAGGAATGTGTTCTTCTGCCCAACCAAAATAGCCTTGACCTCGGACTAAGCAGAAACACTTCTTGTGCCTCCTTGCCACTCACTCACACATACACTCACTCACACTCACTTACACCCCGGGAGCCAGCACGATCCACCTTCCACCATAGTATGTGCAATTACCACATGAATTTCAACTATATGAGTGAATGCCACAGTGGAGGCATAAATACAAACACAAACTCATTACAATGACACATAAGTCACCCCCTTATGACTCACTTTTGTGTGTGTGTGTGTCTCTGTGTGTGCCTGTGTGTTCCTCACTGTGTGTGTTGCATGTCTGTATCACACTCTATGTGTCTGCATGTTGTGCATTGCATGTATGTGTGTATGACTGTGTCACTCTTTGTGCATTTGCGTGTGTGTCTCTGTGTGTTTGTCTTGCATCCATGTGTGTGCATTAATTCCCTATATATCCTGACGGGCAGCGCTGTCCCACATTGCTAGTATATTTATACATATATATTTTTTTCCCTAAACCTAAATCTGTCCATAAACCTTTTCCTAACACACGTCTACACTAAACCTACCCACCTACCCACCTACCTAACTATATTTATTATTCAATTTTTATTTAAAAGAATAAAAAAAATTAAAAAAAATGTAAAAAAAAAATCAAAAAATACAAGGGGGATGGGAGGTGTCCCACAGATCAGCAAACGCTGATCTGCACCAAATTGATCACTCCAAGAGTGATCAGATGGAGGGGAACTTATTGATAGTTTTCTTCGCAGGAACACACAATGCTGCTACATGATCTGACACAATCTCTCTCTGTCTCTCTCCACCTCAGCAGTGTGCAAGATGGAGGGAGGCAGAGATATATGACAGGGACAGTATTTACAAATACTGTCCCTGTCATTCAGCGCTTGCAACATGTGATTCTCTCATTGAGTGAATCGCATGTTGCAACAAAGTTTTTACTGGTTGTTACTAAGTGTCCCGTACCGGGGAGCTTAGTAACAAGCAGCCCGTGCTCTCCCATCGCTCCGTGCGGCCGCGATGGGAGAGTTTAACTCTTGACGTACCGGGACCGTCAAGGGTCCTTGGAGCAAATTTGCCCTTGATGGTCCTGGTACGTCAAGGGTCGCTAAGGGGTTAAACATAGGAGTAAAATGTGCTGGGATAGGAAAAAATGTGTTGGAATTGCATACAAGTTTGCTAGAATAGAAGAAAGATGTGTTAGAATAGGAGAATAATGTGTCGGAATAGGCAAAAAAAATTGCTGGAATAGGTGAAAAGGAGGAAGATTTTGCATTTGAGAAAAGGAGAAAACGTTTGTGAAAAAAAAGAGAAAAATTGTCAGTTTTTCGCGAAAAGTCATGCAGTAAATTTTCTTACTTTTCTCCCACCCCTAATTGCCGGTTTCCTCACAAATATCATTCCATAAAATTGGATTTAGATCGGATTTCAAAAATATGCACACACCTCCCCCTTTTCTAGTTATCCTGTCTCTCCTAAACAAGCAATAGCCCTCTCTATTTACAGTCCAGTCATGTTTATCATCTTACCATATTTCAGTTATACCAGTTATGTCCAAATGCTCATTAACCACCAATCATTTAGTTATCCTATTTTACCTACCATACTTCTTGCATTTGTCAACATACAATTACTTTTGATGTATATGTATTTATTCCACTCTTCCTCATTTAATAGGAGTTCTTCCCTATTGGTTAAATTTATCCCCACCCCTTTTCCACCCACATGATCCTTAATTTGGACCCTGTTCCTATCTACACAATCTACCCAATTTTTACAATCTATACTCTCCCCCCACTTTCCTAGTTTAAAAGCTCCTCGAACCTTCCAGCATTCTATCCCCAGCACGGTGGCTCCCCTACCATTTAGGTGCATTCTATGAATTCCACATAGATTGTACCCAAGAGTAAAGTCATCCCAGTGCTCTAAAACCCTTCTTGGTTAACCAATGCATTAAGCTCCCTTAGCTCCCTCTGCCTACCTGCAGTGGCTCATGGCACATGTAGTATTTTAGAAAACATTACCCTGGAGGTCCTTGCCTTGAGCTTGCATCCTTAATCCCTAAATGCATTTTTAGGGACCTCCATCATCCTCCAATCCTTTGCTTTCTAATTTTTAATGATCTTTTATTCCTCCACACTCCAATCTAAAATCTCTATATCATCATATTATTTATTTATTCATTTTTACCTCACTCTCAGTTTATCTCATATTCTTATTGTATTCTGTATGTATTTAAAACTCCTTCTAAAGAATCATGTTTTTTCTGTCATTCCACATACAGGTAGTAGCTAATATAGTGTGGTTTGAAAGAGCCAAGTATAAATCTGCCTACTTAGGATTCAAATTATTATATTTTTTGGGGGTCTCTGTAGGCAGCATACCAAGAGAGAAAGCTCTGCCTCCCAATCAGGACAATTGCTAAATTAAAACATATAAATACCCCCCTCCATCCACTATCCCACTCAGTGATGAACAAGACATACCAGACAAATAAATGCCACAAAAATATTTTATTTAAACAAAAAATATAGAGAGGGAAGTATATGTGCTGCCTACAGAAACCTGAAGGAAAAGGAGTTGACAGGTAAGAAAATTCAGTTTTTCCTTTTGGAGGCTCCTTGGCAGCTTATTGGGCCTTGTGTCCAAACCCAGCTTCTTCAACAAAATGCAGATCCAGATGACAGTGACAAGTAAAAGTATGACAAATTTGTCAGGTAGCAGCTCTACAAATCTGTTGCACCGATATATGTGCCTTCTACTCCCAAGACACTGAAATAGCTCAAGTAGAATGGACTTTGATTATTGCAGGTGGGTCCAAATTGTGGAGTTTATAAGCTTCTTTAATGGCTGATGTAATCCATCTCACAATAGTACCTTCTGAGGCTGTCTTCCCTTTGTGAACCCAAAGAAGTTTATGAACAGAGTGTTAAATGATCTAAAAGGCTTAGTCCTGTCCATATAAATCTGAAGACAATATTTGACAATGCTTGACAACATCCTCAAGAATGAAGACACTAACGGTTCAGACAGACTCTGAAACAAAGACTCCAAAATCAGAATGAGATCCAAAGGAGGAAAATGCAGCACAGATTTCAGTCTCAGCATTAATTAGCATCTTAAAAACCTCATAACCTGGACATTGTCTGCAAAGGAACACCTTAGGAAACTTCCTAGGGCAGCAAAGTGAACCTTAACCCTTTGAGTGCCAGAGGGGTATGGAACCCATTGCTTTTCAATGCGTTCCATACCCCTCTGGCACTCAAAGGGTTAAGAGTACTTAAAGTCAGACCTTTCTGAAAACCTTCTGCCAGAAAATGTATACGCACCAGAATAGAAGGGTCTTGGGGGTCATGATTCTGCTCATAAAATCCGCCACATAATCTATTACTTGTTATGTTAAGCTGATGAAGTGCTCCTCTTCATGGATCTCAAAAGAATGTCAATAACACCTCAGACAATCCCTTAGCCCTTAAGATTTTGGATTCAGGAAAAAGCTATTTAAAATTGTGAGGCTGATGGTGTAGAACTAGTCCTGGACAAATCAGATCATCTCTGCTTGGCAGTCTTATGAAGTTACCTCTGGACAGTTCCTTCAGAAGTACAATCCCTGCCCTCCTCTGCCAGTAATGAGCTATAACAATGATATTTGCTCCTTCCCTCCAGATTTTTCTCAAGGGAATTGTGTTCATACTCAGAGGAGGAAAGAGACAGGTACAAGGAAAATTCCATGTATGTATCAGTTCATTCATTTACAAAGGGGAAACTGAGAGAAAAAAATTAGGAACCTTGGTGTTCCTGAACGACCTCCGGATGAAGGGACCATTCTTCCTGCTGTATGCTCTTGAGACTCAGAGAGTTCACCAAAGAATTTGTCCTCCCCAGTATATGGACCTCTGTCTCTAGAATGCATTCTGCCCACTGGAGAATCATGTTGATCAGGGGAAGAAGAGACAGACTTCTTGCATCCATCTGGTGAGCCAGATAGGCTACTGCAGTCAAATTGTCTGACTTGACCTTCCCAACCTTGCCTCTAACCAGGGAGGAGGCAAACTTCAAAACCCTCCAGACCACCAGTAACTCCAGGTGAATGGAGTGCAACCTGGATTCCGAGGGAAACCAGGTCCCATGGAAGGATCTCTGCGGAATAACCACTCCTCATCTAACTTGCTCGAATCTGTAGTTAGAATAATGCAATTTGGGGAGCCCCAGGAAAGCCCTGCAGACAGGTATTTCTGTTCAACCAAACCAGAGATGATTTGACTTGAATCACTTAAAGCTGGCCTGACAATGCTGCAACCTCCAGAAGCTGGGAGGACCCCTGGGCCAAAATTGCCTTACCAGTAACTTAAAAGGTGTGCCAGAGAGGAGCTAATCCTGTCTGGCATGCAGAAAAAGAGACTTCTGGTCTGTGGAAAACTCAGACCAGAAGCAAGATGACCACCACAATCATGTGTTCCACCAATGGAATATATTGTGACCTATGTAGCTCAAAAGAGGCAGCAGCTGCTCCCACTAAAAATGATAGAGGCCTCAGCAGAGACCCTGCTGGACTGATCACAATCTCTCATGCCAGAAGTCTGAAGAGCAACCCAGCTGGGTCCTTCAGAAGCACTGCCATAATGGTGAACACTGAAGGAGTAAATGGAGGGAGGGGTATTTATTATAAGTCTTAATTTAGCACCTGTACTGATTGGGAGGCGGGGCTCTCTTTTTGATGTGCCTCAAAGGAAAGTATAATATATGTAAAGATTTTCCCTATCTCGAAATATTTTTTTTCTGATAACCTTGGTCATATTCTAGCCCATATAAAATTGAAGATCACATTTTCTACAGGGATCAAGTCACATTTTTTTTCAAAGCTTTATTGGTAAGTACAAAAGATATACAATAAAAGTGTATATAAAAGAGATATAAACAGCAATTGGAATCTTATACATTAAGAATTAACAATTCAAGAGTAAATTAGTAACATATAAAGTCCCATAATGTATGAGTATTCCCCATGTCACACCAATTCCACAAAGTGGAGCTGAAGAATATTTTCCTAATAGGAACATGAATCATGGAAGCAAGTTGACTTAAAATTCTTGTCATCGAAGTGAAAGGGGTGAAGAAGAGAAGGCATGATAAGAGCAAGTACAGAGGTGCAATGCTAGGGGAGGGAGGTGGGGGGGGCTATGTGGGCCTCATGGTCAGATTGCATCAAATCAGCAAAAGAAGCGACAAGGTGGGAGTCCGAGAGTCTACTTATGCAGCTGGTAGGCTGCCAGAGGCTAGGTAGTCGAGCCAAGGATTCCACATATGATGGAAGGTTTCTCTCGAGCAACTTATTTCTAAGTGTGACTGTACTTTTGCAACCCATGAAGCTAGAGTGTGAAGGCTCGTAGACTTCCATTTCAAGGGGATTAGGGATCTGGCAGCATTCATTATGATGTGGGGTAGCAAAATGGGTCTCTTGAATAAAGAGAGGGTCGGAACGAAGTCCGTGAGCCTCTCTGGTCAATGCCAACCTTTTTTCTGGGATATTCAAACCTCTGGTGATACAAAGCTGACCATGGGGTGAGAAAGGGAGAAAGGTAAAGGGGGAAGGGGAATGGGAAAAAGGGGGGTAAAGAAGTACTTTAGCACAAAGTAGGAGAGATAGGTGAAAAGTGATGGAGGTAATAGAAAAAGATTGAGAAAACTACCAGCAATCCCAAAACAGCTTAACCCACAATGTAACTGTGGAAGCTTAGTGGGGGGTGGTTAATATTAACAGAAAAGCCTAGTAATGTTCCAGTCTTTCTGTACTAAATGATAATCTGACCTCTAGAGCAATCAGTGTCCTAAGGAATGCAAAAAATGCACATCCAGTGAAGATCACTGAAGGGAGAGGTTAACCAAGCAAAAGGCATTAGGAGGCAATAATAAAGCGTATGTAAGAGAGAAAGAATGGTCAAGATATGGAAGTGAAAGGTAGATGAGATGGATGAAAACAGATATGATCAAAAGGGACTCTCAACAGGTAGGTAGTTCCATTGTGTCTGTCACATTATGAGTTCTAGTGGCTGAAGTCAGGAGACATTTTCCCGCTTAGTTCATCAGAGCAAGACCCGTCCCAGGCAGGAGGTACTAAAACAAAGGAAACAGAAGTGCCATTGGGTGCACCACCCAGATAGAGACATGAAAAAGGGAAACATGCATCACAACAGTATGAGGACCCAACCTCCCAAGGTACATGCCCCCCCAGGCTAGCAGCCCCATTCCTGTCTGTGGCACTCACTATACCACTTGGAAAATGTTGGAAGGACAGAGAAGGCCCACAATGATGTGTGGGTAGGATAAGTAGATGTAGTTGAATATTCTACATTTTTGTGATATAAACTAATAGGAATATTTGGCAAGGTGTGACACATTAGCTTGGTGCCTCAAAAACATATTGCAATGCTTGTTCAAACATATAGCAAAAGATTATATCTTAATGTGTCATTAAACCCTTATTTTGAAATTGTATTGTAGTTTTTTTCTCCTGTAAAAAAGGGGCACTTTTACTGCTGGGAGATGCTTCAGTCAAAAGATAATACATTTTTAGTTACAAATTGTTTTGCAGCCAGGTGGCACTGTTGCTATTACTAGCTGTGAAAAACTGAGTACTGAAGAAACAAGTCTCCATAGATGGCTGTAGCAAAAGTGCTATTTATCAGAAAAGTATCTCAAACTCAATCTATCAAAAAATGGAAAATTAACTCTTTAATAACTTGAAAGAATCATTTTCCTGGAAAGGAAGTATTCCTGTTTTACTCAGTAGGAAAATTCCTGCAGCCTGCAACATATATATTATTTTATAATTAGGGGTAACTGTCCAATTAAGAGTGGCTAAGGGCCTAATGCAGCAAGCCAATAAATAGCAATTTGCTTATATTTTTTTCTACATATCTGTCTTCACTAACTATGCTACCAGGTTCTCTCCTAGAGGGAGAATCCAGTCCCTGACCCAAAAGCAGTGATAGCAGTACTTGCTTGAAAAACTGGAAGGAATTAGCTTACAGATTTTTCCCTCTAGTCACCTCTTTCTCACAGTATACAGAGCACTCCATGCTCTGTATGTTGTGAGTATATACATATGTGATTGCTGAGCCACCCAGTCTGATGTATAAATGGATCACCATGCTTCTTCAGTATACCGGTGGTGGGATCTTTCCCCACCTTACAGGTATTTCTAATAGCATTATAGTCCAGTTAGCTATGTGCAGTGTCCTGATCCATGTGTACTTCCTAACAAACTGAGTATACTCTCTGGAGCTCCACTCAGTATGAATGAGAGTTAATTGGAGGGAAAGAGTTCCATAAGCACACTATAGCATTATTTTCTGGCAGCAGGGATAGTACATTGTACCACTGTTCCTGCTTTCTGATGAGAGCTCTGCTTCTCACTTTAAAGGGATAGTAATGTTTCACAAAACAGCAGCTCCAATTAATCTTCATAGTATTTGAGCCATAAAGAGTGTTATTTCAATACTGTCAGAGTTGTGGTTCAAGAGTAATTGAAGGATAAAGTTTCCCCCTCCCGCCCATTTTACCTAGTGTAAGCCATCGCTTCTCAGATATGGAATCTGGTTGTAAGACCAAGCAGATAACAGAAGGGGACAATCTTCTTCCTATAAGAAAAATTAAAGCCCTGCCTCCCTTGACAAGTTTTTCAGGTTTTTCCCTTATTTTCCCTTATTTTAATTGGAGATTGTCCCTCTGCAATCTACCTGGGCACCTCCCTTCTGCTCTGGCTGAGCAGTGTGTTTCATCAGTAACTTTGTCATTGAATTACTCTTGAACTACAACTCTGACAGAACTGAAATAACACTCTCCAAGGTCCAAATACTATGATGATTAATTAGAGCTGCTTTTATTATGAAACATTATTATCCCTTTAAGTATCTAGACAATTCTAAAAAAAAAAAAAAAAAAAAGTAATACATTTATAAACAATTTGGCTTTGTTTATTTTGCACCAACAGGATAAAGTAAAACAGGATATGTATAAATGTAAATTTTTTTTTAACTCACTGATTGCTAAAGATATCTACAACACATTTTTTCTCAATGCATTGGTGACCTCCAGCATTCAAAGGGGTTAAACTCCTTATTTAAATCAATGGGACTCTTGGGAATATTGATTTGCTTGAGAATAGCTCATCTTTTGCTTACAGCTTACGGCCCTACATGTGTGCTAGACAGGAGATAAATGTCTCATAAACATCACAATATTATAATGTAGCACAGTTAAACAGTTTGTTATTATTTATTATATTTATTTTCAGTGCTGAAATCAGCGGGATCCTTTATGTGGCAATTTAGCTTGCGTATGAGTTAACATATGTTCCTCAAAGAAAAAACAACTCGTATATTAAAAGATAAGTGACAGTAAGTAAACGTATTAACATCCGAATTGGGCTGTAAACAAACAATAGCAAACTGCTTTCGCTTTAGACAAACTGTCGACAGCAGTAAATTTTCAGTGTGTGACAATTAATAGGCTTATAATCATAACAATGAAATCTAATTGTTATATTCTTTGTCTTTTTTTAACATAATTATTTTTAATGGGAATGTTGCATTGGAACAAGGGGAGATTACTTTTTTTGACAGATTGACTTACCTAGGTTGGTGTCATACAATTATTAATTAATTATTAATTAATTCATTCTTTAAAGGCTAATTAATTAATTGATTAATGTATTTATTTATCTGGAGTTCCTTGTATGTAAAAATTCTGTTGAGGTCTGACTGTGGATCAGGGGCACTGAAACCTTTTTAGCCCCCAACTCAACCCCTACCCCCACCCAAACAATGACGGTTTTCATGATCTCTTTTCATGAACACAGATGAATAACAACATTCACTTGTGTTTAATTAAGGAGATCCTGAAAACATGCAATGTGGGTTGGGAGTTTGAGGATGGTTTAAGCACACCTGCTTTAGATCATGGTTTGTCACAAAACAGTGGGCTTCCACAGACCTGAATGGCTTGTAAGGGTCACTAATTTTTGTCAGTTTGTAAAATAAAACATTTAACAGTAGTGTATAAGAGATAAAAAGCACATGCAAATAATATATACATTTACATTTTTACTGTTTAAGGACCACCTAAAAAAGCAAATTGAAGGAACACTGACACCTAAATATGAAATTGGTTAATATAACTTTAAATATCATATACTGCAGCTATCATCAGTAAAAAAAATATTTGTTTTATGTTAGAACTCTGAAATATAATTCTAAATGTGCTTATTTAATAAGTGTGTAGACTGATATATTCATACCGAATGTGGTTACTTGTGTTTGCAATAGCACTCACTACACTTGTATTCAGAAAAGTGAATTTGTTAACAGCCAGTTTGTTTACTTTAGCTCTGGAAAAGCAGCACACACCTGAGAAGTTCTTGAAGTGCATTGATGTAAACAGTGTGCCAAAGACAATAGAAAATGCCTCTTATGCAACCCATTACACTAGTATACTGTAATTGGCAAGGAAGAAATCCCAGCTTGTCAATGCATACCTGACTAGTTACGGGTCAAGTCAAGTGATTTAATTGAAAGAATATGATCTTTGCTGCATTTCTCTATTAGAACATGTGCTTATTGCCTACATTTATAACATTTGCTATCTATTAACAGAAACAAGACAAAAATATGAATACTCACTTTGAAAAACTTTATTTGCTTGTTCTATTGCTTGTCACCTTTCAGGTGTTTCACATTTTAGCTTTCTAGTGTCATTTCAAAGATAAACTTTCATGTACAAGAGTAAGATGATACAATACTCATTTACTATTTACATTTACAACTGAATAATATAAGAGTGAAAAATAGCATACCACTTGATTAGACAGGGAGGTGAGAGCTAAACAAACTTTGTGATTGGGATCAGGAAAATGGATGAAAGCAATTTTTTTTCTAAATGATGCTTCCTAGTCAGAAGCGATCCAGTGAGCTATAGACTTTTGCATTGCTCAAGGAGCCAAGTAAGATAAGCTAGGAGAATGATGGCCACTCAAGGGGGGAGAAGCATGCAGGGCTTGCGGACTGAAAGAAGTGATGTACATATGAATTCGTGAATGAAGACAAATGGAACCTATGAACTGTGGCTACTGAGAAAGAATAGAGGATGGAATGGTAGTATGAACCTGTTGCCTCAATGAAACACATATGGAAATTAACTAATCTTTCAGCCTCAGTGAAGAGATAAGGATTGCAAACTATGCCTCTTGCTACTGTGAAGTGGACAAGTCATGTGGCCTCTACTAAGAGTTAAGGAAGTAATTAAAACTTTGACCACTGCTTAAGAGGTAAGGAAGTCGTTAAACCCTGGACTCTTCAAGAGAGGTAGGTAAGTAACAATTTCTTCAGCCTCTGAGAGAGAGAGGTACGTGAGTAACTGATCCTTTGATATCTGAGAAAGAGGCAAGGAAGTACTAAACCTTTGGCCTTTGACAAGAGGTATGGGAGCCATTGATCCTTCAGTTTCTAAACAAAGAGAAGCAACTGATCCCTTGGCATCTGAAAAAGGAGGTAAGAAATTAGAGATTCCTTCAGCCTCTGAAGAGGTAAAGATGAGTTATAAATCTTTTGTACAAAGTAGCAAGTGTGAGAAGTGAGTGACTAATTCATATGCACAGAGAGAAAAATAATTGACTTTGGTGACTGTGGAACAGGAATGAACCTGGCAAAGCAGAAGGATAGCTAACAGCTTATCCTGAATGATATGAGCATATTTAGAGGCAATGGGTGGCTTTGTTCGAATGATGAAGTAGATGAAAATAATTCAGGCTTTATTGAATGTCTCATTGGTTTTGGGGCGCAGGATTCAGGATGATATGTGAGCGATATAGAGGTGAGGAATTAGAGTAAGATGAGATTATTAAATGTGGGCGGGTTCAAGGGAAGGGCATGGCTGATGGAAGGATCTGAAATAATTTGCTTGAAAATCCTGATACGGAGGAAGGATGATCTAGTTTTGATTATGATATTTAGAATATTTTGGGTTTCTGTATACAACATGACTGGAAAACCTGACCATGACGGGTGCCATAGACAAGCTGCAGCTATGATAGATATAATACATTCAAGTGGAGTAGCTGAAAATTTGCCATTTTTAGTCTTTCCTTAGGCCATGGTTCTGTGAATTATGCATTACACATATGGCAAAAAAACTGTGCGAGGAAGATGGGACTGAGAACACTTCAGGGAAGGTGAGGGAAGGAAGAGATAAGAGAATGGTGTGGCCATAGCGCTGGAAGAAATGTACCAACATGCCTATGTCGTGTCTAGTAGATTGCTATAGATGGATAATTATGAATTGAGTGTGGAGTGGAAGATGTAGATGGTATATGAAAGATTGGCAGTACAAGCTTGGTGCAGAACTGTAGGTTGACAAAGGGTTGAAGAGCTTCTGAATGTAGGATTAATCTCAAGGGTAGCTTGTTTCCATGGTAAAGGAATACAGATGGATGCAGAGGAAATCTATAGAGGAAGAGGGATCAGTAGAACTGTTTTTGAGATCTGTGAAGAGAGACTGGAGTCTGGAAAGCCTGGGGAGGAAGGGGGTCACTGAGGTAATAGCCAATGGGCATGGAGAGACACACAAATTTAACCATATTGTGTAGGACTGGGATAGGTGGGGAAGGGAGCTGGTGGAGAAGTGGTGGTGTGCATCCTTCGAGCCACTGCAAAAGAAGTAAGGTGTGGGCACTAGTCCCTCAGCCCCTGTGAAATGGGTAAGGAGTGGGAGCTAGTCCTTCATCCTCTGCAGAAGGTAAGGAACAGGAACTACTTTTCTTTTGCCTGTTAAGAAGTAAGAAAGTAACAAATATTTTTGGCCTCTTAATTAGAAGTAAGGAAGCAACTAATACTTCGGCCTCTAAGAAGATGTAAGGAAGTAACTAATCCTACTATCACAGTTTTCCTGTGCTTCATACCTCTGTATGGCCGCCGGCTGGCATGGCCTCCAGCCACTTCCTCATTGCTGACATCAGTTAACAAGCACTAGCACAGACGCCTGTTTATGGGCCTATTCTGGGTGGCCTAATTGGGTCCCGCCTCCTTCTGCTCCTTTATAAACCTCCTAGGGCCTGGGAGTCATTGCCCTTACGTAGTGTTCCTGCTAGTTACTCTTGTTCCCAGTTGTGACCCGTGTTTTCCTGAGAATCTTGCTCTGTGTATGACCCCGGCTTGTCTGACTACCCACATTGGTTCTGACCTGTGGCTCTGGCTGACTACTTGCTCTGTTTATGACCCCGGCTTGTCTGACTACCCACATCAGTTCTGACCTTTGGCTCTGGCTGACTACTAGCTCTGTGTATGACCTCAACTTGCCTGACCAGTGGCCCTGGCTACTACCTGCTCAGTGTAGCTTCCGGTTGCCTTTCCTGTGGGCCTGCTTACTTTCGTTCCTTTTAGTCCTCGATTTGCCTGACCAGTGGCCCTGGCTCCTACTCGCTCAGCATAGTCTCCGTTTGCCTGACCAGTGGCCTAGTTACTCTCACTCTGTGTAGTCCCTGGCTTGTCTGACCTGTGACTTTGGCTGCCTACTCGTTCCCTACACTACCTGCCTGCCTGACCTGTAATCTCAGTGTCTCCTGGTTCTAGTCTGCTCTCACTCTCTGTTGCTCCATTCTCAGAACAAGTGGTAACTGGAAAATGAAGGCTACTATCATCATTTTACTGTGAACATAAGGAAAACCTTGCCCCCCTTGACATGTTTTTCAGGTTTATACCTTATGCTAATTGAAGATTGTCCCTCTCTGCAAGCCATCTGAACACCACCTTTCTGTTCTGAGGTGAACAGTGTTATATCAGTAAAAGGGGCAGGAGGGGGATACTTTATCATTCAATTACTCTTGAACTACATCTCTGACAGTATTGAAATAACACTCTCCATGGCCCAAATACTATGAAGATTAATTGGAGCTGCTTTTATTTTGAAACATTTCTATCCCTTTAAATATGCTTCTTAGTAACATAGTTGATGAGGCTGAAAAAAGTCCAACCCATGCCAAAAACACCCTTGTTGATCCAGAGGAAAGCATAAAAAAACCCTCTGGAGCAATTTCTAATTTAGTCCCAAGTAGGCAAAAAAATTCCTTCCTGACTCCAATAGGATCAACATCCACTTTTCTGCCCATTCACTTTATTTATCTAAATCCTTCTGCAAAGAAAAAACATCCAGCTCTGTACATATTTCCTTACATAGCTTAGTGTCATCAGCAAAGATTTAGATGCTACTTTCAATTCCCACTTCTAGATCATTAATAAACAAATTAAAAAGCATTGGGCCCAGGACTGAACCCTACAGAACCCCACTGATAACTTTAGACCAATCTGAAAACGTTCCATTTACAACTCTCTGCCATCTATCATTTAACCATTTCTCAATCCATATACAGATAACACTGCCCAAACCGAAGCCTTTTAATTTATGCAATAACCTGCTGTGAGGCACTGTATCAAAGGCTTCTGAAAAATCCAAGAATACTGCATCTACAGCAATTCCCCTGTCCAAATTGCTGCTTACTCTTTCATAAAATGCAAGTAAATTAGTCTGACATTATCTATTGTTCATGAAACCATGCTGATTCCTACTAATAATATTGTTTATCTTCACATAGTTCTGAAAAGTGTTAGTTGGTAACCCTTCTAGTATCTTACCCAATATGGAAGTCAAGCTCACAGGTCTATAATTTCCTGCTTTGGATCTTGTTCCATATTTAAACAATGGAACTACATCAGCTTTCCTCCAATCACAGGGCACTATGCCTGATGAAAGTGAATCAATAAATATTAAGTATAATGGTCTTGTTATTACTGAACTAAGTTCCTTAAGTAACCTTGGGTGTTTATCATCGGGTCCAGGTGCTTTATTCACCAAAACCCTCTCCAGTCTCTTTTGGACCTTGTCCTCAGTAAGCCATGCAAATTATAGAGGAAATTCCGTTGTTTTGTCAGTTTGCCCAAAGCCCGTCATTGCTGCTTCCTTTGTATATACAGAAGCAAAGATTGTAAGCCATAGCCTTATCCTGACTAATCAATTCACCCGTCTCAGTTCTAAGAGGACCAATATCATCCTTAACTTTTTTGTTATTAATATACTTGTAGTATTGTTTAGGGTTTTTTTTGCTCTCATTAGCAATATTTCTGTCATTTTCAATTTTAGCTAGCTTAATTGCTTGTTTGCAGATTTTATTACATTCTTTATATTTTTTAAATGATGCATCTGCCCTGTTTGACTTAAACACTTTAAAAGCCGGTTTTTAGTTCTCATTTCTCTGCAAACTTCATTATTAAGCCACACTGGTTTCTCTTTACTCCTCTTGTGCTTATTCCCCAATGGTATATATTGACGTGTATATTTGTCTAAGAGCATTTTAAATACTTTTCATGATTCTTGTGCATTTTTATCTTTGAAAATTACATCTCACTGAACATTCTTTAATACTTCTTTTAGTTTTAAAAAATTAGCCTTTTTAAAATTGAATGTTTTAGTTAAACCCTTGCTATTGGGTTTCTCAGAACAAATTTCAAAGGATACCATATTGTGGTCACCGCTACCCAAATATTCCCTTTCTTGTACACTGTTTATCATGTCGGAATTGTTTGAGAGCACTAGGTCAAGCAAAACCTCTTCTCTAGTTGGCTCCTCTACTATTTGGGACATAAAATGATCATTTATCATACTTAAAAAATGATTTCCCTTTGTTGTGCCAGAAGTCATATTGCTCCAGTCAATTTCAGGATAGTTGAAATCTCCCATTATAATTACCTTTGTTGATCTAGAAGCCTTTTCCATTTGCAGTAAGGAAGTTTTGTTAAACATGTTATCACGGTGCCCGTGATTTGCTGCAGTTACTTGTCTGTCACCAGTAGGGGGCTTCTATTGGCTGTCTGCAGATAGCCCGCCTCTTATTGACTATTTAAACCTGGATTGGGCACCCTTTGAGTGCCCTTTCGTGTTGTTTCTGACCTTCTTGCTACCACTATGCTAGTGATAGCTGGGCCTCTGTTCCAGTGTTCCTGAGTTCCTGATCTCATGTGTTCCTGAGTTCCTGATCTCTACTGTTCCAGTGTTTCCTGCATGCTGAAGTACTTCCAGTCCTGGTTCCGGCCTAGTCTCTGGTGTTGCAGTTCCTGCTGAACTTCTCTGCTGTTTTCTGACCTGACTGATCGTTGCTGGTTCCTGTCATCTCATCACCTGTCTTCAGTATCCTGGTGACCTTCTGCCTGGTCGCGTTGGTGACATTGCTACAATTCCGTGTTGGTCCCAGCGTGCGGACGCTGGTTTGCTCCCAAGCCTTGCGGCTATACAAACTCGCTTGTTACACCAGTGTGCGGTCACTGGTTTGCTCCAAAGCCTATCAGCTATACAAATCTGTGTTGGTCCCAGCGTGCGGACGCTGGTTTGCTCCTAAGCCTTGCGGCTATACAAACTCGCTTGTTACACCAGTGTGCGGTCACTGGTTTGCTCCAAAGCCTATCAGCTATACAAATCTGTGTTGGTCCCAGCGTGCGGACGCTGGTTTGCTCCTAAGCCTTGCGGCTATACGAACTCGCTTGTTACACCAGTGTGCGGTCACTGGTTTGCTCCAAAGCCTATCAGCTATACAATTCTGTGTTGGTCCTAGCGTGCGGACGCTGGTTTGCTCCTAAGCCTTGCGGCTATACAAACTCACTTGTTACACCAGTGTGCGGTCACTGGTTTGCTCCAAAGCCTTTCAGCTATACAAATCTGTGTTGGTCCCAGCGTGCGGACGCTGGTTTGCTCCTAAGCCTTGCGGCTATACAAACTCGCTTGTTACACCAGTGTGCGGTCACTGGTTTGCTCCAAAGCCTATCAGCTATACAAATCTGTGTTGGTCCCAGCGTGCGGACGCTGGTTTGCTCCTAAGCCTTGCGGCTATACTACTCGCTTGTTACTCCAGTGTGCGGTCACTGGTTTGCTCGCTAAGCCTAACAGCTATACTATTCAGTGTTGTTTCCAGCGTGCGGACGCTGGTTTGCTCCAAAGCCTTGCTGCTTAACGATCCTGCTAATTTGCCAGTTCCATCTGACTGCTGCTATTATCTCTGGGCTGCCCTGCCCGGTATTGGTAAGGCCGGTAGAACCTTTTGCCACATTCCATCTGAGGTTGCCTTACCCGGTATTGGCAGGGCCGGTAGAGCCTACATTGTGTATCTATTGAGGCTGCCTTGCCCGGTAATTTGGTAAGGCCGGTAAAACCGTTATGCTATTCCATCTGCAGGTTGCCTTACCCGGTATTGGCAAGGCCGGTAGAGCCTAAAGACTGTCCTGTCCGGTATATTGACAGGACCGGTAGAGTCTGCCTTCTGTCTGTGCTATATTCTGTATATATATATATATGTATGTTAATGCCATCCTAAGTTATCATTTATTATTTCAATAAAATTGATTTTTTTTACCTAAAACTTGTGTCTGAGAGTCATAATAAACCGTGACAGTACGAAAGGGCCATGACCTCAGACAGCAAGGGTGAAGGTAACGCACAGAATATCCATTGGAGGATGGATGTGCTCGAGCAACGTTTGGATCAGTTGGCAGTTGCAATTCAAACGATCCTTGAACGCACGGTACCTGCTGACCAATCTAGCTCTAGCCCGGTGGTCTCGCCAAGTCAGACACCAGAAAGTGATACCAGACCCCTAGGGGGTACTGTTAAAGGGTTAACGGCTTCTGCACCCTTGCCGCTAAGATATGATGGTGACCCTAGTCTCTGCAGAGGGTTCATCAATCAACTCGAAATCTTTATGGAATTGACGGCACACGCATTTCCCAATGATCGTAGTAAAGTGGGGTTCACGATATCACTGCTCACTGGCAGAGCATTGGCTTGGGCTAACCCCTTGTGGGAGAATGCTAAACCTTGTACTAAGAACTTTAGTGAATTTGTGCGTTCCTTTCGAAGAGTGTTTGAGCCTCCTGGTAGAACCACCTCTGCTGCCAAACGCCTTATGGAGATACAACAGGGCAGGCGTACAGTGGGCGACTATGCCATCGAATTCCGCACATTGGCAGCAGAGGTAGGTTGGAATAACGAGGCATTATTGGCAGCCTTCTCTCAAGGCCTGAATGACCACATTAAAGACGAAATCGCTGCTAAAGATCTACCTATTGATCTAGATGATTACATTGAGTATGTTATGATAATTGACTCCAGAATACGTGAGAGATCAATTGCCAGAGATCGTAAGTTACGGTCAAAAAATAATGAGCCTAGTAGCATGTTTTGCCCACCCATCCCTCCCTTGGCATTGAAGTCTAGTGAACCAGTACGGGAAACAAGTGAACCTATGGAAATAGGCTTCACTAGACTATCCAAGGCAGAGAGACTATATCGCAAAAAACAAGGGTTATGTTTATACTGCGGTAAAAAAGGGCACTTGCTAAATTCCTGTCCGGTACGTCCGGGAAACGCACACACCTAGGGTATCTTGGGGGACAGGCCCTAGGTGGTGTACAATCGTCCCCAGTGTCGGGCATAATGAAACCCACCATACAGGTGGTATTGTCTTGGGCACAACGCTCTGTGGAGATTTTGGCCTTGGTTGACTCCGGTGCAGCAGGGTATTTTATGGATAATACCTTTGCTGAATTGCACGGAGTTCCACGCATTGAAAGAGAAAACCCCTTGACTATTGAAGCGATTGATGGTAGACCCTTAGAACCGCCTCAGGTTATATTTGAAACTATGCCATTGTCTATGACTATTGGGGCACTTCACAGAGAAGAGCAGCAGTTTCAACTGATTAATTCCCCGCACCATGCGGTGATATTGGGATTTCCGTGGTTACAGTTACATAACCCACAATTCGATTGGAAAAAGTGTGAAATTGCTGCTTGGTCCCAGTTTTGTATGGACAAGTGCGTCATCCAGCCTATTAAGGTCATGTGCACCTCCTCTGCTATGCCGGATGTGTACCAACAGTTTGGCAATGTTTTTAGCAAAGGAGAGGCTAGTATGCTACCCCAGCATAGACCTTATGATTGTTGCATTGAATTGCAGCCTGGTGCAGTACCTCCGAAAGGACGCACTTATCCATTATCTTGTGATGAAAATAAGGCTATGGAGGATTACATTTCTGATGCCCTTGCTAGAGGGATCATACGTAAATCTACGTCTCCAGCTGGGGCTGGGTTCTTTTTTGTAAAAAAGAAAAATGGCGAATTAAGACCATGCATTGACTACCGGGGCTTGAATAAACTAATGGCAAAAAACGCATACCCAATACCACTCATCACCGAGCTTTTTGACAGGCTTAAGGGCGCTTCGATATTTACCAAGTTGGACCTACGGGCCGCTTACAATCTGGTTCGCATTCGAGCAGGTGATGAGTGGAAAACTGCCTTTAATACTCGAGCTGGGCACTACGAGTATCTAGTAATGCCTTTTGGGCTGTGTAATGCACCCGCAGTTTTCCAGGAACTGATAAATGATGTTCTGAGAGATATGTTACAGACATGTGTTGTGGTGTACCTCGACGATATACTGATTTACTCCCAAAACATGGCACAGCACATCAAAGATGTATCCGCAGTATTGCTACGACTCCGTGAGAACAAATTATTTTGTAAAATGGAAAAATGTGAGTTTCATAGAACCAGTGTGCCATTCTTGGGGTTCATAATTGGCAATGATGGCATTGCCATGGACAAAGAAAAGTTGTCAGCTGTCCTACAATGGCCAAAACCCAAGGGTCTTAAAGCCATACAGCGTTTCCTGGGTTTCGCTAATTATTATAGGAGGTTTATTAAGAACTTTTCTTCCATTGTCAAACCTCTGTCCGATCTTACGCACAAGAGTGCTAATCCTTCTTGTTGGCCGGTATCTGCTGAGAAAGCCTTTGAGAATTTGAAGCTGGCATTTGCTGCGGCTCCTGTGTTATCCCACCCCAATCCTTTACTTCCATTTACGTTAGAGGTTGATGCCTCAGATATTGGGGTCGGGGCAGTACTTTCGCAGCGACACGAGAAAGGTGGAACTCTCAGACCTTGTGGGTTTTTCTCTAAAAAGTTGACTGTCACTCAAAGCCACTATGAGATAGGTGACAGAGAATTATTGGCCATTATCCTTGCTCTTAAGGAATGGCGTCATTTGCTTGAAGGTACTAAGAATCCTGTCTTAATCCTAACAGATCATAAGAATCTGACCTATCTCTCGGAGGCCAAGAGATTGTCCTCTCGTCAGGCCAGGTGGGCACTGTTCCTGTCTCGATTTAATTTCATTGTATCATATTTACCAGGGTCAAAAAATATCAGGGCTGATGCACTGTCAAGACAATTTGAGGCCGACAGTGACAGAGTGGAAGCACCAGCTCCTATCATCCAACCTGATAGAATACTGGCTACTATACGCACGAGTATCACTTCTCCTCTAGGGGAGGAGATCCTGGCCTCTCAGGGGTCCGCTCCCCATGAAACCCCAGTGGGCAAATGTTTTGTCGCTGAATCATTTCGTACTAGGCTGCTCGAAACCTACCATTCCTCTAAGGCTGCGGGACATATTGGTAGAGACCAATTGTTATGGTCCCTTTCTCAGTTATTTTGGTGGCCTTCCATGAGAAACGATTGTGCCGAATTTACGAATGCCTGTGCCACCTGCGCCCGCGCTAAGACCCCGAGACATCTCCCTGTGGGCTTGCTTCAACCGGTGCCTAATGGCGAACGCCCCTGGTCTCATGTTTCCATTGATTTTATGGGAGAGTTGCCTATGTCAAAGGGGTACTCCTTTATATTCATGGTGGTGGACAGGTTTTCTAAAATGGCTCATTTCGTGCCCCTCCGTGGTCTTCCTTCAGCGAAGGAATTGGCAATGGTGTTCGCCAGAGAAGTATTCCGGTTGCATGGAGTGCCTAGGGTACTGGTGTCTGACAGGGGGAGCCAGTTTGTGTCTAGATTTTGGAGGGCATTTTGCCAACAGATGGGCATACAGCTGTCCTTCTCCTCTGCCTACCATCCCCAGACCAATGGAGCCGCTGAACGAGCTAATCAGGGCTTGGAACAATTTCTCCGTTGTTTCATTACTGACCATCATGATAATTGGTCCGACTTGTTGCCTTGGGCAGAGTTCGCCAGGAACTGTGCGGTCAATTCTTCATCTGGGAGCTCTCCGTTTCTGATTAATTATGGGTTCCAGCCCTGTTTGCTTCCAGACTCATTTCAGACGCAACAGATTCCAGCTCTGGATGAGCATATCGAGCAACTCCGTTCCACATGGGCACAAGTTCAGAGGGCACTTGGTCAGTCATTTCAGCGTCATCAGCGCCATGCTAATCGCAGAAGGCTTCCAGCGGTTTCCTTTCAGGTTGGGGATAGAGTATGGCTTTCCTCCAGAAATCTCAAGCTGCAGGTTCCGTCTAATAAGTTGGCTCCTCGGTTTATTGGTCCATACAGAGTTATTCGCAAAATTAACCCTGTCTCCTATGCACTAGACCTACCTGCATCCATGCGTATCCATAATGTGTTCCATGTGTCCCTTCTTAAGCCTCTGGTTTGCAATCGCTATACTACCACACCTGTGGTGCCAGGACCTGTTGAGGTCGAGGGCCAGGAGGAGTACGAGGTTCAGAGCATTATTGATTCCCGTAGGCTTAGAGGAAGGGTACAGTACCTGGTACATTGGAAAGGGTATGGTCCTGAGGATCGATCATGGGTGGATAGTACGGACCTTCATGCACCTAGGTTAACTAGGGCCTTTCATGCCAATTACCCGCAGAAACCTAAACCCTATTCTAGGAGAGGGGGTCTTTGAAAGGGGGGTACTATCACGGTGCCCGTGATTTGCTGCAGTTACTTGTCTGTCACCAGTAGGGGGCTTCTATTGGCTGTCTGCAGATAGCCCGCCTCTTATTGACTATTTAAACCTGGATTGGGCACCCTTTGAGTGCCCTTTCGTGTTGTTTCTGACCTTCTTGCTACCACTATGCTAGTGATAGCTGGGCCTCTGTTCCAGTGTTCCTGAGTTCCTGATCTCATGTGTTCCTGAGTTCCTGATCTCTACTGTTCCAGTGTTTCCTGCATGCTGAAGTACTTCCAGTCCTGGTTCCGGCCTAGTCTCTGGTGTTGCAGTTCCTGCTGAACTTCTCTGCTGTTTTCTGACCTGACTGATCGTTGCTGGTTCCTGTCATCTCATCACCTGTCTTCAGTATCCTGGTGACCTTCTGCCTGGTCGCGTTGGTGACATTGCTACAATTCCGTGTTGGTCCCAGCGTGCGGACGCTGGTTTGCTCCCAAGCCTTGCGGCTATACAAACTCGCTTGTTACACCAGTGTGCGGTCACTGGTTTGCTCCAAAGCCTATCAGCTATACAAATCTGTGTTGGTCCCAGCGTGCGGACGCTGGTTTGCTCCTAAGCCTTGCGGCTATACAAACTCGCTTGTTACACCAGTGTGCGGTCACTGGTTTGCTCCAAAGCCTATCAGCTATACAAATCTGTGTTGGTCCCAGCGTGCGGACGCTGGTTTGCTCCTAAGCCTTGCGGCTATACGAACTCGCTTGTTACACCAGTGTGCGGTCACTGGTTTGCTCCAAAGCCTATCAGCTATACAATTCTGTGTTGGTCCTAGCGTGCGGACGCTGGTTTGCTCCTAAGCCTTGCGGCTATACAAACTCACTTGTTACACCAGTGTGCGGTCACTGGTTTGCTCCAAAGCCTTTCAGCTATACAAATCTGTGTTGGTCCCAGCGTGCGGACGCTGGTTTGCTCCTAAGCCTTGCGGCTATACAAACTCGCTTGTTACACCAGTGTGCGGTCACTGGTTTGCTCCAAAGCCTATCAGCTATACAAATCTGTGTTGGTCCCAGCATGCGGACGCTGGTTTGCTCCTAAGCCTTGCGGCTATACTACTCGCTTGTTACTCCAGTGTGCGGTCACTGGTTTGCTCGCTAAGCCTAACAGCTATACTATTCAGTGTTGTTTCCAGCGTGCGGACGCTGGTTTGCTCCAAAGCCTTGCTGCTTAACGATCCTGCTAATTTGCCAGTTCCATCTGACTGCTGCTATTATCTCTGGGCTGCCCTGCCCGGTATTGGTAAGGCCGGTAGAACCTTTTGCCACATTCCATCTGAGGTTGCCTTACCCGGTATTGGCAGGGCCGGTAGAGCCTACATTGTGTATCTATTGAGGCTGCCTTGCCCGGTAATTTGGTAAGGCCGGTAAAACCGTTATGCTATTCCATCTGCAGGTTGCCTTACCCGGTATTGGCAAGGCCGGTAGAGCCTAAAGACTGTCCTGTCCGGTATATTGACAGGACCGGTAGAGTCTGCCTTCTGTCTGTGCTATATTCTGTATATATATATATATGTATGTTATTGCCATCCTAAGTTATCATTTATTATTTCAATAAAATTGATTTTTTTTACCTAAAACTTGTGTCTGAGAGTCATAATAAACCGTGACACATGTCTTGTTACTCTTTGATAAAACTGTGACTTTGCCTAGTTTCTAAGCAAAATAGTCTAGGATAACTCATTGCTCAGCTATTCTATTCATGAGGATGAAGACGAACTGTCATCCACTCTCGATTAAACTGTTATGATAGGTTTGGCCAATAAAATCTCATGAAGAGAAACAGATTGGTATAGCCGAAGTCAGGACATAAATAAAATGGAGAAATACTTCAGCAACTGATGCTATCACTCACAGAAGCTGACATATACCTCTACCTAATTAATCTTTGCTTTCAAAATGACAAAAGCATTTGCAGTGTCTAAGACTCCAGTTTCCTGAGGGATTTCTACATGTCTCACTCAAGGGCTTTGGAAATGTGTGTCACTGTGCATAGCTAGAGTTTACTGAGCTCTCAAGGACAAGGTATTCTCTCTGATTAAACAATATTCACTCTTTGTCAAAGATGCCAAATGCAAAACTGCCTTGCATCCTGAAAAGAAGCACTTACATAGACATTTCCATGCATAGCAAAATAAACTACAAGGTTTTACTGCTTTGAGGTATCTGGATAATGAAATGATCTTGTGTCTGTGTCCCTTCCAGGCACAATCAGCACCTGCTATATTTAATGGGTAATACTGTGTGAAAATTAATTTTAAATGGTATATATCCTAAGTCATTCATATAGTTGTTGGTTTATTGTTACATTTATTTCTAACTACTTCTTCAAAAACTATATATTTTTTTATGTTTAAATCCTTTGACTGTCAGAGGGGTATCCAACACATTACAAAATACCACTCACACAGTCAAAGGGATAATAAAGTCATCAATAAAATTAAGTGAACAATAGCTCATTTGTAGAGCCGTATGTACCAAGATTAAGTGGAGTAATGCTGGGGCAAGCCAGCTGCACGCAGCAGACAAGTACCACTTTTCAACTCTTTGATTGCTAGAGATGCTTCTAGCAATCAAAATGCTGACAACCCCATTAAAATCAATGTGGCTATATATATATATGATCATTATGATGCAGCTGGTTTGTTCCAGAATGACTCTTGTTCTCTTATTACAGCATCCCGATTATGATTAAATATATACTTTGTTACTAAAGTACACATTTGTACACCTGAGAAATAATAATTATTAGAACTTCATGCAGTAGGTATGCATATTGAAAACAGCAGATAAATTGTTAAATTCTTGTCTTTCAGATAGATTGTTATTCTTTCAATATTGTGCAAGTGGTTTTAAAGGGTTGTTATGTGACATGTGACCCTATTGAGCACATCTCACGTGTGAAATCTCCTGCCACTTAGTTGCCCTAGTATATACAGGGTAGAGTAGGTATTTTTACGCTGCCATGAACTGTATTGTTATTAATTGTAAGGAACAATTAACCCTTGCTATGCTGCTGTCTTCCGATATTGCTAGCTTATATCACTGGATACTTATATGTAAGGTTTAACCCTATATGTGCTGATATGTTATCTGTATAGTCATCTGATATATTTTATTGTATTGTAATTTCAATTGTATCTATATGTCTGTAAGGCGCCGCGGTGGCGGTGGGTAAACTGGAACCCGACCGCAGGTAGGCGCACACCTGTATATGAGTACTACATCCTGAGGAGGCTGAAATAGGTGACAGACTCCCAAGATGTAGGCCACAACACTGGGGAAGGTAGTGCAGATCAGAAGACTAATAACGAGAAGGCTGGCTAAAGGTGAATAACCTAAAAAGTCCAGAAGGGACACAAAGCTCAGGATGATGGAGAGGGTGACAACAGAGTACAATATGGATAGCCACAGCCCAGGAAAGGTTAATGTCAATAGCCAGAGGTCAGGAGTATGAGAGATTAGCAGTGGTCAGTATGGATAGCCAAGGTCAGGATTAGAGAGAGCAGCAGTGGTGAGTATGAATAGCCAGAGGTCAGAAGTTGGGAGTTCAGCAAGGTCAATGTTGATAGCAAGAGGTCAAGAGTATAGAGTGCAGCAAGGTCAATGTTGATGGCCAGTATGAATAGCCAGAGGTCAGTTGAGAGTTCAGCAAGGTCAATGTATACTATGCGTGTGGTCTGAGGTCCACAGGATATAGATGTTCATAGGCTGGAAGGCAGACAGGAAAATCAGACTTGTAGTATGGGTTCCTTGAGCAGAATGCAGGAAGAAGGGTAAGAGATCTGGGCTGTAGTCAGGGAAGGAGATCCGGACTGTAGATAATGGTTACATTAAGATATATTACTGAGTCAATGTTGTATACCCTTATATCCTAATTCACTGATTATTGTTAATTTTTACTTTTTTTATCCCAAAATAAAATTACATATATTGTTTCATGAATATGAGTAATTGATTATTTTTAATCAATTCTGTTAACTGTGGAAAAGTGTGTCATACTATCACGGTGCCCGTGCTTTCTGTCTCTGTGTGATGCACTCCTATTGGCTGAGCTATGTTTGGCCCGCCCAGTATGGCCTTTTTATACTGGGCTCTGGTACCTGTCTGGTGCCCTTTCGTGGTGTTCCTGTACCAGTGCTGACTTGAGTTGCTGTGTTCCTGTGCACCGACTTGGCCCGTTAGACTACTCTGCTTCTGGTTCCTGCTCCGTGATTCGACCCGGCCTGACTGACGTTCCTGCTCTGTGATCTGACCCGGCTTGTCTGACGTTCCTGCTCCGTGATTCGACCCGGCGTTGCTGACGTTCCTGCTCCGTGATCTGACCCGGCTTGTCTGACGTTCTTGCAACGTGATTCGACTCAGCTCTCCTGTTCCTGCTTCGTTGTGTTGCTTGGGCGACATTCTGTCTTCCGCTGTGTCTGGGCCTACCTGGCAGAGTATTCTGTGTTGCCTCCATTACTGCTACAGCAGTGTACATATTGCTGAGCCTCCGTTAACTCTTGCAGAGCTTACTGTTCCCTCCGTTACCGCTACTGCTGTGTGCCATTGGCTGGGCCTCCCGTTTACTCCTGCAGAGCTTACTGTTGCCTCCGTTACCGCTACTGCTGTGTGCCATTGGCTGGGCCATCCGTTAACTCTTGCAGAGCTTCACTGTTGTCTCCGTTACTGCTACGGCAGCGTGCCATTGGCTGGGCCTTCCGTTAACTCTCACAGAGCTTCACTGTTGCCTCCATTAGTGCTACGGTAGTGTGCCATTGGCTGAGCCTTCCGTTAACCCTTGCAGTACTCCTTGTTGCCTCCGTTACTGCTGCGACAGTGTGCCATTGGCTGTGTTTCCGTTCAGCTCTTGCAGAGAACCTTGTTGCCTCCGTTACTGCTACGGCAGTGTGCCATTGGCTGTGTTCCGTTCAGCTCTTGCAGAGTACTGTTGCCTCCGTTACTGCTACGGCAGTGTGCCATTGGCTGTATTCCGTGCAGCTCTTGCAGAGTATCATTGTTGCCACCGTTTACTGCTATGGCAGTGGGTATAGCCTCAGCTCTGCTACGGCAGATTACCAGTGCTCTGTCTCCATTCTAGCACTGCAGTCTGCTACTCGCTATT
The DNA here is from genome assembly GCA_037306005.1 of Rhinophrynus dorsalis. Taxonomy (NCBI): domain Eukaryota; kingdom Metazoa; phylum Chordata; class Amphibia; order Anura; family Rhinophrynidae; genus Rhinophrynus; species Rhinophrynus dorsalis. Next base: position 372,557,159 of record CM074721.1, read on the forward strand.
ATTTCCATCATACTGGGCGTTACTAGACAACTCACCACAGACTTCTGTACAACAGAGACCGATTATATCTATTTAACTCATGTTGTGCTGCTACTCTGGGTATTCACCCTCTCATGCCTGACCTGTGTCAGTATATGAACTCTATTGCTTCCTATTATACTGGTCCTGTGTAGGCATATGTATCTAAGTCCTGTATTACACCTGTATAATTCTGCTAAGATATGCTATAGCCCGTGAAGGGTAACTATCATTGTGTTTTCAATAAAACTATTTTATCCTAAACCACTGTGTCTGAGTGTTGAACAAACCATTACACATACCTAGATTGTGTAAAATATCTTGAATTTATTTAACCATATATCCTTGTTTATTTTATGCGATGTATACAGTGCATGTTCTCCTTTTCCCTTTTGTATATTCTTGACAGAGCCTTAAAAGTAAAATTAACTGATTGATGAATGAAGATCCCTACTCCCTTGGTTTTCATGGGAGAAGTGGCAATATAGAAAGTAAGGTAGTGGTAAGAAAAGTAAGAAGGAAAGGACCTATGAGATAAGTGAGTTCCTGAAGAAACACAATAGAGGCCTTATGTTTTGCTTAACAAGCAAACACCATTCTGCCCTTGGGGAGAGAGTTTTGGCCATTACAGTTGTGCAAAAGACAAATCAGGCTCCCCTCGAAGACAACATAGCCCCCAATGAACCAACCATATTACTAGCAGAAATAAAAAGTCTCACAACACTAGCAAACAGAGAAAGAGCCAACAAGGCGGCCAACTCTGTAAGTAGTTTGCAGCCAGACACAAGTGCAGCAGACAGACAGAAGTGTGTAGTTTAAAAAACTGCAGTACTTAAGTCAAGCTTGAGGTAAGCTCAGGCTATTACTATTACTTCACTCTTACTTCTCTCTTCTTTTCTATTGTAGACAAAAAAATTAAAAAAATAAAAAAATAAAAAAAATCTTACTATCATTCATTAATACTGCTTATGTTGTAGTACTTGGAATTGTGTTGCATTTAGTATTTAGTTTGAATTGTGTGTTTATTTACTTTGGTTAATTTGGATCATTAGTGCTTAAGTTTGTATTTGGCTTGTTTTGGTTTCTGCATAGTGTGCATAGGTGTCTATTTGGGTGTAGCTGGTAACTGGTTTCATTAGATTAGCATAAGAAAAGGCTTGGCTCGCTTCGTTAGCGTATCAACTGCAGTAGGTGTATTTATAGGAGGTTTCAACTCTGTGAGTTTACTCTGTAAGTAGTTTGCAGCCAGACACAAGTGCAGCAGACAGACAGAAGTGTGTAGTTTCAAAAACTGCAGTAGTTTGAAAACGGCAGGAGTTTGGTGAAGGCACTGGTTTTGTCAGTTTGGTGAGTAACTGCTTTAATTCTAAGATGTCTGGTTTGGTGCAGTGTAACACTTGTCTGGCTGTTGTGTTCCGCAGTACTCTCTGGAGTTTGGGGTGTTGTCCAGTATGTTTGCATCTGTCCACATTGTATGGTGAAATTTCCAGGCTGCAGTCTTTGGTGTGTTATCTGCAATCAAAAAAAGTGAATCTTTCCCGGCTAGAGTGTGAAGTCAAGCAACCATGTAATCCACCACCGCAGCCCCAACGGCCCATGAAGAGAAGGGCTGTGTGGAAGACAGTTGGTTCCGGGAGGTTGAGAGTTGTGGAGCAGAAGCACAACACTGTTGGTATTTCGGTGTGTAATCCCTTTGGTGTCCTGTCTGAATTGGAAAGTGAGATTTCAGAAGATAAAAGCACAGATACTCAGGTACGGGATGTTGTGAGTCCCAAAGGAGAGAATTGTAACAAGCAGTCAGGAGCAGAAAATGGACTTAAAAAGAAGAGAAAGCATCTCCTTGTTGGTGACTCGATTGTTAGAGGTGTTGCTTTAGGGCAGAATGAGGATGGACTGAAGGAGGTGAGATGTCTTCCTGGTGCTACTGCAAGCAGGGATAAAAGACGCATCTCAAATATTGTCAAGGCTGCAACAAAGGAGACTGAAGTTGATCTGATCATTCATCTCGGTACAAACGATTTGTCCCAGAAAAGTGTTGAAGAGGTGAAAATGGAATTTCAAAGTCTCAGCCTGGAGCTGAGCAGAATGACAGACTCTATCACTTTTTCAGAGATTTTGCCAGTCCGCTCTGAAAATAGTAAGAGACTTCGTATCCTGGAGTTCAATGGTTGGCTAAGACAGTGGTGTAAAGAAGAAGGTTTTGGATTTGTCAGTCACAGTGTTAGAAGGTGGAGTTGTAAAGAAATGTTCAAGAGAGATGGTCTTCACCCGTCACACAGAGGAACTGAGGTACTTGGAGAAGAGTTCAGGTGTTTCTTGGAGAGGCATTTAAACTAGATGGAGGGGGCAGGAATTTCATTGAGAAGATTGATTTCTGTCCCCGAACAGTTTTGGTGAACCAGGGTTCTGAGTTTGTTAGTGTGATAGATACAGATGTTGGTGCACAGGAAGTTGCTGGTGCTTTACATACAGATGTTGGTGAGGTAGATGATGGTGCGGTAGATAGAGTTGTTGTTGGTGATAAATGTAATGTTCTTCGTGTAATGTGTACTAATGCTCGCAGCTTAGGCAACAAGCTCAGCGAGCTAATATCAATAGTTTGTAGAGATGACTTGGACTTGATTGTAATAACAGAGACATGGTTCAGGGACTGTAATGACTGGGAAATAGCCATTCCGGGATACACGTTGTATAGGAAAGATAGGGCTGAGAGAAGAGGGGGTGGGGTAGCCATTTATGTTAAAGATAGCATAAAATCCACAGCGATCCAGAATTCATGTAAAGAGTTGGAGACTCTCTGGATCTGTCTGCAGAATAAAAAGGGATCAGTTACAAGAATAGGTGCAGTCTACAGGCCTCCGGGTCAATCTGAAGAGCAAGACAACATGCTAGTGGACGAGATTACCCAAATGGCAGTAAAGGGAGATATAGTAGTTATGGGAGACTTCAACATGCCTTATGTTGATTGGAATATCCCTTGTGCGTCCACATGTAGAAGTAGGAGCATCGTAGAAGCCCTGACGGGGATGTCCCTAAAACAGCTGGTGAAGGCGCCAACTAGAGGGGACAATATCCTAGACTTAGTATTCACAAATGGAGACCTGGTATCTGAGGTGAAGGTGGGAGAAAATCTAGGTTCCAGTGACCACCAATGTTTGTGGTTCGGAATCCAGACTGACTACGAGAAATCCCATTCTGCAACCAAAGTATTGGACTTTAGGAAGACGAAGTTTGAGGATATGGGAGAATATGTAAAGAAAGAATTAAAAGGGTGGGATAAAACACCGAGAGTGAGTACTCAGTGGAAGACACTCAAAGAAGTCCTCTTAAAGGCAACAAGATTACATGTTAGACAAATTAGCAAGAGGAAAAGAAAGAGAAATCCACTATGGTTTACTAGAGAGGTAAGAGCTATAGTGAAAGATAAAAAGTCTGCCTATAAGAGATATAAAGAGACTGGAAGTGAAGCGGACAGAGAAGGCTATAAAACTATACAGAAGAAGACTAAACAGATGATAAATGCTGCTAAAGCCTCAAAAGAGGAAGAAATGGCCAAATCTGTTAAGAAGGGGAATAAAACCTTCTTCAGATATATCAGTGACAGGAAGAAGAAAAACTGCGGGATTACAAAAATTAACAACGGAAAAAATCAGTATATAGAAGAGGAAAAGGCGGTCGCTGACCATCTGAATAACTACTTCTGCTCAGTTTTTTCAGACGGCGGCCCTCATAATCAGAAAATGGCTGAACACAGCATTGCCTCTAGTTGTATAATTTTAGCCCCAGTGTTTTCAGAGGCCGATGTTCTAGAGGAACTTGTCCGGCTAAAGTCAAATAAAGCGATGGGTCCGGATGGAATCCACCCTAGAGTTCTTAAAGAACTCCGATCTGTCATAGTTGGCCCCCTGACTAATCTGTATAACCAGTCCCTTCTTACGGGAGAAGTTCCTGATGATTGGAGAATGGCCAATGTTGTACCCATTCACAAGAAGGGTAGTAAAGAAGAAGCTAGTAACTACAGGCCAGTCAGCCTGACATCTGTAGTGGTAAAAATGATGGAGACTCTTCTAAAGAAGAAGATAATTGACCATCTAACAAAAAACAACCTGATGGACCCAAACCAGCATGGCTTCACTGAGGGCCGATCCTGTCAGACTAATCTCATTGATTTCTTTGACTATGTAACTAAAGTGCTGGATGAAGGTGGTGCTGTGGATATCGCCTACCTGGATTTCAGTAAAGCTTTCGATACAGTTCCCCATAAAGAGCTGATAGATAAATTATCAAGAATTGGACTTAACCCCTGGATAGTTCAGTGGATCTGCAGTTGGCTGAAGGACAGAAACCAGAGGGTTGTTGTTAATGGAGTGTATTCTGAGCAGAGACTGGTTACAAGTGGAGTGCCACAAGGATCTGTTCTGGGCCCTGTTCTGTTCAACATATTTGTAAGTGACATAAGGGAAGGCTTGGCAGGGAAGGTTTGCTTGTTTGCTGATGACACAAAAGTGTGTAATAGGGTTGATGTTCCAGGAGGTGTCTGTAATATGGAGAATGATTTGGCACTATTAGATAAGTGGTCAAAACAATGGAAACTTCAGTTCAATGTTTCCAAATGTAAAATAATGCACTTGGGGAAAAGAAACCCTCAATCTGACTATCGTATTGGCAGTTCTGTGGTAGCAAAGACTTCAGAAGAGAAGGATTTGGGGGTGGTCATCTCTGACAGCCTCAAGATGAGTAACCAATGCAACCAGGCGGTGGGGAAAGCAAATCGTATGCTTGGCTGCATAGCTAGAGGTATAACAAGCAGGAAGAGGGAGATTGTGATCCCTCTGTATAGAGCTCTAGTGAGACCACATCTGGAATACTGTGTACAGTTCTGGAGGCCTCATCTGCAAAAGGATATAACTAAAATTGAGCGGGTTCAAAGAAGAGCTACAAAAATGGTGGAAGGTCTAAAGCATAGAACTTATCAAGAACGACTCAGAGATCTAAATATGTATAGTCTGGAGGAAAGAAGAGAAAGGGGGGACATGATTGAAACCTTTAAATATGTTAAAGGACTGAACAAGGTTCAGGAGGGAAGTGTGATTAATAAGAATCTGAATACAAGAACAAGGGGGCACAATCTGAGGCTAGTTGGAGGAAAAATCAAGAAAAACATTAGAAAATATTATTTCACTGAAAGAGTAGTAGAAACTTGGAACAAACTTCCAGCAGAGGTGGTTGATAAATCCACAGTAACACAATTTAAACATGCCTGGGATAAACATGTATCTATCCTAAGATAACAATAAAGGAATACTAAAGGGCAGACTAGATGGACCAGGTGGTCTTTTTCTGCCGTCAATCTTCTATGTTTCTATGTTTCTATGTTTCAACTAGCTCCCCCACACAAGCAATGATTCCCCTCCACCAGGCTCCAGTCCAAGATGATGACCCGGAGAGGTATGAAAAGGAAATTCAAAAGGAGAGAGAGAGAAAGGAAGAGTAGAGAGGGAAAATAATAAATCACAGGCACACGACAGAAAGGGAGCATGAGGAGGACGCAAGGGGTAGCCTCCCACAATATGGGAGGGGCTCAAAAATGAACAAAGGGGAAGTACAGGGGGCAGCTGCCAAGCAGCCAATATCAAAGATATCTTCTCTGCAAAGAAAACACGTGGGAGTGATAATAATAGAAGTATAAATCTCTAAGCAATAATTGCCAACTCGAGGAGAGAGGGGAATGTCCGAGTCTTGCCAGGAAAACAAGTGCCCTGCCATAAAATTGTTAATGGGAAAAGTTGCCAGGCACAAGAGGAACACATTGCATGACAGGGCCATTGCCCAGAAATGAAAGGAAAGCAAAATTAGCAAGAAAAAAACAGTATGCAATTTAAAACATCATAACAAGCAGGAGAATGGTAACCTTAGGGGTAAACATCCATCTAAAAGTGAAACACTGCACTATCAGTGGGTGTCCCTTCAGCCTGGCGGGTGGTTGTCAGCTCCTGGCAGGTCGTTTCCATCAGCTCCAGGTGACCCACGGTTGATAGGGGGCTGGATCATCTCCGGGCACGGAACATGCAGCTGATGGAGTACGTCTCTGCCCGCCAGAGAGTCTTTGACAGAATAGAGTCAACCACACTTTAAACAAACCCCCTGTCTGCACAATGCTTCAGTGATATTCTTCATGTCCTGAAATTTGGATAGAGTTCTGGGTGCCATATCACAATATAAATCAGGGTGATGCCCCTCCAGGTAGGAGTAGAACGAAAAGCAGACATCATCTGTGCCTTTTTAGTCTTGAAATATTGTAGCTTCACTATCAATTCATTATCACTTCCCGTGGTCACTCTGCAGGGGGAGGTTTTGGGCAAAACGCTCATATGCTAAATGCCAGCCAGATGACTCTCTGTCCACCACTGGTCTCCAGGCACCACAGACACAACTGTAATCCCTGGAGGATAGCAGGCACTCAGGCCTCTTGCTTCCTGGAAGATGCCACAATGAAAACCACAGTGACTCAAAGAGCTTGTCAGGCCTCCTTCCTCACTCCTAGCACTCTACCCAGACCTGGTTAGATGCACCTCTGGTATACTCCATCAAAAGTCTGAAACACCTGGGGGATGACTCCAGACTGGGGCAGAGAACAGTGGGAGTTGGTTGCACTTTGCTAAGAGCTATTGGCAGCCACAAAGCCAATGATGCGCCTGAGAAAACTGCATCCTGTGGACTGTTAGACAATTCCTATAGCAATGAGACTACAAATGGGTTGAGTGTGGGTATGGGGTCCAAAACAAACGGGTAATCATAGATGATGAGGCTGAAAAAAGACATGTCCATCTCATGACATATCACCACTGTTGATTCAGAGGAAGGAAAAAAACAAAACACCATAGACATTTCCAATTAAACCTCAAGTAGGTAAAAAAAATGCAAGGACATCATACATACTAGGGTTTTGGTGCTGATTCTCACGATTACTGACACCATTGTGAATCACATGACCCTGTGTAAAGCATTGCTGCTGCCAGACTTGTTGCCATGCATATCATCTTGTTTATCAATTATATTTCCTAAACAATCAAAGATGTATTGTACAGCCTTTTCAATGGCACAGGATTTATTCTGTCTCTTAGAAGTAATAAAATCCACAGACAGAAAAAGGCAGTGATTTAAGGAGATGGATGATTTCATATGCCACGGAAGAGGATGTATAATGGAGCTTTGATTGATTGGTAAATAGGATTGATACAATGATAAAGCAACGCTTTACACAAGGACAACATGTCATTTTTACTGATGTCATTAATTGGAAGTGAGGAACAGCAGAGAAAAACAAATATACATGATATCCCTATTAAATTTGTTCACTTTGTCTTCTCATTGGATTTGAGTCTCTTTTGATCTGGTTTTAGCATCATCTCCACTTTATCACTGCTTTATTATTCTTTAGTGCATAACCCCCAGTGTTCTTTTTTGCCTGAGCCAGAGAGAAGGGAGAAAAGGAAAAAAAAAACAGACAATGCAGAGAGCCTTGGGGTTCTAGATATTAAAGGGATAGTAATACTTCATTTTAGCTTTATTTTATTTTGTAGGCATTAAAAAAACATGAAGAACGATATAAGTCTTATCTCTCAAACCTTTATGGTTTGAGGGATATTCACAAGCAAAGTTTCCCCCTCCCGCCCCTTTTACCTAGTGTAAGCCATCTCTTCTCAGATGTGGAATGCTGTCCATAGACCAGACAGATAACAGTATGGGACAATCTTCTTGCTATGAGAACGATGAAATCCCTGCCCCCCTTGACAAGCTTTTCATGTTTTTCCCTTATCTTAACTGAAGATTGTCCCTCTCTGCAGTCTACCTGGGCACCTCCCTTCTGATCTGGCTGAGCAGTGTTACATCAGTAAAAGGGGCGGGAGGGGATACTTTGTCATTGAATTACTCTTGTACTACAACTCTTTCCGAATTGAAATAACACTCTTCAAAGTCCAAATACTATGATGATTAATTAGAGCTGCATTTATTGTGAAACATTACTATCCCTTTAAAGATGAAGCCAGCCATGTGGTAATAGGAAACCAGTCACATCCTGCCTCTGTATTCACTGATTCCATGAGAGAGTGAATGTTGTGACAGAGTGGATTAAAGAGGGCTCCAACCCCTGCCACAAATTCAAGCAAATAGCAAATATTTCCATGTTTCTACCTTTCTCAGGTTATTCAATGGGCCACAAAATGGTAACACTTTGAGGATCAGATTGTGTAGTATGCATTCCTTCACAATTCTTTGCACACCCACCTGATCCTTGAGGGGTTTATAGGAGTCATCACTCATAAAGCATCTTGCAAACATCAGCTTGTTTTGATTGTATGCATGATTTCCATATTAATTAAATCTAACTGTGTTTAACAGATATTGTTTTTATTAAATAATTGTGTTGATGAAAATATATAATTGCTATTCTTCTGAAAGATGCAGATGAAGAAAAGGGGAAAAAACTTACAAAAATACCAGAAATCCTATGTATTAATTGTTGACTGTCGTTTAAATATAAACACCAAAAATTACAGTGACCTACTGTATTATGAATAACCACTGCTAGCGTGTTGAATTTGCTGACTATTCCAACACAAGGCAATGCGTCTAATTGAATATGCTGGATAAAACATACAAACAAACAAAACCATTAACAAATAAATCATTTGCAAGAAGTATTTTACAAAAAAAGCTGTGAGTTAAGAAATTCTCATTAAAACGTTATACAAGAAACAGCTTTGCACTTATCATCTGCATACGATTTTGGCTGTCCTTTAACCCCTTAAAGGGATAGTAATACTTCATTTTAACTTTCTTTTATTTTGTAGGCATTAAAAAAACATGAAGAATGATATAAGTCTTATCTCTCAAACTTTTATGGTTTATGAGATATTCACAAGCAAAGTTCCCCTCCCCGCCCCTTTTTCCTAGTGTAAGCCATCTCTTCCCAGATGTGAGTCTGGTTGTATGACAGTACAGATAACAGGAGGGGACAATTTTCTTTGTATGAAAAGAATGAAAGCCCTTCCCCTCTTGACAAGTTTTTCAGCTTTTTCCCTTATCTTAATTGAAGATTGTCCCTCTCTGCAGTCTACCTGGGCATCTCCCTTCTCATCTGGTTGAACGGGGGGGGATACTTTGTTTGTGAATATCTCTTAAACCATAAAGGTTTCAGAGATAAGACTTATATCTTTCTTCATATTTTTTTAATGCCTACAAAATAAAATAAAGTTAAAATGAAGTATTACTATCCCTTTAAGGACCCTTGACGTACCAGGACCGTCACGGTCCTTGAACTACAAAAGGACAGATGACGGTCATAGTACGTCACGTACTTTTTATTTACAGCGCTCTACCGGGAGCGCTGTAAGTAAAAATAGGGCCTAAAATTGACTGCTCCAAGATCGGAGCGATCTCTATGAGGCCCCATAATGACACGCCGATACAAGCGACAGGTCACGTGTACCATCGCGTCCAAGTGCGCCTATGCGGTCATTATGGGACGGATATGTCCCATGACCTCCTGTCCTTAAGGGGTTAAGATGTCCCCAAATTCTCTTTAACCCTTTGAGTGCCAGAGAAGAATCCAAAGCATGTGTTTGCAGATACTGCAATTGCTTTAAAAAAGTAATGGATACCTATCTAGCACAGAACAATATTGAGAGTTATGACATTTGGCTTTAACCCCTTCAGTGCCAGAGGCTTGGGCCATTTCCTGTACTCTGCAGGCCAGACACTTTTTCAGGATTTTTGCTATCCTTCCATTTAGAGGCTTGATTTACGCTGGGAATTTCTAGTTACATATGGAAAACTATATATTGTTTTTTTCAAAACGAATTGAGCTTTATTGTGGTACCTTACATGAAGAAAATTTTATATCGTGCAAAAAGCTATAATGTCATAATGACAAAAAAGTAAAAATGTACTAATTTTGCTAAAATCACATACTTTGTATCAAAAAACGTTTACCTTGATTGAAAAAGTTTCAATTATTTAAAAAAGCCCCGAGTCCGCCGAGTAAAAAAATACCAAATTTATATAGTTTTACCTAAGTCCAAGGCTAGCGTAGTGCCCTAATCACTAGCAGCGCAAAATGACATTTTCAACTTTATAAACTTATATGCGCATTCTAGGGTTTTTGTGGTAAAGCTACCCTAAAACAGTGGAATAACTATATAAAACTATATATTTCTGAAAAGTAGACAACCTGCCACATCTAATGAGGGGTAACTTGCCTTCTTGCCCAAGCCTGTTGTGCCCAAATGCTTCCAGAATGTGGCACTACAGGAAAAAATAGCATTTTCTTACATTTCTGCCCCTTCATCTGTACTGAAATCTGTGAAAACCATGGAATTTCCAACTGTATTCATTAGCTAGTGTTCTTTGGAGAAAAACGACACCTCATTAGTATGAGTTCACCTACCTTAGGGGGCGTTGCAAGTGCAAAACTACACCTACTACAACCTCAAATTTTTCTAACATTTTCTCAAACATTACTTGTCTATGCAAAAATGGTTATAACAACTACAGAAGTGAAGAGAGGGTAGACAAACCATAACATTTTGGAAAGAAGACAACCCGCTACATCTAATGAGGGATGAATTGCCTTCTTACCCAAAGCCTGGTGTGCCTAAATGCTTCCAGAAGGTAGCACTATAGGAAAAAAATTGCATTTTCTTACATTTCTGCCCCTTCAGCTGTACTGAAATCTGTGAAAAACATGGAATTTCGAAATGTATTCATTAGCTAGTGCTCTTAGGAGAAAAATGACACCTCATTTGTATGAGTTCATCTAGCTTAGGGGACGCTACAAGTGCAGAAGTACACCTACTACAACCTCTAATTTTTCTAACATTTTCTCAAACATTACTTGTCTATACAAACATGGTTATAACAACTAGAGAAGTGAAGAAAGGGTAGACAAACCATACCATTTTGGAAAGAGGACAATCTTCCGCATCTAATTAGGGGTGAATTGCCTTCTTATCCCAAGCCTGTTGTGCTCAAATGCTTCCAGAAGGTGGCACTATAGGAAAAAATGGCATTTTCTTACATTTCTGCCCCTTCAGCTGTACTGAAATCTGTGAAAACCATGGAATTTCCAAATGAATTTATTAGCTAGTGCTCTTTGGAGAAAATTGACACCTCATTGGTATGAGTCGACCTACCTTAGGGGTGCCAGAAGCAAATAAATACACCTACCTGTTTGCTTTCTCGAAAATGGCTGCTTGTACTAAAATGTTCATAACTGTTAGAGACATGAAGGAAAGGTATAAAAGGTATAACATTTTGGAATATAGACATTCTCCAACATTAAATGAGGGGTCACTTGCCTTTCTATCCCTGGGCTGAAGTGCAACATATTTCCAAACGGTGGCGCTATAGGAATAAATACATGTTTTTTTACATTTCCACCACTTCAAATATACTAAAATCTTTGTAAACCATAACATTTCCTGCTGTATTCAGTACCTGCTACCAACATGAGAAAAATGGTAGACATTTGTGTGGGTTAACATACAATATGTGGGTGCTAGGAACACGTACGTAAACCTGACACTTTTGTTTTTGAAATTATCTGCTTGCACTTAAATGGTTATAACCATAATACATATGCAGGAAAGGTAGAGAAACAATACGATTTTGGAAAGAAAACAACCTGCCACATCTAATGAGGGGTCACTTGCCTTCTTACCCAAAGGCTGGTGTGAACAAATTCTTCCAGGAGGTGGCGCTAATGAAAAAAAAGCATTTGTTTACATTTCTGCCCCTTCAAATGTATGGAGCGCTGTGAAAACCATGTAATTTTCAACTGCATTTGTTAGCTAGTGCTCTTAGGAGTCAATTGACACCCCACTGGTATGAGTTGACCTACCTTAAGGGGTGCTAGATGTAGAAAACTACACCTACTACAACCTCTGATGTTTCTAACATTTTCTCAAATGTGACTTGCCTGTAAGAAAATGACTATAACACCTTCAGAAGTGAAGAAAAGATAGATAAGCCAAACCATTTTGGAAAGAAGATAACCTACTGCATTTAATGAGGGTTCACTTGCCTTCTTACCCCAATACTGGAGCTCATAAATGTTTCCAGAAGGAGGCGATATAGGAAAAAATTGCTTTTTTTACATTTCTGCCCCTTCAAATGTATGGAGCTCTGTGAAAACCATGGAATTTTCAACTGCATTCATTAGCTAGTGCTCTTAGGAGTCAAATGACACCCCGTTGGTATGAGTTGACCTACAAAAATGGTTATATCAAGAAGAAGTGAAGAAAGGGTACAGAAACCATGCCATTTTGGAAAGAAGATAACCTGTTGCATCTAATGAGGCATCACTTGCCTTTCTACCCCTAAGTTAGAGTGCACAACTATTTCCAGAATGTGGTGCTACAGAAAAAATTAATTTTGTTTTTCTTAAAAATCAGTCACTTCAAAGATACGGAAATGGTTCAACACCATGGGATTTCCTAGGAGGACCTCCTTCCAGCCTACAAAAAATGGTACCCCACTGCTGTGGGTTGACATGCCATATTGGATGCCAGGATCGTGGCTACTGGTGGAACAAGGATGGGGAAGCAAACAGTGTATGTGTGATTCTATTGCTGCTAGTGGTCAGTCAGTGTAAGTAAGGACTTGTGTCTGCCAGTAAAACCAGGTCAGGGAAGGGACGAGGGGTCAGGCTATGTAAGTGGGTATTTCTACCAGTGGGCAGTGAGCAAGTGTGGTGGCGGTGATGGTGGGGAGGTGCATATGGGGGATTTGTGGTTACCAGTGTGCACTGTAAGTTCCCTCATACACTGTTTGATTCCCAGCCTGAATCCAGTGCGTACTGGTACTTGAAGTAGATTCAAGTCAGTAGACAGTGGAATCAAGCTGGGGGGTCAGACTGGGGGAATGGGACTACCAGTAGGCTGTGGAACTAGGCTGGTGGGTAGGGTATGTGGTGGGGGGGATTGGAGGCATTTTGTGTGCATGCCACAGGGGTGTCCAATGCATTGCAATGCACTGGACACCCTGTTGCAAACAAAGAGTTTTTTTTATTTTTTTTTAGCTATAATTTTTTTATTCATACCTCATTGGGGGGGCATCAATACCACTTCTCATGCCCCCCAACGATGTCTGAAAAATAAAGGGAAAAAAAATATGTGTGCCACAGGGGTCCAGAGCATTGCAAACCACTTGTGTTGGACCCACCTGTAACACATGCAGGTTTTTTTGGTGTTGTTTTTCCCCAAAAAAATATATTTTTGTGTAGACCTCATTGGAGGGCATTAGAACTGATGCCCCACAATGAGATCTGAATAAAAAATAATAAGGGAAAAAAAAAAGAAAAATCCTTCGTCCACCACAGGGGTGTACAATGCATTCCAAAGCAATGCATTGGACCCCCTGTGGCACAGAGAGGGTTATTTTTTTTTCTTTTATTATTTGTTATTCATACCTTGTTGGGGGATCAGGTGTCCTTCTGATGACCCCCCAACAAGGACAGAATAAAAAATAAATAAATGTGTGTGCCACAGGGGGGTCACTGCAAAGCAATGGGGCACGCATTTTTTTTTTACACCTTCAGGATCCCTGATGTCCCCCAATAAGGTTTAAATAAAGTAAAAAAGAAAGAAAAAAAACACTTTGTCTTCTAACTATTTTTTATTCAAAGCTTGTTGGGGAACATCAGGGCCCCCCAACAAGTTTTGAATACAAAGAAATTCAAACAAAAGTCCTGTGTGTGCCACAGGAGGGGGGGTCTGCAGGGTTAAATTTTCTATTTTATTTTTTTATTTTTTTTTATATAGACCTCATTGGGGCTCATCAGGACCTCTCCTGACCCCCCCCCCCAATGAGGTCTTAGTTAAAAAAAATGTGCTGTAACATAATTGACCCTGTGAGTGCCAAAGGGGTCTCCAGCGCATTGCAAAGCAATGCTCTGGACTTCCCCGCAGCACTCATGGGGTTAATTTTTTTTATTTTTTTTTAAGCAGACCTTGTGGGGGGACATCAGGACACCTTCTGATGTCCCCCCAGTTATTGATCTCCCAGCCGATTGTGCTGGGAGATCAATCTGGCAACTGCAGGAGAGCAAAAGCTCTCCTGCCTTTCACTTCGACCATCGGTAGGAGTAAATCGGGTTTACTAACGTCATCTGTGATCATGTCACTGATGACGTTAGGAGGCTTCCTCCGGTACTGCCCGCTCCTACCCGGAAGTTCGTGTAGGAGAGAGGAGGAAGGAGAAGCTCTACTTCTACTTTGGCGATATTGATGTCCCAGCGCGAACGGCTGGGAGATCAATACCTGGGGGGACATGAGGAGTGATCCTCAAGTCCCCTCAAGAGTGCCAGAAAATGTATTTTTTTTAAATGCAGCCATTGCATGCTGGTTATACTGGCGTATGCAGTGACCGCATTTAAGCTGTACATTGTACGAGCTTGGCACAGCAGGCAGCTGTCCAAACTCGTACCATGTACCCACCTGGCACTCTAGGGGTTAAAGCAGATAAGATGTTGATCCAAAGAAATATCTGATTTCTGTTTTAGTCAGGAAGGAAATTTTGTTTTACTCATTTGAGACTTAATTGGAAATATCTTAAATCTTTTTGCCTTCCTCTTGATCAACAGTGAGGGGGATATGGCATGGGCTGAACTTGATAGATGCATGACAATAATTGTGCTAGTACCTATCATGTCATGTAATCATTCCCTATGCTGCAGTGTCTGTGATAATATTATTATGATTATAGTAGTCTTACTTTCCTTGGTCATATTCATGGCAGCATTCACCAAAGGGTCAAAACTTCTGCCCAGCAGATAGGACATAAAAAAATTAAATCTATAAAGGCCACCTCAGATTTCCTTTACTTGACTTATTTGTTTCCTATTTCTGACCAGGTAGGAAGCTTTTCCCGTTTGGAAAATATTTTTCTTTGAGTCTTACCCACCATTGTTAGTTCCTTTTCAGTGCTAGGTCTGGCACTCCTTGGTGGTCTAAATCTCTCTCTATTAATTCCTCCATTCAGCAGAGTGATGCTCCTTACAGGTGAGAGCTTATTGGCTGCTGTGTTTGGCTGGGTGGCCCACTGTTTCCCCTCAAAAATGAATACATCCACCCCACTTAAAATTCTCCCATAAAATCACTTCTTTATTATGGATAATACACAGAACACTGAGATAGAATAGTCTAACGCGTTTCGCTCTAAATGTGCTTTCTCACAGACTCAATTAACAGTTGTAATCTACTGTCGTTATGCCGAGGAAACCAAATGCTCCAAATACAAATGGGCCAATCGGTGTAAGTCATCAATCGACTCCAGAATGGCATGATGAGCTGAGTATCTATAACACCATATATTCGGACTATCATCTTAAGTTTTCAAAAATTCTGTAGTTATCAGTTATCGAAAAGGAGTTGAGTAATCCTGACAAATTTCTTGCTTCCTCAGCAAAAAAGTCATACATAAAATAATGATATACACCCCTATTAAAAGCAAAAGCCAAAATACAGATGTACAAACAGCTAAAAGTCATACATAACGGTTCAAAGAGGAGCTATACACACCTCTATAAATACAAGTAGATGTAACATTTACAAGTATTAGAAGGTACAGATTTATAAGTATGGGATGATATAAAACATGTCTGCCTTTATTTTGTATTCACAGAGGACCAGTTTATACATAATACATTGTATTGCTTGTTTCACCCCTTCGGTGTGATTCAAAACATAACAACTCCCCCCGTGTCCACAAAACATGGGTTTATATACAGTATGTTACATCATATTCCATATTTAACCCTTTTGGTTCCCTTGTAGACAGAGTAAATATCCAAAAAACTTCTCTGTAAGAAAGCTTACTTGACAAATCTCCACCTTTCATAGACATTTTTACTCTTTCTATACCCTGACCTGAAAGACTCTCCAAGCCAGAATCATGTACAGTACAGCAATGTAACGCCACTCCTGTTTCCAAGTCTCTACATTTAATATTATGAATATGTTCACAGATGCCCTTTCTGAGACTGCTAGTGGTTTTTCTCACATATTTTGTCCCACAGGACTTACGAGTAATAAGATATACAACAAATCGCGTTGCACAATTAATTTATTGTTTGATGTTGTAAACTTTACCTGTCACCATGGAGCAAAACCATTTAGAGGATTCCAACCACTGACAACACCTGCACTTATTATGGCCACATTTATGGGTACCAATAGTACTGAGCCAGGTATGTGAATTAAAACCAACTCTATCCCATCAATAAATAGTGGGTGATAACCTTGTGGCAAGATTTGGTGCATTTTTGGAAATAAATCTACACCCATTCTCCTAAATCCCTTGTAATTGTCTATCGACCATCAAAATGGGTAGATGTTTTTTGACTATACGCACTATACTACTAAATTCACAACTGATATTAGTGACAAATGCCACCTCCTCACTATTGCATCTCTCAAGGTTATTAAGATTGTCTTGTGGTGACAAGAGTTTTTCCCTAGTCTTTCTTTTTTAAATAACCTCAGCACTCTCTAGCATCCACTCCGGATAACCTCTGGATAAACATACCTGCCTTAAATCCCTATGCACTTCATCAAAGAGTGTGTCGTGGAACAGTTTCTTCGCAATCTCAGGAACTGTCCCACCGGCACACTCCTTATTGTGTGATGTGGGTGGCAGCTGTCAGCCCTCAATAAAGAGTTAGAGATCGATTTACGATAAACATTGGTCACAACTTTACCTGTTAACAAATAAGAGCTTATTCTTAAATCCAAAAATGTAATTTCCCTAGGGTGACTTGAGAAAGTAAATCTCAAATTTTATGTGTTTTCATTTAAATGTGCCAAAAAAAGAAGAATCAATCAAACTCTTATCACCACACCAAATTATAAGAACATTGTTGATGTAGCTTTTAAAATATTGAATGTCTAATTAAATGGATTCAAAAATGTGGGACTCATCCCACCAATTCATAAAGAGGTTGGCATATGATGGCCCATCTGTCACAGCAAGAATACACCAGGAGTCAGTACAGTAATTGTAAAACCACCTTTAATGAGGAGTGATAATTAACGATAATAAAATAATAACAAAGAGCAGGCAGAGACTAGGCAGACTGCCAATGGTAGTCTCCAAATGACGAGTGTGGTAATCACAATGCGTAGCAACAGAGTTCTCCCTTAAGGGTAAGGAACAAGGGAGACTCTTACCGACTCACGCCTGCAGCCAGTAAGTATAGTGGAGACCACAGAGCAGATGGTCGGCCAAAGCAGATAGTCAAGGTAGAGGGTAACCGAGGACTAGCCAGGGGTCAATGCCAGAGAGGGAAGTCAGCTAGAGCCACAGGTCTGCACCAGGTTGGGTGTCTACTATGCAAAAGGGTAACGCAGGAAGAATAGTCAGACAGAGCCACAGGTCAGCACCAGGATGGATGGTCAGACAAGCCTAGGTCATACATGAAGCGGGTAGTCATCCAGAGCCACAGGTCTGTTCCAGATTGGGCGTCTGCTATGCAAGAGGGTAGCACAGGAAGAATAGTCAGACTGAGCCACAGGTCAGCACCAGGATGGATGGTCAGACAAGCCTAGATCTTACACGGAGCGCACACAGGAAACAAACTACTTACACCACCTTACACCAACATAAGGGTGACTGGACTAACTGTCCATCGCCCTTTTAACCTCTACCAGGAAGTAGCAGAGAGGAGTCTCAAGTCACCCAAGCTATAGAAGGTACCTGTGTCATACTCACTGACGCGCGCCTGTAAGGGATGCAGTGGACCGAGAAGATGCGTCTCATCCTACTTCACACTGAACCACAGTGTCGATTAGGGAAAGGACATGGCTGGCTGGGGGAGGCACCAGGCTGCAAGCATGGAGAGACGCAGCTAGTGACGCCAGGGCTCCACTCCCGCAACTAGTACCCAAGCGGTGCCCAGCCAGACGATGATGGACTTAGGGTATGTGCTGTGACACCATCAAAGTCCCACATCTTTGGAGATAATATGTTCCATCAAACATAAAATAATTATGTGTGAACAAAAACTGGATAATAAGCAAATCATAACCTCTGATCCTAATTCATGAGGAATACAGGAATAAAGGGAAACTACATCACAGGTGACCCATGTGTAATCTGGTTTCCAAACTATTTGTTCCAGATGTTGTAGAACTTGTTTTGTATCTCACAAATAGGTATGAAGTCTCAGTATGAGAGGTTGTAAGTAATCGTCTACACATTGACAATGTCTCTCCAAGTGAACCTATTTCTGCAACTAATGGCTGGCCTTCTGGATTCTCTGGTGACTTATGGACCTTTCAGGAGATGATGGAAAATAGGGATGATGGGTGAAGATACCTTCAACCATTCACTCTCTCGACTGGTAAAAAACCCTCTGAAGATACATAGTCAATTAGAGAATCCAGAAGGCATTTGAAATCGACAGTAGGGGTTTTTATGTAATATTTCATAAGTATCTGCTTTACTTAACTGCCTCTGAGATTCCTTACCATAACTATCCATATCCAGAACTACATCCGACCCTCCCCTATTAGCCTGTTTTATCGTTATAGTATTATCCTCCGAAAGGGACTTAATGACATTCCTCTTAGGTCCAGTCAGATTATCTCTCTTAGGGGATCTTTCAACAGAACACGTCCAACCAGATTGTGTAAAGCATCAAAAACATCAGTCCTGGTTTTTACTGGATAGAAATACACTTTCTTAGGTTTCCTAATTGGAACATGCGCGACTCCTTCACCGTTAATAACGGGAGGACTTACAGTATCAATGGCCTGTTTTGGAGTGGTGTCACATTATTCCCTAAAGAAAACACCAACTGTGGATATATATTTGACAACAGAAATAGTGTCATGGACTCAATAACGACAAGCGGACCAGTAAGGTAGGTAACACACTCTTTATAAGGATATGCACATACAGAAGAACGACAACAGCAATAACACAATACAATATAGCAGAAGTAAGGAAGGCTAGTGCTGCTATGGAGGTACCGAGCTGAGCTCCAGAAGACCGGATGGAGATAAGCTGCCTCAGGTCCGCATCTGAGGATCACACAGGTCCGCACCTGTACAGAAAAGGTTCCTGAGAAAGGCTATAGTGCCACAGGTTCGCACCTGAACAGACAAGGTACAAGAGAAAGGCTACTGCATACAGGTCCGCACCTGAACACCGCAGTAAATGGACAGAGACAAGGAGACGTCTGCCAGGACCACCAGGAGTACCCAACCAGTTATCCACTGGAGCTTTGGTATGCTGGGTGCGCAGTGGACAACCTCAGGTAGCGCCAAGGTGGGTAGTCAGACAAATAGGAAACCCCACAAAGCAAATACGTAAACTAGAGCTGCAGGATGTACCATATAGGTATCAGACTAGCCAGGATCATACACATAGCGGGTAGTCAGCCAGGTCAAAGGTCATACACAGAGGAGTTAGTCTACCAGAGCTGCAGATCCACACCAGAAGGAATATCAGCCAAGCCGGGGTCATACACAGAGAGGGTAGTCAGACAAACCAAAGGTTAGCACCAGAACGGGTAGTCAGACAAACCAAGGTTATGCACAAACACAAGCCAACTGCGCTGGACACCATAAAATGGCAAATGAGTTAGTGTCCAGGCAATTTAAGTACTCTAAGCTCCACCCCTGGGAGGTGGAGCACTGTCACTTTAAGAGCCGCATACGTTGCTCAAGGAATCCCCAGTGATGCGCGCCTGACTCAGCCGGCCAGCAGAGGGAGCCAAAGCCATGCACAGGAGCCCACACGCACAGCCCAGGAACAGCATCCGGGACACCACGGGGACTGGCTGCCAAACGGGGTACAGAGCAGCCGGTTCCCTGGTAAAGGTAAACGTGAACGCTTACATATTGTTAGCTGCCAGAGTGTTATCAATTATAGTTTCAGAAACATCTCCGGAAAAAAGAAAACCTCAGTTGTTGTCATTTTCTTCTTCAAAATGACACCATAGGGTACTCTGAGAGAAATTTTTGCATAAATCTATTTACATTGATTATGGAATCAAAGAGATTAAAGTGCACTGTGGGTGCAAATCCCAGTCCTCTGGATAATACTGATAATTCAGCGAAGATTAAATATTGAGAGGAAATATTTATTATTGATGTCTGTCCCTGGGCTTCCTGGCTCTCCTTGGATATCGCTGTGGAATGTGTTCCTCTTCCTCATATTTTCCTTGATTTCTCTTTGGTTTTCTGTATCTGGAGGATCTCCTCCTTGTTTGCCTTTTTTTTTGTTTTTTGAACGCTATATTCACTGAAAAAAATCTTCTGGTGCTAACCTGTCTTCCTGTACTACAGACAAGTTTGACTGTGTTAGAGAATCTGCTGATGGTCTTTCAACCTCAGTACTGTTGAAGGAAATTGACTTCGGTGTGGAGGAAGATTTCAAAATGGATTTCCATCCATAATATTGTTGTTCTCTTCACATTTGTTTCTTCCATTTATAAAATGAGCCCAACTCATAATCTTGTTTGTCTCTGTTGAATGTTTTTGTTTAAGTTCTATGAGACTTCCAATTTGTCAATATTGGATTACAATTTCAATTGTAACTTTTATAATCTGCCTTTTGGTTCTCCTTTTGCAATTACTCATTCAAACTTTTAATCTCTTGTTGTGTTGATTGTAGTACAGAATGCTTGTAGTCATTAAC
Source organism: Rhinophrynus dorsalis (assembly GCA_037306005.1). Taxonomy (NCBI): domain Eukaryota; kingdom Metazoa; phylum Chordata; class Amphibia; order Anura; family Rhinophrynidae; genus Rhinophrynus; species Rhinophrynus dorsalis. The sequence goes on from CM074721.1 coordinate 372,577,880, forward strand.
AAGATTCATTAATCTTAATTCATCATCTTGAACAAATGTAAGTCTTTTCTTTATCCTTAGACCTCTTGGGATCAATTTATATGACAAATATTGTTTTAATGTAGTTATCTCCAACCGCAGTTTGTTTCCTTTGTGAGAAGATTTTCTAACTTAGTGAAACATGTAGATAGTTTAACAGGCAGAGATGTACATTGCTTCAGTTCTCCTGAAAATGCTTGGAGAGTTAGCCCACAATATCAATAGGGGTTTGCGTAATTTCAGTGTCTGTGTTTGTGTTTTCCTATCATAAATCTGTTGCCACCTGGAGATAAAGTTTCAATTCATATTCAAGGCTATTAATATGTAATGCAATACCTAACCATTTGAAAAATACAGAATACGTTTTAGAATTGCCTGGCACTAAAATTGTCACGTCAATTTTTTCTACCAGTACTATCTGATTGAATTTGATAAAAATATGGATTAAGAAGAAACATTTCTCCAGATGGTGTTCGGATAGAGTTGTGCCAGGTGTTTCATTAGAGTGCAGATGTACCCATTGTTCCCAGTCCTTCCCTTATTTACACTGTGCACATTGCAGTTGCTGATGCGAGAGGCACAGTCCCATCTCTCAAGGGAAAAATTATATTTTCAACACACCCATGATTTTGGAGGAGGGGCAGGTAGAGAAGCATTACTGGCCAACTTCTTCTTCTCTCCACATATACCTGAAGTGGTGGGGGCTAGTTATGGTGTTGCTACTGCCTCAGGCCCATCAATGGAACTAGTTGTGGCAAGTGGAACGTTCATCATCCATTACCCATAGTACTGCTGTTTTTGATCCCATTCCCTTTGAGCTGCCTAATTATCCTGCTGCTTAAACAAATCAGTAGCAGTAGCAAGAACACCAGTCACAAATTCCTCATCTACATCAGGGCATTTAACAACTGGCCAACATGACATGACCTGCTGCCACTAGGCCAGTAGGGCATTTTTTTTCTCAGACTTGTTCATAGGCCTACAAAATTATTACCAATTTATGGGGCTTGTTTCTAACAAACCTAAGTCTTACAAATTAATGTTTTCTTAGGGCTTGTGCCAGATAAGCCCATGTCCTGCAAATCAATGTTTCCTTGGGGCTTTTGCAGAACAAGTCTGTCCTACAAATCAATGTTTCTTTAGGGCTTGTGCCAAACAAGTCTAAGTCCTACAAATCAATGTTTCCTCAGGACTTGGGCCTAACACAAGTCTTATTTTCTACAACAAATCAATGTTTCCTCAGGGCTTGTGCCTCTAATAAGTCTAAGTCCTACAAATCAATGTTTCTTCAGGGCTTACAAATGATCCTCTGCAAAATACTATATCAAGTCAAGTATCAGTCTACCCCTAGTTGCAGCTTATGTTAGGGAGTCCCTGTCTCTGTCATATTACGTACAGATTTCTTATTTTATTTATTTTTTATTAACTGCCCCACCAATACCAGTCAACAACCCTCTCAAAACAAATTCCCTGTTCAACTAATTATTTCCCCAGATTTCACCCACCAACACAGGCACCATTCTGATACCCCTTTTATACCATGTCTTATGGCTTTTTTTAATTTATTTTTTATTAACTGTCCCCCCAATTACAGAAACAACCCCCCAAAAAATTCCCTGTTCTTTCCCCACACTCCACCAACACAGGTGCACTCATACCCCCTTTAATACTATGCCTTTGGGAAATAAAATAGCATTTGCTATGTGGTGTGTGTAAATTCAATGTTCCCATTGATTTCAATGGAATGAGTTGGGCAAAAAAAGCTGAAAAATGGCACTTTTTGTGGGAAATTATTCATCAAGTGGGAATTGCCATTATTCACCAATTTTGGTTTGAGGTGAAAATTTTTGCCCACCCCTAATCCTGAGCAGGAATGCACAAAAAAATATATGCAAGACATTTTGTTGAAAACAGACATTTCCCACATTTCCCATGAAATAGCAATGAAATTACATAAAATTTCCTCTGAAAGTTAGAGAAGTTAGCAGGCTGAGATTCTTTGTCCTTTTCCAACAACACTACCTACCTGCTTGTACAACTCTGGCAAAGCCATCCTTGAAAAATAACTGAGGCTTGGGATATGCCAGCAGGCTAAATCACAAGATATCAATTCATTAAAACCTTTGTTTTCAACAATGACAGGGGTAGCATGTCAACCACCAACATTTTGGCAAGTTTGCCATTCCACGGAGTAAGTGTGGGTTGGCAGTGCATAGAGTATGAACTGTGTAACTGTATTGCTTTACCAACAGAATTTGTGGTTGTACTAGCAGACTAGAAACTCAGACTCATACTCCTCCATGTTTCTCCTTGTGACATCTGCAGCACTATTTTTATGTGCCCTTGAGCCCCATGAATGTTTATAAGTGTTTGTATTGCTGCTAGATCCTGCACATCTGACATACTGTTGTTGGTTCATCTCCACATCAGACCTGTGCTTTACGTGAGATTGTAATGAGAATGTGCCTAGATTAGTGCCTGCTCACCACCTGCTCACATGTTTTTACACAGACACCAGATAGCAATATGTTTAGCTTTTGGATACTGAATGAAATATCTATATACAGTATCTCACATAAACTGAGAGGTTCCTGAGTATCTACTACTGCTTCAATTACTGTTTTCATAGACCACTTTCATTCTTCCATTTTTCTAGGTTATTTGAGTCTCAGTTTATTTTCATTCATTACTATATGCAGAATGCTGTTACTGTCATTGTCAGATTTAGCAATTAGTTTAACTGCTAAACCAGGAGTAGGATACTCATAATTTATTGGATAAGCTTGGATAAGCTGCAGCTACCTACCATGGCATCAGTCACTTTTTGGAGTACCAGTTTACTCCCACATCCCACATCCATGCACTCTTCCTGCTGTTTTATACAACCCTGCCCCTAGCATGTGTGTGGGATAAGTTGTGTCAATTTCATAGTAATATTGAATGTAAAGTGAGGAGTAGGGATGAGCGAGCACCCCGATGCTCGGGTGCTCGGGTGCTCTGACCGAGCACCCCCTGATGCTCGAGTGCTCGGCCGAGCACCCGAGCCCCATTCAAATGAATGGGAGCACTCGAGCATTAAACCAGGCACCCCCTGCTCTGATGAGCGGAGGGTGCCTGGTCAATGTCCCCCTTCATCTCCGCTATGCCCCTCTTCCACAATGTCCCCCTTCATCTCCTATGCCATAGCGGAGATGAAGGGGGACATTGTGGAAGAGGGGCATAGCGGAGATGAAGGGGGACATTGTGGAAGAGGGGCATAGAGTCTATGCCCCTCTTCCACAATGTCCCCCTTCATCTCCGCTATGCCCCTCTTCCACAATGTCCCCCTTCATCTCCTCTATGGCATAGGAGATGAAGGGGGACATTGTGGAAGAGGGGCATAGCGGAGATGAAGGGGCACATTGTGGAAGACGGGCATAGCGGAGATGAAGGGGGACATTGTGGAAGAGGGGCATAGAGTCTATGCCCCTCTTCCACAATGTCCCCCTTCATCTCCGCAATGCCCCCTTCATCTCCGCAATGCCCCCGTACCTCCATTCCCTGGTGGTCCAGCGGAGCGTCTTCGGATCTGTGCCTCTTCCGGCACAGATCCTCTTCACCCGAACATGTCGGGCGAGCACATGGCGGTACTCGTACGAGTACCGCCATGTGCCGAGCAGAGCGATGCTCGAGCCGATCCGAGCATCGGCCGAGCACGCTCGCTCAACACTAGTGAGGAGTGATGGAAATCATGGTTATGTCAGGAAAGTAATAACATAAAGGTGGGCCTCTCTTTGGGACCTTGGTGAGAGTGAAACACTGAGGAGTTTGGGATAAGGCTTGTGGGAAAAGATGTTTTCAGTAAGCATTGAAATTAATCAAAGGGGAAGGGTGTGGGATTGTGAAAGTTCAATAGCTGTGGTTTAGTTTGAGAGCAGTCTAGTAGTAATGACTGAGAGGAGGTTTGGAGAGCCATGATCATTTGAGGAATGCAAGGAATGACTGTGAGAATATTTAAAGATGAGTGAAGAGATGTTTCATAGAGATATCTTGAAGAGAGATTTATAGATCAGTGTTAGGATTTTGAATTACCAAAGAGATTCTACATGGAATGTAGATGCAGCTGCTAAGCATTGGTACATTAGGTAGATGAGTCTGGAAGCAGCATTTTGGATTGACTGAAGTGGAGAAAGGAGAGTTAGTGGATGTACAACCAGGAGAAGGTTACAATAGTCAACATGAGAAATAATTAGTGAGTGGACGAGAGGAATAATAATTTCTATGCAAAAGCTGTAGTAAAACAGAGGAGAATGGATTTTTAAGAATCTGTAACTATAGATGTAGTTTTTTTTTTTGTGGTTTGCTGTTAAATGTACCTTTCATGTTTGTTTTCATTTCTGGTACTTATGCACATTAGGAATGTATGTAATAAATGTGACATGCTTCAAATACCCTTATATTAAGTTTATTGAAAATAGATATCTGTTGTTTTCCAGGTTATGTGCATTTTTATAAGTGTAATTCATCTTTTTGTCAGGTGTATCAAATTTTAGGCAGTTATTTATTTTAATTTTTTTTTGTAACTCTATCCATTCAAGAAAAATCAGCAAATGGTACATAATGTGATCAGACATTTTTCACTGAAGTGCAAAATGTAAGCAACAATCCACAAAATGTATTTTTCATAGTTACATAGTTACATAGTAATTTAGGTTGAAAAAAGACTTGCGTCCATCCAGTTCAACCCTTTTCCTATTCCTGTTTACCATCGCTGACCCAAAAGAAGGCATCTGACTCCAAATGACAATCAGATTTCTCCCTGGATCAACAAGCCCTAACTAAATATTAATCCCAATACTAACGTGCATAGCCCTCTATATTATGCTCTTTTAAATAAGTATCCAGGCCCCTTTTAAAGGCTTCTAATGTATTTGATAGCACCACCTCCATACCTTTATTGTCCTCACTGTAAAGAAACCCCTCCGCCGCTGTAGATTAAATCTCCTTTCCTCAAGTCTAAGTGGGTGGCCCCTTGTCCTGTGTACTGTTCTGTTAATGAACAGGTCTTTTGAAAGCCCTTTATATGGGCCTTGTACATATTTATATAGTGTTATCATATCCCCTCTAAGACGCCGTTTCTCTAGTGTGTACAAGTTTAACTTTTCTAGCCTCTCTTCATAACTAAAACTTTCCATTCCCCTTACTAGTTTTGTAGCCCTCCTCTGCACTCTCTCTAGTTCCATAATGTCCTTCTTCAGAAAGGGCGCCCAGAATTGAACAGCATATTCTAGGTGGGGTCTTACCATGGACCTGTAAAGAGGCATAATTATATCTTCCTCCCTTGAGTCAATACCCCTTGTAATACATGCCAATATCTTATTGGCCTTTGCAGCTGCCAGCTGGCACTGCATGCTACTGCTAAGTCTATTGTCTACCATTACTCCCAAATCCTTTTCATTAGTAGATTTCTCCAGAGAAACACCATTTAAACTATATGTTGCATTTTTATTATTATACCCAAAATGCATAACTTTACACTTGTCTATATTGAATCTCATTTGCCATTTGCCTGCCCAGTTACTCAATTTGTCCAAATCCTCTTGTAATGAAGACACATCCAGTTCAGACTTTATTACCTTACTTAATTTTGTGTCATCGGCAAACACTGATACATGGCTTCCTATGCCCTCTGGGAGGTCATTAATAAACAAATTAAAAAGAAGAGGACCCAGGACAGATCCCTGAGGCACTCCACTTATCACGTTTATCCAACTGGAGAACTTGCCATTTACTACCACTCTTTGCATTCTATCTTTCAGCCAATTTCCAATCCACACACAAACATTTTCCCCTAGTCCTATTTCATTCAATTTGTACAGTAACCTCTTGTGCGGAACTGTATCAAATGCCTTGGCAAAGTCTAAATAGATCACGTCAACCGCCGCTCCCTCATCTATATTATTACTTACTTTTTCATAAAATTCGATCAAGTTCGTTTGACAAGACCTATCTTTCACAAAGCCATGTTGGCTATTGCTAATGATATTCCTGTTCCAGCAGAATTCTTGAATATATTCCCTTAGCAACCTTTCAAACAGCTTCCCTACCACAGATGTCAAGCTTACGGGTCTGTAACTTCCTGGCTGGGACTTTAATCCCTTTTTAAATATGGGCACCACATCTGCTTTACGCCAATCCATGGGCACCATACCAGAAATAAAAGAATCCCTGAAAATCAGATATATCGGTCTGGCCAGGGTCTGGCTTAGCTCTTTAAGTACCCGTGGGTGTATACCATCTGGCCCCGGAGCTTTGTCTACCTTGACACCATTCAATTGTTTAAACACTTTTTCTTGTGTTAGCCAGTCCCATGCTTGCTGTGCCTGTTCTGTAAAAGTAGTTTGCAGATTCTTGTCCAATGGGTGTTCCTTGGTAAAAACAGAAGAAAAGAAATTATTTAAAATATCTGCCTTCTCTCTGTCCCCTTTGACCATCTCACCCGTTTCAGATAACAAGGAGCCAACATTATCAGACTTTAATTTTTTGCCATTAATGTATTTAAAGAATTTTTTTGGGTTGCTTTTGCTCTCCTTAGCAATATTTTTTTCATTCTCCAGTCTAGCTAATTTAATAGCCTTTTTACAGGTTTTGTTGACATTTTTGTATTCTGCAAATGCCTCTGCTGATCCCTCAGCTTTGTAATGTTTAAATGCCGCTTTCTTGTTATTTATTTCATGAATTACTTTACTGGTTAGCCACATTGGTTTTAATTTGCTTCTTTTGTATTTGTTTCCAACAGGGATAAATTTATATGTGTATTTTTGCAATGTTATTTTGAAGGCATTCCACTTACCTTCTGTGTTTTTTCCTGAAAATATTTTATCCCAGTCAACGAGACCAAGGGATGAATTAAACCTGCTAAAGTTGGCCTTTCCAGTTTGTCTTATTAAAAACTTCCATTTCTATCTATCTCCCATGTGGATCTTGGTGGCCATTGTCAATCAGACCCTCAGGAATCCCCCCCGAAAACCCTTCTGTTTAGCTGAATTAACTACAGGAGCATGGCTATGGGCATACATACATACCAACGTATATTAATAAAATTAGAATGAACACTAACACGTGCTAATAATAAGCTCCCTATTACCATCATGTTGGATGAAAGGAGTAATTGAAACTATGAGTCATTCCTGTATCGACTCTTTGCTACTCAAAAAAACACAGTCTTTGATTAATACTGGATTCAGTGTCCATAGAGACACACGTGATTCTTTGCTGTAAGGACTCCAGAACCCTAAACACTGGATTCTACCTACAATAACAGTGGGAGGAGTTTGTAGCACTGCAGCTCAGCAAAAAGAATCATATACTTGCTACTAATCAAAGATTGCTTTGGAGATCTTATCCATACTGAATTAATGCATAGTGACTATTAGGATTTTCTGTTCAGATTAAAGGGAGTGTATGTCTATGTGTGTGTGTGTGTGGGGGGGGGGTTGGGGGTTGGTATGGACATTTCTGGCTCACTTTGGTGCAAAGATAACAAAATGTTCTAAAAATAAGTAATATAAATTTATTTAACTTTTTGAGGATGAAAAGGTTGTCCAAGGCATTGTAAAGCAATAGGTTGCCACACTACTCTGCTCTGTAAAGGGTTAACCCTTTCTGAGGCAGAAGGGTGCACAATGTACTGCTTTGTAATGCACTGTACATACTTCTGCTGTTTAAAGAGTTAACCCTTTGAGTGCCAGAGGGGTACACATTGCTTTGCAATGCACAGCGTGAACCTCTGACACTTGGTGTTATGGAAAAACCAGTGATAAGTAGATGAGAATAATAAAATCTGCTTAAATTTCTTGGACATCCTTTAACAATAATTTGGATTAATTGACTGTTCTGGTTTAATAAGTTGTATCTGTCACCTAAATTTAAAATATAATTACAACTATAATTAATTAGGTATGGTTTCAGTTTAGATCTATTGATTACTATAATATAAACTGAAGAAAAAGCTATTGTACAGCAGAAGGAAAGTTGATAGAACAGCGTTTTAATCTTTATAGATTCCTATGCACTCAACTAAATTCAGTATCAGTAACTCAAATGTTCCAAAAATCCTCATAAACATATAAGATGAATATGTGTATGCAATTTAAATGTCCTAGGATTGTGCATACATTCCGATGAACACACATTAAATATGATGGGACAATTACTTTAATGTACAGTGCATTGTTTAAATTTTTATGACCATTCAAAGACTGCTGGAGGTTGTTAAATAATTGGGAGGATGAGTCAAGTCTTAGAATCTATAAATCATTAGTAGAAAAAGACCTTAAAGAGACTGGCAGAGAACCACATAGACACGACTTTAAATACACAACTACTTAAATAAAGTGATAGATATATTTGTGTTGTCATTTCTTTAAATTGCTATATATTTTTATTAATCTAAATGGGCAAATTATTTATGTTCTTCCTAAAAGAGGCAGGTGAAGAGGAATGTTTTTAAAGATATAGTAACACTAAATACAGAAAAAATGTATATATCTTGCATGGTTTACTGTGCAACATAATACAAAGGTATTCCCATCACTGAGAGATGGTTTATTCCAAAGTTAGTGCAGCTGAAATGTGCATTTTTTGGGTGCAGTAGGTCTGAAATTTTACAGTGGCACTGTTGGTACAGCAGTCTGGAGAGGTTTTTGGTCAGCTGAAAACAGCTGTTCATAGTCTGCAGCAGCAACATGTACGTCACCCAAAAATTTCAAGATTGAGCTGCAATGACTTTTGAATAAAATATCTCTCAGCAGTTAGGATACCTGGGAAAGATTCACTAAGCAGTAATAAAGAGGTGATAAAGTAGAGATTAATTCTACAGTTTATCATTTCTCCAATGCCTAAATTATTCTATGGAGCTAGGACTTCTTCGACTTTGGAGATCTTAGTAAATAGGCACAATAGAATAACATGGGAAGTGGAGAAGTGATAAACTGGAGAAGTCATCTCCACTTAATCACCTCTTTATCAATGCTTAGTGAATCCCCCCCTCCCCAGTTTTACTCAGCATAATACATTCTGCATCTCTAGCATCTAAGGGTTTAACCCTTTGAGTGCCAGAGTGGTACGCAATGCATTGCTTTGCAATTTGTTGCATACCACTCTGACACTCAAAAGGTTAATAGTCACTTATATCATTAATTTAGTGTACACATTAAATAAAGTTACATTTACATGTCACTGAGTAAATGTTATATTCATAGGCCAACCATTAACCCTTTCAGCGCCAGAGGGTCATCCAACTAGCCAACTCATTGCTTGCATTAAGATGGACACCCCTCTGGCACTCAGGGATAAAAGAGGACATCTGATACTTTAATAGAACGTCCTGTTAAGGAAACTAAAAAGGAATAAAATGTGAGCAAATAAAATGCAGCCAATTCAAAAAAAAGTTTTATGGCGCAACATTTCCAGCACAATATTACTTCTTTGAGGACTGTAGTGGAGAAATAAGTAGCTGAAAGTTAAAATTGTTAGTCCTACAACAACATATACCTTTACAAATTTGTTAGCATGCAGAGTGCCTTTGTCCTATGCTCACAACATTAAATTCCTGCTTAAGTGATATTGGTGCATGTTTATGAAGATGTCAAGAGATGAAAAAAAAAAAAAAAATACAACTGATGTGACAGATGTGTATGGTAGTGGTGACGGGGAACTGGCGTGGTGTGACTGATATGTGTCTATCTATATATATATATATATATATATATATATATATATATATGTATATAGTTTGTCTCAGATTACTGATACACATTACTTATTGACAATATCAGTGATCCCAAGTGTGGTAGATGGTAGCAATCCTTCTTCACATTCCTCCTCCTCATCATCTATTCTACTGTTAATACATTTGGCCCAGCGTTTTCTTAGTACAATTCAGGCACAGCCATCCCAGAAAAATTACTGTGGCTTGAGATATGCCAGCATGGATCTACACATGATGACATCAGTTCTCTGAAACCTCAGTTTTATACAAAAGAATACAGATGCATGTCCACTACCAACATCTTGGCAACCTTGCCATTCCACATAGGTACTTTGGGATTTTCTGAAGTTTTTGGCTCCTTCCAAGGAACTCAGTCAGTATGGGTTGGCAGAATGTGGCATAACTTTATTGTTTTAACAACATGACTAGAGGAGGTGATGGTGTCACTGGCTGCATGTGTGGGATGAGTCTTGCCATCTTCTGCAGCAAACCCAGAGTCATCATACCCCTCTGCAGCAGAAGCCATAGATGCTATTTGGAATGAACTAACTCTTGGCAGTGGACACTCTCTGACACATTAATAAGATCACTGCTTCTCTTATCTGTACCAGAGCCCTGGGAACTTTTTAGTGTTTCTGCTGCTGCTACTGTTAGCTGAGGCACCACTGACCTGCTGAAAGACTGTCTCCCAGTCAGATCTGTGCTTGTGCTTCAGGTGGGAGATCATAGAGGAGGTGCCTAGGTGTGAGCCTGCTTAACCCCTGCTCCACTGCTTTTAGCTTCTGGATCCTGAGTGAAGTATCTCCCTACTGTGAACTTCATGGGCTGTGGGGTTCCTGAGGTTCTGCTACTACTACTGGGGCTAGATTTTGATGCAATTATATTGCTACTACCACTAGGCATCACAGGTGCAGCACGGGCACTCGTTATAGCTCAGGTTGTGGATGTTAATAACCTGTGATGCTGTTGTTATTACTGCTGGTTACTCAACACAATTGTTTGTGGCTGAGTGGAACTTAGACTTGGAAGTGGTGATGATGCCAATATGACAGGATGACTGTGTACTTTTTGCCATCTTTGCTTGTCCAGGGTCAGAGTTTCCATTGTTTTGTTTTTTTTTCATATAGTTTATAGACAAGCACAATGCTCCTTTTCAGTGGAGTGGTGGAAGACTGAGCCTTTGCCTTTCAGCTAACATTCTGGCCATTTCATCATCTCTGTAGCTCTCAACTTCATCTGTATCTAATGAAGAGGAGGATGCTGGGTGGATATATTCTAGATCTGCATCATCATCATCAGTCATTATTAGGTCATCCTCAGCATCAGCATCGCCCACCTCTTCTTTCCCACCACCCTTATATTCCTTTACAAAGTTCGCTAATAGTTTGATAACAGTTGTTTTGGTGCTTTTTTGTCTCTCTGTCAGATGCAGCATTTGGTTCAGCTGTTACACCTTCCTCCATTTTGCCATTGCCATCATCAACACTAGATGCGACTCACTGTCATCTTCAGTGTTCTTATTTTTTTTTTTTGTACTGGCACTGGTGGTAGTGGGATTTTTGGTGGGACCTTGACAAACTTCAACCTCCCTGGGAAGAGAGGGATCATCATCCTTTATTGCACATGCTGCAGCAACCATGACTTAGTTTTTTACCACTTTATTCCTACTGTACTGCTCTACCTTTCCCCCTCCCCCTGCACCCTGTGTGTTTGCTGGACATTACTAGACTACTGTGTGTGTCTTTATTCTCTATAGTACACAGCTGATGGATATAATATCTTGTCTTAGCCCTCAACAAAATTCTCAATGTCATCATCTGCTGTCTATCAAGTCTGCCTCAGTCACACAGCTCATGTCAGGCTCCAAGTCAGCTGTCTGTCACCTAATATATTTATTAATTTGTTTATTTATTTATTTATTTTTTATTTTAATTTTGTATTATTATTTTTTATTTATTTATTTTTAAGTTGTCCACCTTATCTTATCAGTCTGTCCAAAAAAAAAGTTAAAAAAAAAAACTTCTTTCCACAGACGTCCCCAGCACTGAAACAATAACAACAAGATCTGCAAACAAATTGGAATCCAGCTGCCTGTGTCTTGCCAGTCAGTCACAGCAAATTTTGGGGTGTTTGGGGTCAACCTCCTTCCTCCATTCTTTTACCCCAGTGTACTTCCATACTCCCCTAATACAGAGAACAAATGTCTTAACTAAATTATTCCCTAAACTAAGCTTCAATTTCCCTTTATTTGCCCATCTTCTGTAGCTCAAAAACATGCTTCTTTCTCCTCTCACAATCACAGTATGGCATGCTGTGAGAGTCTGACCCTCTTCTATATGCCTGTAGGAAAAGAGGAGAAAACTGGCATGTGGTGGGGTAAAAAAGGCAGTTTTCCCATTGATTTAAATGCAATGAGCTAGGTGAAAAAAGCAAGAAAACTGCACTTTTTTGCAGGACATTTTTCTCCAAGTGGGAAGTGTCATTTGTCACCAATTTTTTTTATTTGAAATGAAAGATTTCACCTATCCCTAGTGGTCAGGCAACAGCCTGTCTCAATTGGAACACAACCTGGAAGTCTGTTTCGTTCTTTCAAGCCTAATACAGCATTTGAATTGGGACCTGCATCATATCGGGGAAGAGAAAGAACTTCAACCTTGCAGTTCAGTCCCTTCTCTTGGGACCAACAAGGGAGTTTCAGTGGTCAGTTTTCAGATCTACTGTCCTGACCTGCCAGGGCTCAGAAAGCAGGTGTAGCTTCACTGGGAGGTCTGCTTCCAGTGGAGCAGGTCAGCTTATGGGGCGCAATGCTGCTGATAACAGTTGTGGGTTGTGTCATTAGAGGAACGAGATTGTGATGAGGAATGGAGCTAAGTGAAAATTATGATTCCTTGTGTAAAGGCATTTGAATGATGTCTGACTGCAGCTGTTTTTATACTACAATACCTATAATTCTCAGATGACCTGTATCAAGCTGAGGATTATACATACCAACATTTTCTGGACAGTTATAGTTTGTCCAGCTATTGACCCACAGCATGGACTGTGTACGATATATATAGGTTTCATTAAAATGTTGAATTATTTTTTAAAACATCAATTTCATTCCCTTTCCTTTTTCAAGCACAATAACTTAGTTTATGAATATGAATGTTTCTCTCAGATAGAATCCCCTGGCTCCTCACTGAACATTTCATCTTGTCCTACTACACATGACAAAGCATTCTGCTTCTCATAATGTCACAATGGTACTACTAAGCACAACAATTTGAGCTTGAATGCCAAGTCCTCATAGATATAAAGATAATGCAAGAGACAGAAAAATAAGATTAAGGAAGATGCATTATTAACATAGCTACAAAACAATACTCTTCAGAAAAGAACATGAAATACAAGATTGGAAAAAGCAGATATTTAACTGATAAAGAAGAACTTATATCTCCTAAAAATAACCTCCACTTTAATATACTATGTCCATAAAATCCTAATAGCTCCTTTCAATGTTGCCCTTGTTCCTTTGCTCAAGACATGCAATCTTCAGTCAGTCCTGCATGTCTTGTTAGAGGAGGTAGACATGATAGTTGCTGGAGGTTTTTTAAGCTAAAGCAGGCAGTGTGTATAGGTCTACTTAATCATTTAAGGACCAGAGGGGTGCCCAATGCATTGTGAAGCAGTATAGTCAGCACCTCTTTGTTCCTTCAAGGTCTAAGACCGCCATGTTCAGTAAGCAGGGTTTGATCACTTATTGTCCTGCTAGCCACTGACTTGTCCACCTCTAGGGACATGATATGAAGGACAAATTGAAGATGGTATCTATTGGACAAAAGAACAAAAGTCATAGTGGTCATTAGTATTTTCTGGCCATAGCAAGGTAAGTGGGGGGTTATTATTAGGAAGCGTTGGTTCTCAATTGATTTTCAAAAATGTTCAGTGGTTACACTGAACAATTAGGTTTGTTTAAAAACAATGTGTTTAATTTATATAGAAAATGCACAATTTTCAATCATATATTTTATTTTTTGCTCTGGGCCAATTGTCTTTTTATAACACTCCAGTGTGTAAAAGTGATATCTGTTGTAAACAGATGTTTACAATATAACTGTATTCTTAGATAAAAATTTCAATCAAGGGTTTTGACTTCCTTTTACTTATTCTGAAGTAGGAAACACCACACTGTATTTAGTGCTTTTCATGGGAATCAATGAAAGATTAATCAGTTGACAGTTGGGGCAACAACCATAGGCCCAGGGCTGTCACCTTTAGCAGATAACATAGTAACATGGATGATGAGGTTTTAAAAAAGATGAGTCCATGAAGTTCAACCCTTGCTATATCACATTTGATGATGAGATAGGCAAACAAAACCCCCATTGAAATTGTTTCCATTTATGCCAAAGGTAAAAAACCCTTCCTGACTTAAAAAAAGCAATCATATATGTTCCTAGATCAACAAATTATCTGTATAAACAGGTGTAATGACAAGTGCAGATTATGTATAGTCAGATTTCCTATACTTATTAATAGATTATTTTTCATCTAACCTATTTTTTATAACTTTATAACACTAGCATTGCGCTGGATTTCTTTTTCTTGAGAGTTACCTGTCAGAGACTGTGAAAATAAGGATAGTGTTACAATGTAACATCCTTGCAGAAGAAAAGACTGGAGGGAGAGCACTATGAAGCAGTCTGCCTCTAATCTAGTTTATTATTTTCAGCATACAGAGAACTCAGTGCTCTTGTCTTTATGACTTTTATCAGTTGGGGGAAATAACTTAATAGGTTTCCCTTCCAGTCATTTCTGCTGCAGGGATAGTATTAACTTGTATCACTATCCCTTCTTTTCTTTCCCTAGCAGATAGCTGTCTAGAAACAGCAGGCACATAGAGTTCATTGTCATGATAAAAGTTGCAAAAAATAAGTTAAGATAAAAAAATAATATAAAGGATAGGTGGAAAGACTTTAAATATTAAGTAGTAGCAGAAAATGCAAAATCAAGTCATACATTATAGCAATCACACATTCTTCAAAGACAGTGATAGTATCCCACTAAAGCAGTAGCTTTAGCATGACCATAACACATTACATGATTGTGCAGGGTCCATTTTGATCCCAGCTCTTGGTGCTTGAGATTATATCTGCACTAAGGAATGGTGGTTATATGTACATACATATGAGGACAATAATACATTTTCTTTTGATTCACAAACTCTAATATAATTATTTAGCCCAGATTCTACAACTGGAAAGCTTTAGAACATACATGGGTAACTGTTGTTCTACATTTATTGTAAATATGATTTTCAACCAAGAAGATACTTATTTCACCTATTTACTACCCTTACTAATTCATAAACTACCTCTGGCCTTCATCAGACAAAAGTAAAAAAAAAAAAGATGTGCTATCTTCAAGACAACATGAGAACATAGGGAGCCACAGTGTATACATTAGTGAAGCAATAGTCAATTGTCTGAGCTCCAGCTGCTGCAGACTACAACTCCCATCATCCCTAACCATCTGAAGGTCCCACAATTTACTACCCCTTTATTTTTGCTTGCTGAGCAAAAGCCAAACTTTGCATTCATACACATTGAGGCTGATGAACAATGAACTGGAGCAATTCCAGAAACAACCATCTGTGCCACAGGGGAGAAATAAAAATTCTGATTGAATGCAAAAAAGGTCTCCAGTGCCTTGCTTTTAAATGCAATGGAGATCTATCTAATATTCAAGTATTTTAAATCCCCATGGAAACCAATGTTATCTTTTTTTTAAATACAGAATTACTCCAATTCCTCTTCATACATTAGCCTTATTGAGGAAAAAAGACCGTTCCAGGGTTAACCAACTATATTACAGAAAATAAATACAAATTCTATTTGTTTTAATTGGGGCAATGCAGTGGAATACTATCAAGCCTTCAAGGGGTTAAAAGTCCCTTTGATTGCAATGAGAATTGTTATTTGCAGTTGGTTTGCCGCAGAGCTATTCTGCTTTTGCCTTTGTGCATTTAAACCCTTGAGTGCCAGAGGTATACACAATACATGGCTTTACAATGTGTTAATCACTCCTGTGACATTCAGTGGTTAACCCTTTTATCCAATTGTATTCCAGTTGGAGTTCAGTTATATTGTAGATGTATTGTTAGTGAATGGATTCTGTTAAGAAAAGTCTTGAAAGCTGGATTCTTAAATTTTGTAAAATATAGCCCATGAAGCCTCATAGATTGCACTCCATTAATTTTTACCACCGCCTGCTGTGAAGATTGACAGAAGGATTTATTTGGATTATTAATTATATTATATCCCTATTGAATTTGTCACAGATTTAATTGTGGCAGAGTTCTAGCAAGGATTTGAAATATATGTCATCTGATTTGCTTCTTCAATAGGTGATCTCTAATTTTAATAAATCATTCTTTAAATTAATAAAATAGCAGAGATGAGAACAAGACTAATTCAAATTTTCTGACGACTTGAATTGAATGAAACCTTTGAGGCTGATATACTAAGAGGAACTGGAGCAAACCAACTGGCACAAATAAAAAATTCCATTGAATTAACCCTGTGAGTACCCTTTGGCACTAAAGGGGTTAAATGAGGCCTTCAAAGGGGTTAAATGAGGCCTTTAAAGGGATAGCAATATCCATTATGCTGAAACTGCTCCTGGCGCCTGCTTGTTCCTTAAGCTGTGCAATGTTAAAGAGGAACTTTCATTCAAATCAAAGTGTACCATCCACTACAATGCAATGCTCCTTCCCCAATCCTAGAGGAGACCGGACAGACAGTGGAACTTTCATTCAAATTAAAGTGTCCCCCAAATCATTATTCAGATAGCGTTATGCATTATTGAGAAATCCAACTTGTTCATTGACTTACCAGCAGGTATCAGTGCAGACTTACAGATGTCTTTTCGGCAAGATGTCGGCTGTTGAGTCTATGAACAAGTTGGATTTCTCAATAATGCATAACGCTATCTGAATAATGATTTGGGGGACACTTTAATTTGAATGAAAGTTCCACTGTCTGTCCGGTCTCCTCTAGGATTGGGGAAGGGGCATTGCATTGTAGTGGATGGTACAGAAAGGGACTGATGGCGCAGGCACACAGATGTCTCTACAGCAAGATGCCTGCTGGTGAGTTTCCGAACAAGTTGGATTTCTCAATAATGCCAGACTTATTCAGGACAACCCAAGTATTGATATGCATATTGCTATGTGAATAATTATTTGGGGTCATTTTAATTTGAATGAAAGTTCCACTTAAAGTATTGTGTCAATTTGTCTTGATGGTACCTTTGTGAAATCCTTGCATACCACTAGGGATAAGCTCATTGGCTCTTTTACATCCGCCTCATCATCTTTTTTGTGCAGTAGGATGACTTCTTCATTTTCCATGTCTCAGGCACTTTGCCAAATAGAAGGCATTTTGAAAATAGTTTAGCTAGAACTCTGAATAAGGGTTGACCTCTAGCTCTTAACATTTCAATAGTAATTTTATCAGGTCCAGATGCTTTTCTGTTTTTCATTAATCTTATTGCAGCTTCTACTTTTCTACCAAAACTTCTGGCACAGTGTTAGCCTCTAACATTACATTCAGTTGTTGTCCTTCATCCTTATAAAGATTTGAATAAAATTTTTCCACTCGTTTTAGTATTTGTTGATTAAATAAATAAATGGTTTTAGGAATTTAGGAGCAGTTTTTTCACCATGAACAAGTACGTTTCTTAACATGCAGTGAAGACAACGCATGGAATAGGATAGCAAATTCTACTTTTTTTATGTGTTGTCCAATGTGCACAAATTTTACACAAGTCGGACATTTTATAGCGGCGGTGGTTGTTAACAGTGCAGTTAATAGAATAACAAACTTTGTTGCCAAAACCACCACCACTGGTTTAAAAAAATAGCGGGGGTAATATAAATTGAGGCCCTAATATTCTATAGTGTATCCAGATATAATTAACCAATCAAAAGCAGAGTTATTCATATATGTACAAAAAGACAATATAAACCTTTTGCAGAACAATTTGTCCAATGTTCTGAATCCCTAAGCAAGCATGACTCACAATCTTCCAATAAAACAGTTTTGAGCTGAATGCATTGATGCTTCTCTCATTGTTTTTATTAAATAAATATTTATCCTGATTTGCCCTTCCTTGTAGCTTTTATTAGACTTTTCTTTCTCCCTTCCTGAGTGCAACAGTCTAATGCCTGGGGTGCTGTCCACATGCACAAAGCAGTTTCTATGCAATATGTTGCCAGCTTGATAACAATGGAAAGTTAAAAAAAAAAAAAAAAAAAAAAAAAACTCCACCTCTCTGCCATGCACTATCTCTGATTAACACCTTAAGGACTAGCTGCACATGCAGGCAACAGGCACTTAAGAACCACTGACCATTTTTTTTATGCGATCCGGTTCAGGGCTCCCTGAATGGCGTGCAGCCATGTGGGGAGCCTTGAAATCCATGACGGTCATGGCACATCATGGGTCCTTATCACATGTTGGACCCATGATGTTCCAGGACCTTCATGGGTCATTAACCCCTTAACAACCCATGAGATACATATACATTATGGAGTGGATGTCCCTAAAGGACCAAGGATGTACATGTAAGTCATGGAATTCAGGGCTACCCGTGTGGCTGCACACCGTTCGGGGAACCCTGAATCCAATCGAGAAAAAAAATGGGCCGTGGTCCTTAAGTGCCAGCCGCGTATGTGCGCGGCCAGTCCTTAAGGGGTTAAGGGGTTAATGCATCAGTTGTCAGTCTGATGAAAATACATACTAACATAGTAAAGTAAATTAGGTTAAAAAAGACACAAGTGCATCAAGTTCAACATTTGCACTTTATACACCAGAAAAATGAAAATTGTATAAGCCTTCCTGTCTCCAGAATGAGTCTATTTACCAGAACTGACTGTTTTATCCAATAATACACAGTATTACCCTGCATGTCCTCTCTTGCTAGAAAAGCATATAATCTTCTCTTATTGTATCCATTCTATCTATCATTACCACATCCTTGGGCAAAGAATTCTACAATTCAACATTCCTTACTATAAAAAACAAAACCCTTCTTCTGCTGAAGTTGGAACCTCTTCCTGTTCTCTAATCTAAGGGGGTGGCCACTAGTTATTTGATCTGACCTTGGAATGAAAAGCTCACTAGAAAAATCCATTTTATGTAAGACAGTACTTTGTTTGCTTTCACTACTGTAGTTTGACACTGACCATTCTTTCCAAGTTTACAGTTTACAAGATCTCCTAGAATGATTCCATTATGTTCATAAGTAACATTATGATTTGTTCATCCTAAATGCATAACTTTCCTACATTAAATGTCATATTTAATGTGTTTGCCCATGCTGCCATTTTATGAAATCTCTCTCTCTAGAGAATGTTGATTGCTATATAATGAAACTGTGTTGTTGACTATGTCAGTAATATAACTCATCGAAATATATTACATTCAATATTGAAATATTCAGCTAAACTTATCAATGAATATAGAGTTAATTTATTAAATTAACTCTACATATTCATTGCTCACAGATCTTATCACAACTAACCAAACAAGTAGCAAATAAATATTCTCGTGTTTTATCTGGAAACCATAAATCAAACCTGCATCTATAGTGGATGTTTTTCTTTGGAGTTCCAAATGAAAATGCACTGACCTATTGATAATAATATATCAATAGGGTTTCCATAGGGTTTGTTTTACAAGAACAAAAATAAAAGATATATTTGCCAGTCCTCAGGTTTTGTCCTGATTTGTTTTAACCCTTTGAGTGCCAGAGGAGTATCCAACACATTGTGTTGCAATGGTTTGGATACCTATATGGCACTCAAAGTATTAAATGGTTTTTCGATGGTCTCGGTTTCCTGAAAAGTCTTTTAATAGTAATTCCCCAGTCATTAGTTTCTTCAGGTTTTTCTTTTGCTCTCTGGGGCTCTAATTTTATAGTATAGCATTTCCTTGGCTTATCTGAAACACATCCTCTCAGGATACTGGCAATCAGTCATAGGTACATTTTAATTAGGGGTCTGCCTGAATTTTAAGTATTTTGATTGGTTAAAATGTTTTAGGGTTTTAAAACTAAATTAGACAACCTTTCTAAAAGCAAAATTTTCACCAACAGGTGGCAATTAGAGACTTCAGATAATTTCAGAAACTGTTCCTAAAATATCCTTGAAAATTAGATGACAATATGTGAATCCTCTCACCTTATCTTGTCAACTGTATGTTTTACCTGATGGATTTATGTGTCTTTACCAGACATGGGCCTAGATTCACTAAAGGGTGATGCTGTGGTGATATGATTTTGTCTGTGTTCGAAACACTTTGACAATTTGATGTACACACACACACACATCGACATATTCAGCAACATTTTCAGATGCAAGGGGAGGGGGTGGAGAAGGTCCCTATTAGCATACAGGATTGTCAAAGTGCTGTCGATGTTGAAGTGATGTCCTCCCATCACACATCACCATCAATATGACAATTCTGAAGTTGAAGAGCATTCTCTCTGCTTCCATACTTGGGCAGTAGGGGAGTGGAGAGGATACTTTCAGTACCATGGACAGCATCACTCACTTATCCCTTTGAGTGCCATAAGGATGTGCACTGGTCACCTCTGTGGCACTCAAAGGATTAAAAAATACACCAAGCACCACACAATTATCCCCTTAGATCTGTATCATATATGATACATGTTGTGCATTCCCAAGGGAACAAGGCTGGGGGTCAGACAGCATCTATGGCGATTCATTGCAACATTTTGAGTCGTCTTCAATCTCTAGTGAATCTAGGCTATGGAGTCTATGTTTCATACAATTACTGAATAAACATTGTTACTATAATCAGATAACAATGTGTAAGAAACTTTGGCTCTTGAGTTGAATCAACATTTTCCAGAAAATTAATGTATTTCAGCAACCCCACATTGTGACACATTGGCCAGTTTGATACTCTAATGCCATATAAATATCTATTGATTTAAATTTTTAGCAATTAAAAGGTTGACAAATATTTCTGGACAATACCACTAATACTTATAGTAGAAACATCCCTTTGTAGCTGACTAAGTCATTTTGCTCCAGTAAATTAGTGTGTAGAGATGCAGTCAAAGATGGCTAAGTTTATGGAATGTCTAGGCTAACCTTCTGAGTGCCAGGGGGGTGTGCATTCTATCATAATTCGTTAATGTACTTATATATTTGTAATATATATTTTTATTTGTAATAAAATACAATTCCAATGATTCATCTATTTTAATTAGTATTTATAAAGAAAGCTAAAAATACAGAGGTTTATTTTCTAGGAGTACAATCCCTCCTCAGTTAAACTAGACAACCCATTTCCCTTTTTACCCCCTTACTATATTAACAGTTACAAACACACCAGTGGTACCTGAGATCCCAAGATTCAGCAAAGCTTGCATAAGTCCAGCTACAAGTCAACAAACAGAGGGAGGAGG
This sequence comes from Rhinophrynus dorsalis, assembly GCA_037306005.1. Taxonomy (NCBI): domain Eukaryota; kingdom Metazoa; phylum Chordata; class Amphibia; order Anura; family Rhinophrynidae; genus Rhinophrynus; species Rhinophrynus dorsalis. The sequence continues at coordinate 372,599,130 of CM074721.1, forward strand.
GAAGGCAACAAATGGGGGAGGAGCAGAAACACACAGGAGGGAGCTAGAACCACCAACAACAACTTATAACAATACATGATCAGAAAGAACCAGAGACAAAGAGAACCCAGAGCTTTTATGTCCACTTTCTGGCCCACCCTTCTTTTCCTATTGGCTAAAGGCTATGATCTCACAAAACCTTCCCCCATCCATTTCCTAGCATGTTCAAAGTCACCACACATTCCATTGCTGGCAATGAATTGCATAACCCTCTGACACTCAAAGGGTGCAGAATATGTTTATTGTGTGGGATAATGTGACATACATTATTTGTCATGGTTCAGGCCACAGTTCATAGTGTTAAACTTGGTAATCAGTTTGTCTCCCAGATCTTTATGTCACTCTGTGTGTTAAAATTTCTCATCAGTACAGACACCCTGAGATCTTTCATGTTGTAACCAGTTTTGCCAAAATGTTTACCCAGTTGGATTTTTCTTTTGTTGTTCATGCTAGTCCCCCTGGAGGCCCTCATTCCAGAAGAGATGTGCAATGGTGGGATGCTACTATATGCTCCCTAAAATACAGAAGGAAGGAAATCCTGAAAGGCCAATAATATCTGCAACTGGCACACTCGCAGAAAATGTCTATGGCTGGGTTGATAATATTCTGAAATAACTGGACCAAAAAACACCCACTTACATGTAGAACACAACCAATCTCTTAAGCAAACTATCTGACCTTGGTTCCATTCCAAGGGGAAACCATTATAACCATTATGGATGTGGAATCACTTTACATCCTGGGCATTCATCATGTGGTCTATGAACAAAATGAGACCTGTCTGAGATTTTTTTTTAATTAACTATTATGCCAATAAGACCTAATCCTATCTCTACGTGTACTTTACAATTCAAGAATAGATGTTAAATATCAGTATTGTCATTAACTTGTAGGGATAGATGAAAGTTTTTGCCAAGTGAAACGTTATCACAGAAAGTGACATTTTTTCACCTAGCTCAAGGCATTGAAAACAATGGGAAGACTGAATATATCCCCACCACATGGCAAGTTTCCATGCTTTTCCTGCAGCACAGTATAAAAGGGGCATCGGGTTACCATAGCATGCCATTCTATGTTTGTGAGAGGAAGAGAAAGAGAAGACAGGCTGTTTTCTTTGTGCTAGGGGAGTCTAAGAGTATGAGGAGAGAGCAAAGGAGATTTACCCAAATAGCACACAATTCTGTGTGACTAATTGAAAAGACCTGGCTATTATTACCTCTGTGTTAGAGGAGTCTGGGGGTGTGAGAAGTGAACAAAGGTGAATTTCCCCACATACCCCAAAATCATGTGTGGCTGAATGGGAAGATACAAGCAGCCAGGATCCAAGTTCCTTCCTGATCTGACTGTTTTATCTGTGCTAGGGGAGTCTGAGAGTATGAGAAGGGAGGAAAGGATATATATATGTGATAGGTGATAGGGACCCTGACATGAGTTGTGTGACTGAGGAAGACTGACTAGATGAGATTGGGTATTTTCTTGAGGCCCAAGGCAAGACTTCACAATCCATCAGTTCTATTGTGTCTTACAGTAAAAACACACACACAGAGTAGAGTAATGTGACATGTCCAGGAAATGTACAAGGGGAAGATGGAGGGGGCAAGGAATCGTAGCAATGCAGAGACATATAAGTAAAGCGATAGTCCAAAAAAACTGACTACAGCATGTGCAGGAAATTATTGTGATCCCTCTCCTTACAAGATGCAAGGAGCACTGTGCCTGTCTATAAAGTGTTTGCGAAAGCAATTGCAAAGTCTGACCCTAGACAAGCAAAGATGCCAAAAAATACACATTCATCCTGTCAGTCATCTTCAGCATCATCACCGCTTCCAAGTCCCACTCAGCCACACACACTTACAGTGTTGAGTAACCAACAACAACACAGGTTATCAGCATCCACGGCCTTAGCTATGATGAGTGCACCTGCTGCTATTAGAAGTGCAGAAACCTTGACACCTAGTAGTAGCACAAAATTCAGCAACATCTAGCCCCAGTAATCATATCAGCCTCTCAGGAACCCCACAATCTATGAAATCCACAATATTGAGATACTTTACTCATGATCCAAAAGCAAAGCATTTTGTTCTCTCTGGTATCTGTGTAAGAAGCATGTGAACAGAGAGAAAGCAGACTCTCACCTTGGCACCTCATCAATCAGATCCCATTTAAAGCACAACCACAAGTCTGACTAGGAGATACACTATCAACACATCAGAGGTGTCACAACTAGCAGCAGCAGAAGTGCTCTCAAAGGTTCACAGAGCTCTAGGGCACATAGTAGAAGTGTAGTGATTTGTCAGAGAGCATGCCAAGAGTTTCTGCTCCTGCTACAGAGGAGTGGCCACACATACTGCCTCCACCCTCACCACCTCCGCAAGTCATGTTGTTAAAGCAATAGTTACTCAGTTTTTCCACTCTGTACTGCCATTCCATACTTACTAAGTTCTAAGAAATCTGCACAGAAATAATGCAAAAGTACACCAACGGCATAGTAATTGTAACAAAGTGGTGGGAAATACAATCAGGGTGCTGGGTTGTATAGCTATGGGCATTAGTAGCAGAAAAAGGGAAGTGGTCATGCCACTCTACAGATCTCTGGTTAGAGTATTTTGTACAGTACTGGAGACCCCATCTCCAGAAGCCTTGTCAGCAGAATACTATCAAGTCTAAATTCTGGATTTTGTTTGTAAATACTATATGCACTATTTAACTTTTGATTACAATTTTATTTTTAAATATTACTGTTAAAATATGTTCCTTTTACATTAAACAAATTATATCTAATAAAATATGTACTTTTCCAGTACATTGATAATTGAAAGTATATATAAAAGAGATGTATTCTGAAGAGAGATCAGTTTATCCATTTCACCCTGCCAAAACAAACATGCAAATTTATGTATCAAAATTTAAAAATGTGAACTTATACACCTGTGAATGATGCCACATACTCTTTAATTTATGAGCAAAATGTAATTTAGAATTCATATTGTTTTGAATTCTGAATAAACGTTTCTCACAGGGAAATTAAAATGGCTACTAAACTTTGTAAACATATAATACAGTATGATTAGGGGAAAAAAGCTAATTGTAATGTGCACTTGAATGTTTAGCTACTCTAATATAATTTTTTAACAAATTTCTGTATTATAAAATGGTCTTGCTAGTTTGCAGTTTAAGGAAACAAAATAAGAAATACACACCTTCCAGTTTTATATTGCATATTATTGTTTTGCTGTGTTTATTGTATATTTATGGAGCTATGTATTAAGCTGCCTGTGCCTAGGTCATCTTTAAAGAGAAACTCTCATGCAAAATAAAGTTTATTTAATTAGAAAGAACATTGCATTTTACATATCTGTGTTGTTAATTTTTTCTCTGAAATTTTTGCATTAAGAAACAGTATTGTAAACACCCTTTGTGGTGATGTCAGTCCTTCATTTTAATGCAATGCCTTAGGCAGAGTAATTAAATGTTCCTTGCTGAGTGACCCCCGGTAGAGTCTGTAGTTCCTTAATATACCTATTCCCCTACCATACTTCTGAGATAGGACCAATCTCTTTCTCATTTACATTTAATTGCAGTGACTTGGGTGTGGGTTAAAATTTATTTTTTATTATTATAATACACACGTATGTATTTCTGTGTGGAGGGAGACAAACAGACAGCTGGTGTATAAAGTAACAAAATATATTTTCAGTTAATGTGTTTTACCCTAAAAATGTTGGGCATCCAACAGTTAATAACTACTTCCTGAAACTCAGTGGTGACCTCACTTCTGGCAGTGAATTTTAGGATGTTATATAATCTGAGACGCTCAAACCTAGGCTTGATGAGAGAGGATAAACTGGGTACAGTGAGGGAGGAAGCAAGTCTACACTAAAATTTCAGCTGGTTTCATGTATTGCAGAAAATAGCATCGCTCATTTTTACTAGGCTTCATAAAATCATTCCCTGTAAAATTAGCACACTGTATTAGTCAATACAGGTTCACTTTAAAAGATAAGGTTGCAAATATCCATATTTTGTGTTAATATTTTTTTGGGCCTTCCAAAGTAGGGTTTGTGTCTGAAGGGTAAAGCAAAACAATAATTTAGTTCATATGAGATCATTTTAATCACACTCAAAATCCTATTTTAAATTAGAAGTGGTGGGAGCTTTTTAATAATATAAAAATGGAATGTCACAGCAGCTAGGAAAATAAATAATTTTATACAGTGAACTATAATGCAATAGCAATACGTTTAAAAATGCTATTTTACAGCTTTATTTGTAAAACACTAGATAGTTGATGGGAAATGTTAAAGTGATACCAATTTCTTCTGGAAAGGATATAGGCTTTAAACTAGCTTGTCTAAAAATGATTGATGTATTGAACTAAACCCACAAGTAACCCCATGAAATCTGCTTTGAATAGCAACAAATTCCTAACAATAACTTACCGGCTTTAGGCAAAGAAATATAATCTTGGAACTTCTAAAGGTCAAGATTTGCTCTCTGGCTGTACGGCTCAAGTGTAAATGCTCTGTAATGCTGTACTGGGTGATTGCTTTGCTCTCTAGACAATGTCAATTTTGTCAAAGTAGCTGCAGATGCATCTTATATTAAGTCAGAATGGTGTCAAGGACCACTCTTGAACAGTGGCAGATTCACAGAGAAACTGATCCAAAACCCCATGTCTATTATAGCCTCAGTCCCAAAGAGGGAAATTTAAGGATTATAGTTGATTGGAGAATAATGCTGCAATAGATATGTAATGTTTTCCAAGTCTTGAGACTTTAGAAATGAATTCTCTTGTGTTCAATATGTCCTTTTTTGTCTTGGTTTCCTTAATTAAGGTGGTGCCACCTCAGCAACTGAATCCTACCCTAGAGCTACTTTTACTTTAAACCATTCATCATGGCTCTGACCCATTCAAACTAGGAACAAGCTACATCTGTCTAATGAACTCATTAATTCATAATCTAAAGATGATCCAAAAAAATAATTATCAAGGGAACTAAGGAAAATGCAAGGGAAATTATTGTTAAAACACACATGAGATTATGTATATATCTATATCTATATATATATATATATATATATATATATATATATATATATATATATATTATATATGAATTTGACAATTTTTCTTATTCAACCCAAACATTTCCCTAATGTCTACCACAGACTCGAAATTGTGTTTATCACTCGCAATCTTTTATTAAAAACATTTAAATATTTGCCCCAAAATCTAATTGATCAACATTTTGTTTTCCTTATTATATGTGTAATAATATTTTACCTAAGAATGGTAAATGTAACCATGATATTTTTGTAAACCACAGAATTTATAGTTATATCACTTCTTGACCTAGATTATGCTACATTATATTATTTGTTGTATATTGAGGAAAATAAGTAACAAGCTAAAGTACATGTATTGCATATGGAATACTGATTTTCACTATTCTAGGCCTGGATTCCATTGCAGTTAATAACTTGATTAATGGTTTTATTTACAAATGTTTCATGAATTTCAATTGGAATATGTCAGATGAAACAAAAGCAATGTAAACTGGGAATCATTTGTTACAAAAACATGACACATTAGTCAACCAAAATTTTCTAATATAAGAAGTGTTAAATAACATAGTTAACTTATTGCCATTCAGGATGTGTAATTCGGATAAGAGTACCTGAAATAAGTAGTTTTATACTCTAACAATCAAAATAGAAGAAATGAGTAAAAGTAAATGTCAGTAGAATGTATTCTGAATAAGGTGATAGAAAGAACAGGGGAATGGTTAATCAAAAAATATATGACTGATTATGTTCTGGCTTGGGCAAGGGGCAAGCTGTTATCACCAGGCACTCACACTTTTCATATTTCACAACCGGTCATTCTTCTTTTGTTTGTATGTATTTATATTTGTATTTATATAGCTCCTACAGGTGTACTTAGCACAGTTTAGAATAGAAGGGATTCAATAAGTGCAGCAGATGAGTGATTATATAGACAATTATCATAAGGGGAACACTAGGCGAGCATACATTAAGATAGGAGATCTCCCATAGAACTTACAATCTAAGTATAGGATGGGTGACATACAGATACAAGCAGGTAGAGGAGGAAGTGCAGTGTTTATATATTATAGTAGTGCTACATTTACAAGGTGCTGAGGGTTCACATTTGGAAAAGGCTGAGTGGTAGGGCGTTCCAGAGGTAGGGAGCAGCAAGGGAAAAAGCCTTCAGTTACAACACAGCAATAGAGGTTAAAAGAGAAGAAAGTTGTCCACCATGCATGCTATGTAGAGAATGTGCAGGTATATGGCAGTATGAAATATAGGGTAAGTGTTCAAGAGACTTGAAGGTAATTAAGAGGATTTTGAATGTTATACAATGCTTTATGGGAAGCCATGACCATGATTTTAAAAGTGTAGGGTTAGGTAGAGATGGGCGGAAATGTTCGCATCAATTCAAAATTGGTAAATATGCCACTTCCTGCTTGTCAAGTAATTTCACGCAAAAAGTGCAGTTTTCCACTTTTTTCGCCTAGCTCATTGCATTAAAATCAATGGGAACATTGAATTTGCACACAACTTATAGCAAGTGCTATTTTTTTCCCAAAGGCATAGTATACAATGGGTATGAGGGTGCCTGTGTAGGTGGAGTGTGGGGAAACAATCAGTTGAACAGGGAACTTTTGGGGGGAGTTTTGTTGACAGGGAATGGGGGGCCCCATTAATAAAAAATAAATACAATTAAAACCCCCATAAGATATGGTATTAAAGGGGTCTGAGGAGGGTCCCTGTGTTGGTGGATGTAGTCTGGGGAAAGAATCTGTTGAACAGAGAATTTGTTTTGGGGGGGTTTCTTGACTTGTATAAACAGTTAAGGAACAAAAAATAAAATTAAAAATTAAATATGTATGTATCTTTATTTATATAGTGCCATACATGTACACAGCGCTTAACAGAATAAGAAATTGGGACATAACGTGACAGAAACAGGGACCCCCTGACTTAAGATACTACTGGGACAGACTGATACTTGACGGGATATAGTATTTTGTAAAGAATGATTTGTAGGATTTGTTGTTAGAGGTCCAAGCCCAGAGGAAACATTGATTTGTAGGACTTAGACTTATTAGAGGTTGAGGCACAAGTCATGAGGAAACACTAATTGGTTGTAAGAAATTAGACTTGTGTTATGCCCATGCCCTGAGGAAACATTGATCTGTAAGCCTTAGACTTGTTTGGCACAAGCCCTAAGGAAACATTAATTTGTAGGACTTAGGCTGGTTACAAACAAGCTCCCTCCCAAAAAAAAAAAAAATAGTGTTGTAAAAAAAAAAACAAGTCGTGAGAAAAAAAAATACCCTACTGGCCTAGTGACAGCAGGTCAGGGTCCAGTGGCTACTGGCAATTGTCAAAAGGGAATGGGATCAATAACAGCAGTAACATGGGTGATGGATGATGAATGTTCCACTTGCTACTACTAGCCCCAGTGATGTGTCTGACGCAGTAGCATCACCACAACTAGCCCCCACCACTTCAGTTATATGTGGAGAAAAGAAGAAGTTGGCCAATAATGCTTCTCCACCTGCCCCGCCTCTGAAGTCATGGGTGTGTTGTTAGAATAGATATTTTTCTCTTGAGTGCAGAAACTGTGCGTCTCATCAGCAACTGCAATGTGCACAGTGTGTGTGATAGATAAGGGTAGGACTGGGAACAATGGGTACATCTTGACTCACATCAAACACCTGTCATAACTGTAAGCGAACCCCATGACGCTTAGGATCCCCCAATTTGAAATCATTCCTCCAGAAACCAAGTAGTGCAGCTGTCACTATGCCCTATGTCCACTCCCCACTAAGGACACATGACACCTTGTAGACATTTTAATAATAATGATGAACCATCCCTGCCACCAGCTTAGCATATTTTGTGGGATGAAATCACATCAGATGCTACTTCATGCCATGCTTGCAATTATGTTCCACCATACTGGCATGTGTGGTCAATTCACCACACAGTGTGCAATGGATGGACATGGACTGCCACATCCTGTTATCTGCTGAATGGCTATCAACAGGTGGGGGGAGGTAAAGCTGAATGAAGTGGATCGCCAAAAGATGTAGTTACCACAGAACAAGAAGTTGATGGTGAGCCAGGTGTTTCACTCTCCGTCAAACTTTCAGGCTCTGACTGGGTTTCTCTGTTCTTCCTCCTCTTTGATCTCTGCCTTTCCTCTTGTTGCCTTTGGGGAGAGTCAGGGGGTACAGCAACAGATGTGCCAGATTTTTTTGGTTGGTGTTTGGCTTTAACATGTTTCACATAAATGTCATAGTGTCTGTGTTTCATGTGTGTTATAAGAGTGGTTGTTCCAAAAAGATTTCCATATGTTCTCTTTTTTCACTGACTTGTCAAAAATTCTTCACAATGCCATGGCTGATGACTAAACTGTGCCTGCCCCAAGAGAAAAATAGTCCCACACCCAGGACCTCAGAGGGAGGAGAAAGGTGGAGAAGAATGTCCTCTTTCTTTGTCTCCTCCACATTCCCCTTCGCTGCTTGGGGCAGAGGACTCTTTTGCTGCTCTTGCTTCTACTGCCTCAGAGTCAGCACTGCAACTAGGACTAGGAGTATTCCTGCTGAAAAGTGGAACCTGTCCTAGTCCCACATCACTGGAACCCAATGCAACTGTGTCCGCTGTGGTCTGTGGCACACTAGCCTGCTCCTCAACATCCTGCTGCCCTTGAAACTCAGCACCAGCAGAAATTAGAGAATTGGCAAACTCCGCAAATTCCAAAAGCTCATTGATAGTGGTGGTAGTGATGCCCATCCCCACTCCTGTCTCCCATTCCTTCTCAGTTTGGGCTAAAAAAGCTATTGATGTCTCTTTCACCCCAGCTTCTTTATCATCATCATCACCACCAACAGTCCCTCCTTGCTACTGCTGCTCTATCACAGATGTCTCACCGGTAGGAGGAGGAGAAAAGAAATGTGACAGAGGGTCCCTATCATGGTGCCCGTGCTTCCGGTGCTGAGCGGCGACATTATGATTCTTTGCTGTTTTCTGATTGGCTGGTCTTAATTGCCACCACTAGGGCTTGCCTTTATATACCCTGGGATGTCCTCCCTTAGGCACCCTTTCATGGTGTACAAGTTCCTGAGTCTATTCTGTGCTTATTCTGATTCATGTATGACCTGGCCTGCCTGACTACGAGTTTGTTCCTGAGTTCCTGTCGCTACACTCTGTTGCTGATTGTATCCTGGCTGAGAACCCGCTCTGTTGCTGATTGTATCTGGCTGAAGAACCCGCTCCGTTGCTGACCGTATCTGGCTGAGAACTCGCTCTGTTGCTGACTGTATCTGGCTGAGAACCCACTCCATTGCTGACTGTATCTGGCTGAAGAACCCGTTCCATTGCTGACCATGTCTGGCTGTGAACCCGCTCCGTTGCTGACTGCTTCTGGCTGAAGAACCCGCTCCGTTGCTGACCGCTTCTGACTGTGTACCTGCTCCGTTGCTGACTGCATCTGGCTGTAGAACAGCTCCATTGCTGACTGTATCTGGCTGAAGAACCCGCTCCGTTGCTGACTGTATCTGGCTATAAGACCTGCTCCATTGCTGACCACTGGTGGTGCTGTTCCGCTCCATTGCTGTCTCCTGTTATCGGTTTACCGGCTCCGGTACCGACCATGTCTGATTGTGCCCTGAGCGACCCCTTGTGGTCATCGTGATACTGGGCCTTATATTACTTATAGTGGTGCGCTGCGTGGCGCTATTCCTTGTCGACCAAAGGCTAAGCTTGGGCTTAAGCTGCTCGTATAACCGCTGTTGGCGGTGTGCACATTCGAAGTACCAGTACAGTGTTCTTACACTGACTGTGTTACGCTGATCTCTCTCTCTGTGGCCTCCCTACCTTTAACACTGTGCTCACTCCCTCTGGGAGTTTTCAGTAAGTCTCTGGGCATTGACCATTAACCCTGTGGGTACCTGGAGAGTCCAGGTAAGGGCTTACACTGTTCACTGCAATAACCTCGAGCTAGAGCCAGCGTTGTACTTACCATGCTGTAGGTTGAGTGGTCACTGGTTGCGTTACAGTTTCCTATTGTTGCCTTGATCCACCCCTAGCATTCTAGGGTCTGTCTCTAGCAGCTGCCTTGGTCTCCGTTACCATTCCACGGTTGCCTGGTATATGTGGTCTGAGCCTGGGTCAGAGTTGCCTCGTTACCATATCATACAGTCTGGGCCAGTGTTGCCTCGCTCCTCCTGGTTCGGTGCCCAGGCGTCTGGTTGTGCCAGTCCTGTTACACGTGGACCTCCGGTGTACGCTCACCTATGGTCAGCTCTCGAACGGGTTACCTCCAACCTCTCTGATTCTGCCAGAATCTGCACTACCAGCTTGTATTCTCTTGTTCCAGTCCACCTATTCTGGTTCTGCGGGTGGCCTCCTATTGTGTATTTATATATTGCTGTTTGATTTGCCTTGTGGGCCCCAGGGCCTTATTCCTTGTATGCTTTTGTTCTAATAAAGTCATTTTAACCTTACCACCCTGTCTGAGTGTTCATCAAAAACCATGACAGTCCCCTAATGTCACACTTGCCATATTTTGTTGAGCTGAAGAATGCAGACTGGCAGCACTATCAGCAGGCTGTCAGACTCTGCCATGACTGGAAAGTAGAGGGTTGCATTTTTAGAAAACCAGTATGGTTCTTCTAAAATCCTTCTTAAATCATTATGTGTGAATGATCTCATTTCGAGAAACAATGTCCTATTTGCCTAAATGTAGGGGGTGGAAATATTTTAGTGAACTCTATGGGGATTTACAACTAAGTTGTAGATGAAAAGTCTAGAAAACACCTACAATCTTACATGAAGATCTAAGACTAGGGATGGGCAAAAGTTGCCACCATGTTCCCGTGAGAAATTTCATGAAAAAGCAAGTTGTTCTCTACATTTTCGCAGTAAAATCCGCTTTAAAACTAGTGATTAAAATGTTCCCATTTTTCGCCCATTGGTCAGAATTTCTTGCCATTTTTTCAATGGCTACAAAGTTTCCTCCAATTAATTTATGTTGTTTTTGCCTTTCGCTATAAAAAAAGTGTTGTATTTGCGGAAATCAAACACAATAGAAGCAGTTACAGAGTGAGGTAAACGTTCTGTGCTGTTCTGCTGTGATATTTTCACAAAATTGAGGCTGGAGAGGCTATCACTGTGAGCAGGGTGAAAAATAATCAATGCAGGAGATGAAATGTCCCTTATGTGTCCACTGAGTCTGAGGAGGAGGAAGGGAATACTACTGAACCAATGCTGTCCAGTACCCCTAAATCACCCCAAGGGATCTTGAGGAATTTAATGGGAAGAGAAGGAGAAAAGGGAATGGGAAGGGAGGGAGAAAAGGGTTGCCTGTGCCTCTGATGCCACCATTGCTGCCCCTGCTGCACCCAGTACTGTGTCTGCTGCCAGTGCTGAATCTGCTGCCACCAGTGTTTAAGCTGCTGCCACCAGTACTGAAGCTGCTAGTGTGTCTTGTAATACTCAGGAGAGGGAAAGAGAAGATGATCCCAAGTGTGACAGCAGGGGACCTTAAGTCACACTTGCCATCCCCAAGCAGTCCCACCAGTGCTAGTACTAAGGAGGCCAAGCAGCTTGTTAGTGTTACAAGTGAAGGAGGGGGTAATCAGCATATTACTAGTGACTGTAAGGAGGAAGACTCTGGGGCTGAAGCTGATGTGAGTGCTGTTAGTAGCTGTAGCAACAGTAATGGTGAAATGGCCAGTTGAACTAGTGTTAGGGGAGTGATAGGGGAAGCATTTCAGAGCGTCCAGACTAGAGGTCAAGGTAGCCCACACCATTCCTCTGGCTCTCGGAGTATCACGGTGCCCGTGATTCGTGCTCCTCTGTGTCTGTCACTTGCTGAGTATTCGTGATTGGCTGTCTGTCATTAGCCCTCCTCACACAGCCTTTTTAAACCCAGGTTGAGCACTTCCAGGTTGCCCTTTCGTGGTGTTTCTGACTACACTCTGCCTGACCTGCTTGTCAGATCTCTGGGCCTGTTTCCAGTGTTCCTGTATGCTACGTTCCGGTGTTCCAGTGTTCCTGTACGTTAATGTTCTGGTGTTCCAGTGTTCCAGTGTTCCTGTATGTTAATGTTCCGGTGCTCCAGCGTTCCAGTGTGCCTGTATTCCGGGGTTCCTGTGCTCCAGCACCGTGCGGGTTAACCTGTACGAGTTCCTGAGTCTCACGCTCCAGCTGTTGCTTCGGCGACATTGTTCTCCTCGCTATTGCATACACATTGTTGGTTCCAGCGTGCGGACGCTGGTTTACTCCACTAAACCTGGTTGCAATATACATTGTAGGTTCCAGCGTATGGTCGCTGGTTTGCTCCATTTAATTTGGTGGCGCTATTTACCATTAGTCCCAACGTGCGGACGCTGGTTTGCTCCTGAACATCCAGTACTGTGGTCAGTCGCTGTCCACTTCCTTGCAGTTGTCTGATTATCCCTGGCAATAGACTTCTGCTGATTTAGACCTCTATACTTATGCTCTCTGTTGTCTTAGTCACCTGACAGCTGGTCTACTTGCTCAGGCTGCACTGCCCGGTATTGGTGAGGCCGGTAGAACCTTGACAATACCATCCTGTAGGTTGCCTCACCCGGTATTGGCAGGGCCGGTAGAGCCTACTAGAGTACTCCTTTGGGCTGCCCTGCCCGGTATTGGTAAGGCCGGTAGAACCTTGTAATTCACCATCTTTAAGGTTGCCTTACCCGGTATTGGCAGGGCCGGTAGAGCCTACATTCAGCATTCCATTGGGCTGCCTTGCCCGGTATTGGTAAGGCCGGTAGAACCGGTATACGTCATCTCACGGTTGCCTTACCCGGTATAGGCAAGGCCGGTAGAGCCTGTTATTAAAACTGTCACTTGGGTTGCCTTGCCCGGTATTTAGGCAAGGCCGGTAGAACCTATTGTATGTTCTATTACTGTTGTATTGTTATGTATGTTTACCCTACGGGGACTGCCTTTAACTTTTAATAAAATTAAGTTATTTTACCAAACCTTAAGTCTGAGAGTCTTCAAAAACCGTGACAGTGAGGAAGGGGAATGTGGAGGAGAAGAAGAAAGAGGCCATTCTTCTCCACCTGTTCCCTATCCCTCCACCCAGAAGTCATGGGGGTGGGACTATTTTTCTCTTCTGGCAGGCACAGTGCAGTCATCATTAACAATGGTACAGTGCAAAATTTGTGACAAGTTAATGAGAAGGGGAAAGGAGGGAACACACCTTGGCATAACCTCCCTGATAACACACATGAGACACAGACACCATGACATTTATGTGAAATATGTTAAAGCCAAACACCCATTACAGAAATCTAGCACCACTGTTACTGTACCCCCTGACTCTCCAGAAAGGCACCAGGGGCGAGGTGGAGATCAAAGAGGAGAAAGTATAAAGAAACCCAGACAGACACTGGAAGTTCCATGACGAGTGAAAAAACTAGCTCACCATCAACATCACCTTATTCCTCTAGGGTAACAAGTACATCTCCTGCCAGTCCATCTCATTAATCGTTACCTCCCCCACCAAATGATAGCCACTCTGTTGATGTTAGGATATGGCAGTTTGTGTCTACCCATTGCACACTGTGTGGTGCACTGACCACACATTCCAGTTTTGTGGAGGAGAATCAATATCAGGTCATCAAGAGGCATATGAGGAAATTCCATCCCACAGAATATGCTAAGATGCTGGCAGGGAGGGTTCATCATTACTATTAAACTGTCGGCAAGTTGTCATGTGTCCCTAGCCGGTTGTTGACAAGCAGGGTCGGATTTACAATAAGGCAGAGTAGGCATCTGCCTACAGGCGCACCCCACAGAGGTCCTTAAGGGGTTAATTAGCATAGCCAACTGTATTATGATTAATTGTAAGGATAATTTAACCCTTTCTATGCTGCTGTGTTCAAGTTATTTTTATCAAAATAACTCTGGATACACCTATGCAATGTGATACTGTTTTGTGATATTGGTTCTTGAGTTCCTGTGTGTCTATTTCAATTGGTGTTCACTCATTTATATTATTTCTGATTGCATTTTATATATTATATATTTTACTTAATTAATTATATATATTTTTGCACAAATATGCAGAATTGATTATTTCAATCAATCCTTTACTGTGAAGTAGAGTGTCAATACCTAGCATTGTGTAAAGTTCTCAAATTAATTTAACATTATTAATATTATTATTTTATCTATTTATGTGAAGGTATACAACCTAATTGGGTCTCCTGTTTAACCATTTCCTTTACATCCTCAACAAGACACAGGAAGCTGATCTGTACTCTTGGTGGTGGTGGTATTATTGCTGCTATGCAAAAATTCTGCCTTCTTCAAGATCATGCTCCACCTGGACAATGCCATGGGGAGAGGGTGACTCTCAGGGTTAGGGGAATGTTGTGGGCTCCCTTGTACGCTAGTCTGGCCATTCTGCATCACTTCCCCTACTACTCCCCTAATGCTAGTCCCACCAACTGATTTACCATCACTGGTGAACTACTACTACTAAAACCAACTGCATCAGTTTCAGTCCCTGAGTCGTCTTCATCATTAGTAATATGATCACCCCCTCCCTCACTCCCAACACTCTGTGCAAGCTGCTGGACCTTCTTACTAGTAGTACTAATGGCTTGACTGCTTGGGGATGGCAAGTGTGACTTAGAGTCTCCTGCAGTCACACTTGGCATCATCTCCTCCTTCCCTCCTCCTGAGAACTACAAAACACACTGGTAGGAGGTGCAGCACTGGCAGGATGCACGTGTATCTGACCTACTCACACTACTACTACTACTTGGAGCAATCGTTCCAGGGGTCATACCGCTGTGCCAAATGTTAGCATATTTTCTTTTTAGAGTCTAAAATATTGGATTTGGAAAGAAATATTGCAACATTGTGTGACACCGGAAACCTGGAAAGGAGTTTAGAACTCACAGAGCAGGTAGTAGGCGGGGTTAGTGGTGAAGAGGGTGAAGTTGTAGATGAGTAGCAACAGGTAGGCAGCTTGGGTAACAGTAAGGAGGGGATATAGTGGGCAGAGGAAGAGGACGGCCAGTTCCAAGGTGACTCAGTCCAACAGATTTGCAAGATTTTGTGAAGATGTTGGATAAGGATAGCTCAGAACTAGCAATACTAGAGAGGGCTGATTCCTCTAGCAGCCAGGGGAACAGTCCTCCTTCCAGGTTAGATGCGATGCAGAGTAGGCAGAAACCAAGGCAGGTGGTGGTAATAGGGGACTCTATTATTAGGAAAGTAAATAGGGTAATCTGCCACCAGGAATGTGAATGCCGAACAGTATGCTATCTCCCGGGTGCTTGGGTTCAGTATATTGCAGACAGGGCTGACAGATTATTGGGAGGGGCTTGAAGCGATTCAGCTGTCTTGGTACATATTGGTACCAATGACAAAGTAGGAGGAAGATGGAGGTCCCTAAAGAATGATTTCAGGGATTTAGGGTGCAAGCTCAAGGCAAGGACCTCTAAGGCAGTGTTTTCTGAAATTCTACCTGTGCCATGCGCCAGTGTAGGTAGGCAGAGGGAGCTCAGGGAGCTTAATGCATTGCTCAGGCATTGGTGTAATAAGGAGGGTTTTGTGTTTTTATAGCACTATGCTGACTTTGCTCTTGGATACAGTCTATATGAAAGTGATGTTTTGTCCCTCCATAGCAATAGAACAGCACATACTTACCACCCTAGCCATGTCCCACTTCACTGGAAGCCATATAAAACACATTTTATGGATATTCAATGTGTGGGAAATTTTGAGGGAAAAGTAGGTTTTTTTTTTTTAATTTCTAGTGAGACATCAGAGACAGAAATACATCTGTCACAGCAGCAAGATGAGCAGGCTAGTGTGTCAGTTTCCTACACGAGATTGGGTACTAGTAGCAGTGATATGGAACTAGGACAGGTGTATGTGGTTCCACTTCCCACTCCTCCTGGTCCTAACAATAGTCTTGCTGCTGCTTAGAAAGCAGCTGCACCTGCCCCAACCATTGCATGTGCATCTATGGATGTAAAGTAAGTCTTCTTCAGTGGGACTATTTTTTCTCCCTTGGGGTAACACAGTGTAATTGTCAGCAACTTCTCTGTGAACAGTGTACAATAAAGTAGTGAAAAGGGGACACACGTTGGCACACCTGCCCTTATTAATCACAAGTAATTTATCTTCCTTGACTGAATGTTGCTTTAAGGGTTTCCCTTGTATATTCCCAAGGGTAGAAAAAACATTGTGACTTGGCTTGGCTGTGACTTACTTCTTTTGCATTTGTTCCCCATTGGAGTAAACTGTTGGGTACATATCTGCAACCTAAATTTGAATTCTGACCATTTTTCCTCAGTATTTTTGCCTTTAAATAAAGTATCCCAGTTTATGTGTTGCATTGAAGCCCGTAACAATTTGAAGTTTAAAATTAAGAGTTTTGGTTGAACCTATACAGTTTTGCTTTGCCAGACTAATCTCAAATGTAACCATGTTGTGATCACTGTTTCCAAAATGTTCTCTTACCTTTATATTGGATACCATTTTTGCATTATTCGTTATCTCACTAGGTCTAATACATTGTTATTTCTTGTTGCCACTTCCACCATTTGTGACATGTAGCTTTTCTGAAGCATGCTCACAAACCTGCTTCCTTAGCACTCCGACAGGTCTAATTTTTCCAGTTGATATGTGGATAATTAAAATCTCCCATAATTATAGTATGCCCAAGCTGGGCAGCTTTCCTCATTTGCAATAGCAGTTGGGCCTCAACATTGTCTTCAACATTTGGTGGTTTGTAGCATATACCCACCAACACCTTTTTTTTTTACCTTTTACACCATATTTAGTCTCAATTTGTACCCACAAGGACTCCACAATTTGGCCAGTTTCCTCACTAATATCACCCCTCAAAACTGGATTTAGCTCTGGTTTCAAATATAAGCACACACCTCCCCATTTTCTATTAATCCTGTCTCTCCTAAATAGGGAATAGCCCTCTCTAGTTACAGCCCAGTCATGTGCTTCATTCCACCATGTTTCTGTTATACCAGTTATGTCCAATTGCTAATTAAACACCAGTAATTCTAGTTCTCCTATTTTATCTACCATACTTCTTGCATTTGCTAGCATAGAATTAATTTTGAAGTCTTTACATATATTACCCCGTACATGCCTTTTTTCTACCTCTTCATTTAATATGAGTTCCTACATTTATCCCCACCCTTTCTCCACCCCCCTGATCATTTACTTGGACCCGGTTCCTATCTGCTCTATCTACCCAATTTTTGCTATCTACACCCTTCCTAGTTTAAAAACCTTGGTTGTATGAGACATACAGTTTGCCCTTCCTAATCACCTAGCCATCCCATCCATCTATTTGGACAATTTTTGTATACCATCTATCTGGAGTTATTTTTGCTTATACTGCTATATGGTACCTATAGTACGTAAGGGACATTTATTTATGTAGAGGAGACGTTTTATTATTAAATTTATATCTCTGTGTTACATATGGTGTTTAATAAATTGTGTATTTTATTAAGAGGCACTTGTGCTTTCCTTATCTTTGTTTTCTTTCTTTCTTTTATTCTAGTCTGATTACTGTCAGAATACTTGGAAAGCAGCATATAGTCCCTCTGTTTTTTTTTTTTATTGTTTCTTACTTAAGGGGTATAGCGAGTATAGGGGCGCCTTCCTTACCCAATAACAGTGTTTGGTGGTTAAACAATAGAACTGTTTACATATGGAGTGATGTCTTGGGCTTCTCAAATTCCTGTATCATGTATGTCTCTGTTTCTAGTATCTGTCACTATTGGCCTCAGTCACAGTTCATGTCAAGGTCACTCTGTTTTTTAAAGTAAGAATTTTATTGAAAGAAAAGTTGTTGTTTTTTTTGGATTAACAGTACAATTTTACAGAGTCATTGAACCAACAAGATGCATCAACAGAGAAGAACAATGCAATTGTACACACATATAAAGAAACACCACCAACGCAGCGCTCCCTGCAGTGTCCCACTGCAATAACGGCATGGTTAGGAAAGTGCATCGAAAAGAGACATAATATATTAATAAAAAGACACATTTTGCAGTAAGTAAAGAATACAGAACTTAAGAAAAGAATAAGAAAGGAGAGACAGAATCAAAGAAGGGACGGGAAAGTTTAAGAGGGTAGGGGAAGGATGGGAAAGGAAAGGAAGAACGGACTACTACAGAAAATCAAGTCCCACTGCAGCCATGCTCCCATGACCACCATATGCGATCATAAAGATCTAACTGTGAGAAAGATAATGCTGTTTTTCCATCTGTGGATTGTGGCCAATTAGTAGGCATAATTCCGGAAAGATGGAACTTCAGTGGACTTCCACTTCTTAGCTAGAAGACTCTTAGTGGCTATAAGAATTTGTCCCACAATTATTTGCAAAATTAATTGTCAGGACAACAGGAAATATGTGAAACAGAGCAACTTCCGGGGTTGCAGGTAACTGGATGAGAGTCAACTTCCTCAATAAGTCAAAAACTAGAGTCCAAAATGGCTGAAGCACAGGGCATGACCACCAGGTGTGTGCCATTGTCCCTACACCACAGCAATTCCTCCAACACAAACAAGATGCAGATGGATACATATGTGCAAGACACGTCGGCACCAAGTACCATCTATAAAGGATTTTCCTAGCCAACTCTACATGGTTAGAGCAATGTGAACCCGAGAGGGAGTATAAAAGCCCGTTTCCATTGTGAAGCGGGGATCTGGTAGCCCAACTCGCCCTCCCAAGAGGTCATGAAAGGGAATCATGAAGGCAGGCCATCCATAAGTGGAATAGCATATCGGCAAAGAGAACTCAATGGGCAATGATAGGCTTCTGTGAGTATATGAGGAAGTGGAGACTGATGCAACAAAGAGTTAGTAGGGTTCTATAGCGCGTGCCTTACCTGTAAATATTTGTAAAGATCTCCATTCGGCAGGTCAAAACGTAGCAGCAAATCGGTATATGACATCAATGAACCGTCCAAAAAGATCTGATGCAAAAAGGAGATGCCTGCGCCACACCAGGAAGCAATGTTAGCAAGAGGAATAATGAATTCTAAGGTCCTTAAGGGGGAAGCTGGAGTCAACTGAGCCAGCTCTGGAACTAAAGAAGCATGTACCCTCCAAACCATAACCAATAATCTCGTGCTAGGCAAGAACGTCTTCGTAGAGGGGCATAGAGAAGAAGGAAGCCACAATATGTCACATACCCTGTGGGGAAATGTCTGGGAATCTTCCATATCCACCCAAGCCACCTTACCCGGGGGACAAGGGAAAGGAAGTTCTGAGTAGGGATGGGCGAAAATTCCTGCCTCACACTGAAATTGGCAAAAAACGGCACTTTCCACTTGGTGAAAAATTTCCTGCGAAAAGTGCCAATCTTCTGCCTTTTTCCACTTTTTTCGCCTAGCTCATTCCATTGAAATCAATAGGAACATAGACGTTACACACAACACATAGCAAATATTATTTTATTTCCCAAAGGCATAGTATAAAAGGGACATGAGGGTACCTGTGTTGTTGTGGTGTGGGGAAAGAATCAGTTGAACAGGGGATGATTTTTTGGGGTGGATTGTTTACTGGGTTTGGGGGGCACTTAATAAAAAAGAAATCCTAAATAAAATAAAATAGAAACCATAAGACATGGTATAAAGGGGTGGGTGCCTGTGTTGGTGAATGAATGAATCATTTGAACAGGGAATTTGTTTTTGGGGGGTTCTTGACTGTTATTGGGGGGACAGTTAATTAAAAAAATAATCAATAAAATAAGAAATTTGTATGTAAAATGATAGAGACAGGAACCTCTTGACATAAGCTGCCACTGGGGTGGACTGATACTTCACTTGATAGAGTATTTTGTAGAGGATGATTTGTTTGATTTGTTGTTAGAGGCCTTTGTAGGACTTAGACTTATTAGATGTCCAAGCCTTGAAGAAACATTGATTTGTAGGACTTAAGCTTGTTTGGCACAAGCCCTAATGAAACATTGATTTGTAGGACTTAGGCTTGTTAGAAACAAACCCTCCAAAAAAATTTTTTTTTTTTTTTTCAAAACACAAACCCTGAGAAAGAAATGAAAATGCCCTACTGGCCTAATGCCATCAGGTCGTGTTGGCCAGTGGCCACTGTCAAATGTCCTCCTGAGTTGCAACTGCTGTTCGTACTGCTGCTGCTGAGTTGTTTAAGCAGCAGGATGATTAGGCAGCTCAAAGGGAATGGGATCAACAATAGCAGTAACATGGGTGATGGATGATGAAGGTTCCACTTGCCGCCCACAACTAGCTTAAGTGATGCGTCTGAGGCAGCAGCAGCACAATAATTAGCCCCTAGCATATGTGGAGAAAAGAAGAAGTTGGCCATTAAAATTTCTCCATCTGCCCCTCCTCCAAAATCATCATGGGTGTGCTGTTATTAGAATATATTTTTCCCTTGAGAACAGGGACAGCGGGTCTCATCAGCAACTGCAATGTGCACAGTTTGTGTGTGTGTGTGTGTGTGTGTGTGGTACATAACATCTGGGGGCACAACTGTATCCAAACACCATGACACCTGAAACCAAGTACTGCTGCTGTCACTATACCCCTTTTCCAGACCAGCTAAGGACACATGACAACTTGCTGACAGTTTAATAGTAATGATGAACCCTCCCTGCCACCATTTTAGCATATTCTGCAGGATGGAATCTCTTCAGATGCAGCTTGAAGCACTGCTTGCGATTCTCCTCCACCACACTGGCATGTGTGGTCAGTGCACCACACAGTGTGCAATGGGTATAGACGAACTGCCACATCCTAACATCAACAGAGTGGCTATCATTTGGCAGGGGAGGTAATGAAAGAGGTGGATTGGCAGAAGATGTAGTTACCCTAGAAGGTGATGGCGAGCTTTTTGTTTTACTCATCCTGGAACTTCCAGTCTCTGCCTGGTTATTCTATTCCTCTTCCTCTTTGATCTCCACCTCACCTCTTGTTGCCTTTCTGGAGAGTCAGGGACAGCAAAAGAGGTGCTTGATTTCTGTGGTGGGTGTTTGTCTTTTACATGTTTAATGTAAATCTCATGGTGTCTGTGTTTCATGTGTGATATCAGAGCGCTTGTGCCAAGGTGTATTCCCTGCTTTCCTCTTTTCACTGACTTATCAGCAATGGCACTATGCACACTTTGTGACAACTGCACTGTGCCTGCCCCAACAGAAAAATTGTTCCACACCCCTGATGACTTCAAGGAGAAGGGAACAGATGGAGAAGAATTGCCTCTTTCTTCATGTTCTCCACATTCCTCTTTATTGTCTGTGGCAGTGGATAATGTTGCTGCTGTTGCTGCTACTGCCTCAGATTCAGCACTGCAACTAGGATCAGGAGTATTGCTACTGCTGGCAAGTGGAACCATCACTTGTTGACCCCATTCCCACTTTATCCATGGTGGTCTGTGGCACACTAGCCTGCCCCTCAGCATCCTGCTGTCCTTGCATCTCAGCATCAGAAGTTGCATTTGCAAATTCCTCTAATTCCAAAATGTCATTGCTAGTGGTGGTAGTGATGCCCATCCTCATTCCTGTCTCCCATTCCTTCTCAGTTTCTGTTAAAAAGGCCATCAATGTCTTACACCCCAGCTTCTCCAGCATCATCATCATTACCACCACTAATCCCTACATGCTGTTGTTCCTGCTGCTCTGTTCCAGACATCTCACTGCTCATTTCTGACCTCTTAAGGATCATGTTCAACTTCGTCACTGTAGTGAAGGGAACTCTCTGAGCCAGAGGAATGGCGTGGGGTCCCTTAACCGCTAGTCTGGATGCTCTCAAATGTTTCCCCTACCACTCCGGCAGCTTCGCCATTACTACTACTATTACTAACACCAACCACATCAAGTTCAGTCACAGAGTTTTCCTCCTCAGTCTCACAGTCACTAGTAATATGAGGACATTTTTGATTACCCCCTCCTTCATTCCTAATGCTAACAAGCTGCTGGACCTTAGTAGCAGTAGTACGAGCACTGGCAGGACTGCTTTGGAATGGCAAGTGTGATTTAGGGTGCCTTGCTGTCACACTTGGCATCATTTTCTCCTTTACCCTCAAGTACCACAAGAAACACTAGCAGCAGGCAAAGTATTGGTGGCAGCAGGTTCAGTACTAGCAGCAGGTTCAGAACTGGCAGCAGATTCAGAACTGGCAGCAAGTACAACTCTAGTGTCTGCAGGTACAGAAATGGTGGCACTGGCAGCAGGGGCAACACATCTGGCAGCAGGTACAACACTAGTGGCTGCAGGAACAGCAGTGGTGGCACTGGCAGCAGGGGCAGC
The DNA here is from genome assembly GCA_037306005.1 of Rhinophrynus dorsalis. NCBI lineage: Eukaryota > Metazoa > Chordata > Amphibia > Anura > Rhinophrynidae > Rhinophrynus > Rhinophrynus dorsalis. The sequence goes on from CM074721.1 coordinate 372,621,524, forward strand.
ATGTCTTTCAGCATGAACAGGCAGATGACCTGTCCTGCTCTCACTAGCACTACCCTTTTCTCCCTCCCTTCCCTTTCCCTTTTCTCCCTTCCTTCCCATTCCCTTTTCTCCCTCCCTTCTCATTAAATTCCCCAAGATCCCTTGGGGTGATTAGGGGGACTGGTTTTAAAGTGGATTTTCCCATGAATAAAGTGGATAACAGCGTGGTTTTCGTGAAATTTCTCACGGGAACATGGCAACAACTTTCATCCATCTCTTATTCTGAGCCATCCAGGCTGCTCTGTAATAATGGACGAGATAGAGAAAATCTCCAGTCCTCCCTGTCGAGTAGGCAAAAGAAGCCATCTATTGGATACCTGGGAATTGTGAGAGCCATGAATATATCTCAAAATATCAGTTTGTGTATCCTTTAGAAAAGACAGGGGAAATGAAATAGGCAAAGTCCGGAACATATACAATAATTTTGGTAAGATATTCATTTTGATGGGCGCTATTCGTCCGACCCAGGACAACATGAATGATGAACAATGACAAAGATCCTGTCAAAGAGAATTCCAAAGCTTCTGTAAATTCACGGAGAAAAGATCCTCAGGGTTCCTCGTAAGCTGCAACCCAGATATAAAATGGAGTCCCTTTTCCATTCAAAATGATACTGCAACTGCAACTTAGGCAACATGCCCCTATCCATTTGTAATGGAAGCTCTTGAGTCTTAGACTGGTTCACCTTATGATAGGAGACCGTACTAAAAAGATGCAGAAAGTCCATGAGTGGAGGGAGGGAATCCTCCGGATCCCTGAGCGTGATTAGAATGTTGTCAGCAAAAAGTCCTAACTTTACCTCCCCGGACCTCGAACACCTATACCCGCACACAAGATCATAGTTCCTTATCAATGAAGCAAGAGGCTTGAGGGAAAACGCATATAAAATCGGGGACAAGGGACACCCCTGCCAAGAACCATTAGTAACAGCAAAAGATTTCGATAAGAAACCTGCATAGGAGACCCTAGCAGACGGGTCCGAATATAATGCCATTATGGCCAGGGGGAAAACAGAACCAATCCAAAACTGCCCTCAAGTATTCCCAATGAAGGCAATCAAACACTTTTTCGGCATCAATAGCTAACAACAGGCTGTTAGTTTTTTTCAGTGTGAGCAGCATGCATCAGGTTCACTATTTTCCTCGTGTTATCCAAGGCTTGCCTACCCTTCACAAATTCCACTTGATCATAATGTAATAGGGAAGGTAAAAAATCACTGAGCAGCATTGCCAGGATCTTAATGCATAACTTCAGGTCAGTATTCAATAGGGCAATTGGTCAAAAATTTGGACAATGAGTAAGGGGCTTCCCTGGTTTAGGAAGGGCAAAAATATGGGATGTGAGCATAAAGGCGGGAAAAGATCCTCTCTCTCTATAGAATGTGAACAGGAGTTCTAGATACGGAGAGAGCAAGTCACCAAAGGTCTTATTATTATAAAAATTAGAAAAGCCATCCGGGCCAGGTGCTTTCCTAAGAGGGAGAGTTTTAATAACTGACTGGATCTCCTTAATAGTGAAAGGTGCCTGAAGATGATCGTACTACACTGGGGCTAAATTTGGTACATCAACCTTATCTAAGAAAGTGTCAATATCCTGCATCGTTGGTTGCAGAGTGGATACGTCGGAACCGAGGATGTAAAGACTTGCATAATACTGAGCAAAAGCATCCGGAATCTGCGCAGGGTTCAGTACCTTTTCACCTGTGGTAGACACAATAAATGGGATAGCCTTCTTCGCCTCTTGCTTCCTAAGCTAATTAGCTAATAATGCACCAGCTTTACCCCTTGTGTATAGTAAGTCTGATTCAGCTTTGTAAGCATCAGTTGAGTTCAAAACAAATGAATATCTGAAATTTCCTGTTTAACTAAAGCTATTTGTCTACTTCTCTGATTCACAGGGGACTGCTTATTGAATGTCTCTAGGGCAGACAGGTCAGAGGACAGTTTTTCCAATCTCTCCTCCCTCCACCGTTTTTCACCTGCGGCATGTGAAATGAAATGCCCCCTCAAAACTGCCTCATGGGCCTCCCATAGAGTCACCGGAGATGTGCCAGATGCATCATTCAGCACAAAAAACTCCAGGAGAAGCTTCTCCATCACCATCTTAGTATTAGGGAGGGCAATCAAATAATCATTAATCCTCCAATATCCTGAACCCCGATAATTAAAGGTCTCAGCAATTTCTAAGGATAAGGGAGCATGATGCGACCACTGAATTATCCCAATATCGCAACACAATACTCTCTGCAATAAAGCCTTATCAACACAAAAATAATCCAGCCGAGAGTAAGAAGAGTGTTATACACAAAAGGGGCAGGCAGGCACTGGAAAAATAAACAAACCGAGATCCCTCTAAATAGAGTGGTGCACTCTTAGACTAATATATACCATAACCACCACAAAGAGGGAAAAGAAGATTCTCTATAAGGAAAGTCTAGTAAATGAGGCAATCTCTCAGGATGAACCAATATATCAAATATATATACATTTTATTAAAGACAATTATATACACAGATGTTTTAAAAACAATTTAAAAATCACATTGAGAGGGTACTGGATATGATAAGTAAACAGGTACACATATACAGCTATACAATACCTCTAACCTGTCTATAGATATAAAGTGGGCATATAATCCTCCTATGCTAATTAATATTTTAATCCAATGTCACAAAGTACTATATACCTGTACATAACAAAGTGCAAATGCAAAATGAGATGTAAAAGACTAAAAAGTCTAATACACCTAAAACACCTAATATGTTCAAAAAGTGCAAATAAATATATGTATTAAATAATAATAATAATAATAATAAAAAGTACTAGTACAAAAAAAAGTATATTTTTTCCTCTGATGCTTACTTATTATTATGATTTTTCTTTTGTACTAGTACTTTTTTTTTACTTTTTTTTTGTTTAAAAACCACATTGAGAGAGTACTGGATATGATAAGTAACAAAAAAAAAGTTAAAAAAAAAAGTACTAGTACAAAAGAAAAATCATAATAATAAGTAAGCATCAGAGGAAAAAATATACTTTTTTTGTACTAGTACTTTTTATTATTATTATTATTTAATACATATATTTATTTGCACTTTTTGAACTTTTTCAACGTCTTTCCCCAGACTTCCCCACCCAGCACAGAGACAATAACAGCAAAATCAGCAAGCAAATAGGTCCCTAGCTGCCTGTGTCTTGCCAGTCAGTCACATGGAATTTTGGAGTATTTGAGGGTCAACCTCCTTCCTCCCTTCTTATCCCCTAGAATGCCCTCAGATTGTCCTAATAATCTAAATGACTCCCTAAACTAAGCTTCAATTCCCCTCTATTTGCCTATCTCCCCTAGCTCAAAAACATGCTGCTCTCTCCTCTCACAAACACAGAATGTCTGCTGTGAGAGCCTGAGATCCTTTTATATGGCTGTAGAAAAATTTATTGTGCTGGAGAAATATTTTTCTTCCCATTGATTTAAACGGGCGGAAGAAGCAGAAAAACAGCACTTTTCACAGGAAATTATGCAGAAAGTGCCATTATTCGGCGATTTTAGTTTGAGGTGAAAATTTCCGCCCATCCCTAATTAAGACCCTTAATATTTAGAGATTTTATCTTAAGACCCATTACTACACGAGGAAAGTGACATAGAAGATTGAACAACGGAACTGCCAAGGCCAGCCGTAGAGACCAGTTGTACAGAGAATATATGGTACAGACTCAGAGAGGAAGCTAGGTTCCAGGAATGGTATAGGCAATATTCTATCAACCTCACATTCCAGCGAGAACTATAGAGTCCATCCAAAGGGTAAGAGCAAGAAAAAAAAGGGGCCAGAGGGAAGGAAAACAGATAGGGGTGGGGGCACAGAAGAAACATAGGAGCGAAGAAGAAAAGAAAGAAAAATAGAAAAATTAAAGCTCCCCAAGGAGCAAAAAGGTATAAGTGCAATGGTCAGTAAATTAACCATAGATAAAATTAGTAACAGCACTGGTCTCATAACCAAAATGAGATGGGGGTTGTAGAGATGACAAGCCACGATTGCAAGCAAATCAGGAGGGTCTGCAACAGCGAGCCCAGGAGAAATGATAGAATCAAACATAAAGAAACATAGGTCAACTGACAAAAGAGAAAGAGACAAAGCGAGCCAGAGGAGGGGGAAAAGTAGGAGAGACCATGATCCACCAAGTGAGGAGGCAGTCAAGGACCCAAGAGGGCAAGAGTAAGGCCACCGGCCCACATGGAGCAGCTAATCTCAGTATTTAGGCCTGTGGCCTCAACCAAAGACCTATATACTTTGTACACATCACAAGGAGCAAATGCAAATATGTAGTATCGCAAGGGTAAACTCTCAGAAACCCACCCACAATGCCCCTTTACAAAATCCCAACACAATATCCCGAACAGTGAAAAGCCCTCGGTCTCTGGCAGGCCATCCAGTAGGCATCCCAGAGCATGATCCGATCAATAACATAAACCAGCGTCCTCCCCCTAATCAAGAGTTTCAAAGGATAGTCACCCCTGCACCCCTGCGGGCACACTCCCATTACCCAGTCAATCAAGCCACAGGATCACAAGGGAGGTCAAGAATCCTGCCGACCACATTCAATGTGAAACCTAAAAGTCCCATCCTGCCACGACCACCGCTTCACCCAATAGTGCAGGTCATGGAGTGAGGGAGACAGAACCAGAGAGTTAACAGAAATACAAAAGGACAGGTGGCAAGATCATTTTCACTCTTTTTTTTTTTCTTCCTGTTGTTAATTATGCATCGCAGCTCTCAAACATCTGTCTCCTCTACCACCCCGCCACCCACCAACCACAGGTACCTGGTACTGACAGCCGTACCGGAGTAGGCAGCTCAACAACCCAAACCAACTATAGGTCAAATGCAGATGCCTGCTATGCAACAGCACTGCTCAAACATCACTCATAAATCACACATAAATTCAGGGGTTCCCCCCAGCACAGGAACAATCAGTGCCGTGGCCCAGCCCGTGGCTGCCAGGCAGCCTCCACCTGACTAACAGAGGGGGATGACCCCACAGCCCCAAGGCCCCACCGCCTCCCTGAGATCTCCACACAGGCAACATTAAATTGTGGCAGTATAAAACATTGCAATGTAAACTGTAACATATACATATTGTAGGTCTCAATACATATTAAACAAAGAAATTATATATAACAGCCGTAGAGACATCCCCAATGTAGGTGTCATCCTGTGGCAGTGTTAGCACCACACATTATCAATGTCCACCTCCTCCAGGGCTGACAGAAAAGTTCCTTAAGAAGACACGGCAAAGGCACAATCTTCAACAGAGGGAGTGGGACAGCTAGTCAAAATCTGTTAGGGTCAACATGGTAAGGGAAAACAAATGCCTTCGTCCCCAGCAGACTCCAATTCCAAAGATACTAACAATGTCTTCAGCCCACAGACAATCCAGCCACAGGTAAGGATGGATCCTCTGGATGATTCACAGGAGCAGCGCGTGTCGCAGACCATTCCCTAGCGACTCTTGGGCCAGGTTGCTGTTAGTGGTCTGCTGTTAGTGGCCTGCATATCCCAAGTTTGGAGGATCCGCACACCTTCCTCAGGAATAGTAAAAACAGTAGTGGCGCCATTTCAGGTCACAATTGCTCTTGCAGGAAGGCCCATTTATACTTCAACTCTGCTTGTCACAGAGCGGCCGAAAATAACTGGATGCTGGAAAACAGGGCTGGTAAGGGATTGTGCATGCAGCCCACCTTGAGAAGTTTCTCCTTCACATGGAAGTAATGAAGTCAATTATAACATCCAGAGAGTGCTCTTCAGGTAAGTTCCTAGGTCTGGATAGCCTATGTATCCGGTCTATTAACAAATCTTGATAAGAAAAGTTAGGAAGGAGGCTGAAGAAAAACTCCTGCACCTAGTCCTTGAGATTCACTGGTTGGATATCATCAGGAATCCCATGGATCTGAACATTGTTGTGGCGTGACTGATCTGCGAGGTCGTTCACTTTCTCACTCAGATACTGCACTTCTTATACAAGATTTGAATGTTTGTCAGATAGATAATTATGGGCCTCCACCATCTCATCCACTTTAGTCTCCACACAGCATGTTCTCTCACCAAGTTCCCTGATTTCTCTCTTAAACTCGGTAATAATTGCTTTCATGTCCCCTTTAATTTGGGTATGAAGAGACTTCAACATACTTTTAATTTCTCTCATGGATGGTTCAGTCAACCGGAAAGACGTAGAGGCCGCCTCATCGAGCTCTGACAGGTCCTCATCCGCAAACGCTGCCCAGGCACCATCTTGAGAAAAGGTCCCAGAGAGTTTCTGGGCTTTTTTTCTTCTCTTTCAGCATGAGGTATTTGAGCATTTGCCCCTGGTTCCTCTTGTTCCGATTATTAGCCACCATACAAAGAGTTTGCCAAAGAATATATGCCTAAATCCCAACTCTGTAGGCTGATTACTCCTCGGCAGAACAGGAGCTCACCTACTGTGCTGCCATCTCTGCTGTGTGCTAGGACACAACACCCCCCCCCCCCCGTTAGTGTCTTTTTTGTACTTTTTTGTAAAATAAACTTTCCCTGTCATTCTAGTATGTACAAACAAAATAACGACACCCTTCAGGCTGCAATTGCAACTGCGTCTACCCTTCTTTGCCTATCTATCCTTCCTTTATTTATTAATCGAGTCAGTGACAATACTGATATTTAACGGACATCTATTCCTAAACTGTACTGTAGTTGCAAGAAGGGTATTAGGTCTTACAGGGCTACTAGTTTATGTGTGCAAGTTAATTAGGTATAAATATAGCTTTAAAAAATATCTGAAAGACTGCAACCTGTGGTCAGGTGGACTGCATTTGGCCCACGGGCTGCGCATTGGACGCCCATGCTATATAGCTTAAACATTTTAAATGTGTACGCTCCTTAAGGTGCAAAGCCACTATATTTTTTTTTTCACATTTGTTTAATGGTACTGTACCTACTCAAACACTTCTGGATGCAACTAAAGAACTGAAACACATTCATCAAAATATAACATTAGTAAAGTAATTCATTGCGTGCTGGAAGAATGTGTATAAAAATTGATATTTTCCACAACATTACCTTTTCAATTAGCACAAAGTATTAAAGAGAAAAGGTTTTCCGATGTAAAGAGTCCAATTAGGAAGCAATGGATAAGCGTATAATTGAAACCTCACTAAATCTTTCTGGGTTATAATAAAGATGTAAGGCTGTTTTACCCAATGGCTGTTGGAACAAATACACAATGAAGAAGTGTTGCATAATATTTTGCTGTCATTGTGTTGGGTAAAGTAACAGTTTAATATGCGTTATTTTTACTGCTAAGAGCTCCTCTTGCTCAATGAGTGTTTTCACAAGTAGTTATAGGGGATCTCCAGCTCATGTTATAGGGGATCTCCAGCTCATGTCATCTATATCTACACAACATCTCTAGAAATCGATCTTTTCTCACAGTTTAGACTACAAAATGTTTATCCAAACACTTACCATATCCCACCTTGTCTACTGCAACATCCTACTAACTGGTATTCATTTCACCTGACTATCTCCAATACTGTCAGTAATAAACCCTATTGCAAAATAAATCAAGCTCACACATTACTTTTATTATGCTGCTTCTCCCTTCCATTCTGTATACAAAGCCCTTAGAAGCAGTGCAAACTCCTATATCTTATTTGTCTTTAAATACACATGTACTCACCATCTATGGCAGTATCCTCTCATTACTTCTTCCCATACCCAGCTGCAAGACTTTCCTCACCCATCTTATCAGATTCTGTCCAAGCCTTCAGATCTTCACCTGCTCCCTGAAAACTCCCCTCTTAAGGGAATTACTGTCCACATATCTAACTGAGTAGGGTCAGATATACATTTCAACTGTTCACCTTTGTGTCTTTCCATAAATTATTCTACTACCCTCATCCATATTAGAACTGCATCATTACTGGACCTCACCTGCCTCACCTCAGACAGACTTACCACCTGCCTGGACCACTGTATGCAAATCACTTCTGTCTTTCATTTATTGACAAGGCTATCTATGTGGCTGCAGCCACTTATAACTTGTAGCACAACCTACATATTTTTTGTATTGTATGTTTTATGGCCATTAGTCTTAGTAAGTCTGTTTCCTATCTATCTGTCAATCTATCTCTCGATCTATATGTTTATTTATCCTCCTTCTTTTTCAGTATACTTAAGTGAACATTTTGAATTCCAAATAAGACCGCATTGTTCTTAATGTTTTGTTATGTCTGAACACATTTTGAAAGCCCTAAAATGTTTTTCCTATATCTTTTTTCTAATATTCATTTACAACCACATATTCATCATCTTCGCCATCTTCTATCTGAATCATGTGTCTGAGCTTCTTTACTATAAAATGATGTTTGCACTGCATCCTACAGAGCTCAATAAAAGTATATTACTGTTGTCTCTCATGTTATATTGAGGTGAATGGAACAAGGTCCCCCTGGGATGGGGAAGAGGGGCAATTCCTGATATCATGTGACACACAGAACTTTTCAGAAAACAGCAGAGTGCTAAGTTATTATTAATAAATAATCATTTTAACATACACTGTAAAACTGAATTTTTAAACATTTTTATTTCTTTTATTTAAGGAAGCAGGGGAAAAGGAGGGATACAGAATGAAGAATAAGGGTAGGGGTACAATAAGGAACAAATGGTCTGTATAGCCAGTATAAAGAGCTTACAAAGCTACAACAATAAGATATATAGCAACCAACAAAGGTGCCACTGATGGAGGTTGATGGCCATAAGTGTATTGCATTAGAGAGGAGAGGAATAGAAAGTGTGAGGGAGGGATCAGGAAAGGGGGGGAAGAAGAGAAGAAAGAACAGGAGGGAACAGTCAGGGGAAATAATGAGGAAAGGAATAAGATCAAATAAACAGTCTCTGTAGCTCCAGTATCATAAAATGAAATCTAAGGATGAATGAAATTTGTAATAGGTGAAGGCAACGAAGAGGAAAAATCTTGCCATAAAGACCAAATCTCCATCCATGATCACTGTCCCAAGGAAGAATGTGCCGAGATTAGCACAAAGATCAACAAAGTGGATAGGAGAAGTAGCCAATACTGAACCGTAGGGAAACCTATGGGTTCCCAGAGTGCTGGAATGCATAGTTCCACTGGGTTTAACATATGGATAAATAGTGCCAATTTAGGACTTCAGGACCATAGGGTGGATGAAATTGAGAAAAACTTGCTCTGGTGTAAGCTAAAAAGGCATCTGAAGTAAAGAGCCTTTGAGATAATAATAATAACAACTAGCATTTATATAGCACCTTTCTCCCAGTGGGACTCAAAGCGCTTTCAGAGCACATTCTCAGAATTAACCAAATCGGCAGCTGAATAATAGATGTTATTATTACCCAATCAATGGTACTTATGTTATCGACCTCGGAAGGATGAGTTGACCCTGCCGGGATTTGAACCTGCAACCTTGTGGTTTGAACAGACTCTGTGGTCAGGGCATTTAACACTGAGTTATCTCACTTCAATCTAGACACCTCTTCCCAATATGGGCGTATCATAGGACAGGACCACCAAATATGCTCCAAAGACCCAGGACCATGGACAGTAAAATCATAGGAAAAAATTAATGCAGGATCTTGAGAATGTGATACCATCTATGAAGCAATTTGTAATTAATTTCCATAGTCAAAACATTCCTCAAGCTGAACACTATGTTTCTCAGAGCTACTTGCCGTTGAGAGTCAGAAATTGTAGTGCGTAGCACTGATTCCCAGTACAGTTTGGAAGAGATGTAGGGGGGACATCTCCAGTGAATAAGGGCACAATAAAACACTGATGTGGTCTGACATTTCGGTGAATGGTCCAGAAAAGATATGTTCAAGGAGTGTAAGGGGTCACAGACAGGGTGAACCAAGGAAGAGTTTACATAACTGTGAACATGCCTATATCTCAGTGGAGAGCTAGAATTGTGCCTGCAAGGTCTCATAGGAATGAAGGGTACTGTTGTCCAGAAGGTTCGAGATTAAAAAGGTGTTATGAGTGGTCCAACTTCTGAAAGCATCTCTATTGTCACCAGGGGGTGAAGTATGGGTTGTGAATGAGAGAGGTAAGTGGCGAGGGTCAGGTGGTATACTATCACAGTGCCTGTGATTCCTGTCAGTCTCATCTATGGCAGACACTGATTTGCTGTGTTGGTTTGGCCCGCCCCCTGGTCACCACCGGATTAGGACTAGGCTTGTCCAAAAGTACTGTACGTTCGAGTAACGTCTGTAGAGCCAGTGCCAATTGGTCCATGCGCTGCTCATGGACATCCATTCTCCAATGGATGTTCTGTGTGTTACTTTCACCCTTACCGTCTGAGGTCATGTGCCCTTTCATACTGTAAAGTTTTTTTAAGACTCTCACACCAGAGTGTGAAATAAAACACAATTTTATTAAAATAAGTTGAGGCAGAAGTACGCCCTCTAGTGGCGGTTGATATACACCAGTAGTAAGGACTAGTAGATACAATTGTAAATGCACAAATGAATTATAAGTACAATTACACAGCAGTAGAATTGTATATACCCACAGAGGGTTAAGTCCTTGATAACAGTCAGTCTCAGATGTGGATGTTTGGAACGCCCAGGGTGTTATTAGGCTGTGCTGGAGACCAAGTTCATCAAAGGCTGGATACAGAACTGCCTCGCCACGGTGTTCAGTAAGAAGAAGCACAGGAGTCCACGTAGCCCCCTCGGGCATACCTACTGGAACTGCTTCAACTAGTGCAAGTGCAAATAGCCCCCACGGGCGTGATTGGAACCGGCCTGCAATGCGAGAGCTGCCAAGCCTCCTCAGACTTAACCGGACACCGGGATATGACACGCTAGAGCCAACAGCCCCACGGGCGTAGTTACCGGAATTGCAAATGCTGATGCCTGTGCCTGCCACCACTCGGTATAGCGGAATCGCCCAGTAAACAAGAGAGAGTCTTAGGAGCCCAACCGGCCTAACGGATGTGAATATTCTGCAAGGATGTACGGAGCTGCCGACGGAGAGTGGCCAACTCAGCAGTAGTATCACCAAGAACGAGACTCTTACGGGAGTAGCGAGAGAGTGGAACCCAGGCGGCACTGCTAGGGTTAAATAGCACTTTTACTCGAGGCTTTTCAGCGGTATAGCAAAGTTCTGCAGTATGAGGGAGGCGTACATACGCACAACTCTGCACAGGTAAATACACTGCACTGATCGGAGTACACCAGGCAAGGCAGTCACACCAAAAGCTGGAACAGCAGATAGAAATGTTGCGGCGGCGAGAACTAGAACGCAGGTCGCTGTAGAAAGCAGGAGTCGGTCTTCGGAGCAGGAAGTCAGCCAGGCCGGGTTGGAGCACGCAGGAGGTAGTCATACAAGCCGGGTCATACACAAGCAGGAACGTCAGCCAAACCGGGTCAGGATCCAAGGGTGGTAGTCAGACGGGCCGGATCATACACAAGCAGGAACACAGGAGAATAGTCAGGACAAGACGAGTCGGTACACAGGAATCCGGAACACAGGAACACAGCAACAGTATAACTGGCTCAGAAACACCACGAAAGGGCAACTGACAGATGTGCTAGCCAGGTATAAAAAGGTCACCAGGGGGCGGGCCAAACCAACACAGCAAATCAGTGTCTGCCACAGATGAGACTGACAGGAATCACAGGCACTGTGATATATACTCCGGGAATCTACGATGGAGGTCATTGAAGTTATGTAAGAACACAGATCAGATCATATTTGAATTAGGAAGAATAGGACGATGAGTTTGAGGGTACCAGGGTAAGCAGAAGAGAGGATAGGGAGCAGACAAGTCAGCCATGAGATGCAACCACAGCATCTCCTCCTTCCTCTTTGCACCCCGCCAACACCAACATCTTTATTCTAGCAGGTTTTGACCCCCTAATAAACCGATTTATCTGCCGTTGTAAGATAGGTAGTAGGAAGCTGAATAGGCACAGTGCGGAAAAGATATAGAATTTTTGGTAGTGACCACCTTCACCAGGTTGTTCTTACCCACCCAAGACAAATAAAGTTTGGACCATCATAGAAAATCAGAGAAGGTAGATTTGAGAAGTGGCAAATAATTGAGCCAAAACAAATTGCTAGGGTGACAGGTCAGAACCACTCTAAAGGGAAGCCATCTGTGCCAGGGGCCTTACCAAAGGCCATTTGATTAATGGAAGAGGAAATGTCCCACTCCATTATTATGTTCTCTAAAGTTGCAGATTGCAGTTTAGCCAGGGAATCTTCTGCCAAAGTAGAAAGGAGATTCTATAAAGATTCAAATAGCTTCAAAATGTATCAGCTATAGATGGAAAGTTCTGAACCAACCATTTATCCTGCATCTCAACCTGATTAATATTCCCTGGTGTGGCACTGTCTTTTAGTTGCATAGTGAGAAGTCGCCCAAATTTATTGTTATACTCATAATATCGTGCCTGCGAGTGAGTAAAAGCTTTTGTGGTTTTAGTGCGGAAAGTGTTCATCAGTTGAGTGCGAACTTGGTTGAGGGAATGCAATAGTTGTGGCTGAAGGGACGCTTTATGTTAACTGTCTAGGGGCTGGATTCTATTACAGGTGCTAATTTTATCACTGCTTTTATCTCCAGTTTTTTCCATAGACTTCAATAGGAAAATGCTTGATAAAACGGGTGTTAACATTTAGCACCTGCAATAGAATCTAGCCCTAGATCTGCAATAGTCACCAATAAGGATTTAACCTCCTTATCCTTATCCCATTTTAAGCGTGCAGAGTGCTTGATAAGAGGCCTTGTAAACAGCTTGCCACACAGATAGCTAACAGATGATAAATTAAAGGGAAAAAATTCTGTAATGACAGAAGTAAGTGTCTGTGAGAGCAGAAGGATCAAGGCGCCAAGTAGAGTGTTTAGAGAAGGCTAAGGGAATGTTTAACTTCATAGTGATTGGGGATTGGTCTGACCATGTCATAGGGAGAAAATGGGTATCTGCCAGAAAGTGAAGATGGGCTTGAGAGAGGAGCAAGTGATTAATGCGAGAGTAAGAATTAGCAGAAGAGAGTAAAAGGTGTAATTGTGGGAGAACGGGTGCTGGGTATGTCACTCATCAATCAATCCCAAGTCCCAGGGGGATTTCTGAAGTTTCAGAAGGAGTGAAGATGGGAGAGAGGAACACTGTGAGGAGCAGTTAATCAAAGGGAAGATAGACACATTTAGGTTTCCTCCCACTACTACCAGTCCCCTCCCAATGTCCTGCAATGCATATAACGTAATAGGAAGGAACCTTGACCAATATTTGGAGAATATATGGATGCAAAGGTCAAGGTCAGGTCCCCAATCGAACCTCGAATAAAAAGGTAGCTACCCTCAGAGTCCTGCAGTTGAGAATCTAGTACAAAGGGAACAGTGGAGTAAGATACCAACACCTCTTTTCTTAACATCAGTAGAGCTACAGAATTGTAGAGGGAAGTCAGTCTTAGGGAGAGAAGGCAGAGAGAGGAAAAATGAGTATCCTTTTAGAAGCAAACTTCGCTATTCTGCAGTTTGCAAGTCCGCAATAACATGCTTCTTTTAAAGGGAGCGGTGAGACCCTTCATATTCTTGGAGATCAGAGACATGGTGAAATCATCCAATATCCAAGACATACCAAAGTGATAGGTATGAGTAGGAGGGCTGATGCAGTAAGAGATCACAGAGCTGCCTGGGGTAGAGAGAGAGGGTAAGAGAGATGAGCAAGGACAAGGGCATGCCTTTGTTTCTAATCACTTTAACAACAAAATGTAAATATTGAATAAAATGTTTTACACACTTTCAGAAATCGTGAACAAAAAAAATAACCTCTGAAACAAATATATGTCTAGTATGTAACCAGAATCTTGTAATTTGATACAGGTGAAGATGGATGAGCCTATAGCCAGGGGTTTAAAACAAGAAACTAACTTTACTAGAGGCATGTTTATCAAGCTTTAGTTTTCACTAGTATTGTAATCTTTTCTTGAATCTGTCTTGAATAATGGTGACAATGGGGATATGTGAAAAGTCTAATTTTGTTACTGGGGGAAATTACACAAAAAAGTTTTTTTTTTTTTGTTTGTTTTGTTTTGTTTTTGCTTTTCCTGTGGGAAATTCCAGCCATAGAAAATCCATTTATTTCTCTACTTTTCTGCCAATGCTTGAAATGTTCTTACGAGAAGTTTGACAGTTTCTGCCTATGTTTCTCTATTGGATGGCATTTTCCACCATCATAGAATCAAAAGCCTAAATTTCCCCCATTATTTAACAGTGTTCAGAGTTCACTGGAGTCTTAAAGGAAAATTTTAGAAAGACAGAAAGAGAGAGAGATTATGAGCAGGCACATAACACTGGAAACCTTGAAAAAATGTAAAACAATGCACAGTACAACAAGCCACTTCAATAGCATTCAACATACTCCTTCTCACACTCCCTTAAAATCATGGCTGTTGGAATATGTTTCACTGAGGACAGGAAGGGACTGTATAGTTCTGCATTGTGCACAGCGTTTTAAAACAAATATGAAGAAGGTCAAGAACTGGAATCATACAACTGGCATATCAGCAGTCACAGAGGATGTACAAATTACCAATATCAACCTTTGTGCACAAAGCAGATGCTGAGTATTGAACAGTACCCGCCCCAATGAAAAATAATCCCATACCCATGATTTCAGTACAGGGAAGGGTGGAAATGGATTTGGGTCATCAACTGTAAACAACTAAGGTGCCTTATTGTGCTTTTTACTACTGTACTTTCTTGCACTGCAATAGGTGGAAATCCATGATCAACTTTCTCACTACTCTGTATGTGTACACCTCACACACTTCTACCTGACTCTGATGACTGTATGTATATACCTCTTACACTGCTATCTGACTCAGATGACTGTATGTGTATACCTCTTATACTGTTACCTGACTCAGATGACTGTACTGTTGAGACAAGATCTCTTTAACTTGAAGGTGATGAGGTTCCTGTTCCACTTATCTGTAATGTAGCTTAGAATTACCCTTTAATTTATGTTTGTGAATTTACTTACTGCATAATTTTTTTGTGGCTGAATAAAAAATATTTCAGCCAAAACTTTTTGCACTTCTTTATTTGGGGGGAGGGCGCTTCAGATTTCTGTGCCTACAGGCTCCTGATATGTAAATCCAGCCCTGCCACCACCATCACCACCACCTATGTTAGACTGCTGTTTCCACTAAGAATCCAGAATGGCTTTCTATGATGAAGGTCCATGTTTTCTTCTAATTCCTGGGATGATGTTGTTGCTGTTGTACAAGATATCTGCAAGGGGGGCCCATTGACCAACCTATTACATTGTATCCTATTTCTCTCTCAGCCAGTGTGTGTGTGTAATATAATCTCCCCTCCCAGGGTACCATTTTTTTTGGATGACACTAGGTACATATACTCTAGGAAATCTAATGCCACTAAAAGAGTTAATAATCTCTGAGTGTAAAACTACTCAGTTTTTTTTCCCTACAGCACCACTTTCTTCTGGAATGTAATCTAGGCCTACATTAACATATTGAACAGTTGTTTGTAAACACTGAACAAAACAAAAAAAAATATGACATGAGTACATTTCTCCCTGTAGTTTTTACTTAATAAAACAATGAATTTACCTTTCAACCTTATATGATCAATTTATATCAATATATTAATTTCAATAAAAGTTATTTTTTTATGCTTGGAATGTTTACTGTTAATTCCTGGGTTCAATATTTCTCTTGAAATTCTATGCAGATTAAATCGGTTTTAAGGAGCTTGCAATGAATTATATTTTTAAGTACCAATTTGTCCTAAGTGAACCTATACTCAAGACTAACGAGGCAATAAATTCTTCTTCTTGTTAATAGCCAAGGTAGTGTGATGCAGAGAGACCATTGGGAGACAATGAGATGAAGCAGACTGTCCATTCTTATGATCTTGATAAAACTAATCAACCATAGACTTCATAATTACATAAAATAACCTGAGAGTGAATATCTCGTTACCTAGGTAGAGGATCTGTTGTATTTTAAGGGAGGTTTCTTTGGCACAATTCAGGTGCAATTCAATATATAGATTGATTATAACATTAATGGCATAGAGAAAGATAGCAACTGTCATATACAAGTTGAAAAATCTGTTTGTTTTCTGCTGGTTTTGGAAGAGGCATAACGTATCAAGTAATTCACTATAATATTTTTCAGTAATCCTTTAAGGACTTGAGGAATTAAGAATACACTGCTTTGCAATGTATTATACACCACTCTGATTCTTAAATGGTTAAGTAGGCTCATGCACCTTTCCTGCTTCAGCTGGACAAAAAAAAAAAAAAAAAAACAACTGCACAGTATAGCTGAAAGTAATGGAAATATTAAAGGTAACAAGTTAAAAAATCACATTTTATTTATCATTTACATTGCAGTGCAGTTTCAATAAAGGCATACATCAGCATGATCTTATTATAAATTTAGACTTAGTCAATCTTTTGTATCAATGGCTGGTTGAGATGATGGGAGTTATATTCTCTAACAGGTGGAGGTCCAAAGATCAACTGCCCTTGATGTACAGCATTAATCCTTGAACACTTGTGTTTGAGACGCCTCCACTACAATGCAGTATACTAAAAGTGTCTGTAGCATGTAAGGGCCATATGTCCAAAGGGCTAATGACAAAAAACTGTCTGTCATGTAACAAACAACTCCACAATTACCTGGGAATGGGACAGGGAAAGGGCATGGCTAAACTATTCACCAGTGTCATATAACAAAAAAGTTGTGTAAATGACAGAATTTGCATGTTAAGAAAAAGTATGTGGAATATGAAGTTCTGAATGTGAGAAACCTATAATAATTGAATGAAACACAAGCACAATTATTATAGTTACCTCTATATAAAGAAATTTTTGTCGTTACAACAATTTCAGTCAGGAATCATACTTCAATGACAAAACTACATTTTACTTACAACCTACAAATTGATTCTTACCCACATAACTGAATAACAATATCAATTAGCAGATTCAACATATCCAATATCAGATCTCTACCAGACATGACTGCGGTTTACTTTGAAAATGTCGCACACAAAAAAGCGTGTGACATAAAGGTGTAAGAAAGCGTGAGATTCTCATGTTGTGGCATTAAGCAGGTAGAAAAGCCAGCTGGAAGGAACTTCACACACCCTCAGACTCCCCTCACAGAGAGATAACAGCCAGATCAGGAAGGAATTTGGATAACAGCTTCCTGTCTCATTCAACCAAGATTTTGAGGTATTTTGAATAAAGCGCCTTTCTTCCTTCACACTCTCCGAAGGTACTCCAGACTCCATTAAAAAGGAGAACAAACTGCTTGCCCACAAGACTCTATAAACTACACTCTAACATGGTTTTATTTGCCTGTCCTAACTAGCTCAAATTTGTCCTGCTTTCTCTCTATGCCTGCAGAAAAAGTATGTAAACTTGCAAGGGGTGGGGAAAGTAAGTCTTACCACTGATTTCAATGCAATGAGCTAGGTGGGATAAAGCAAAAAATTTCCCGCTCAGTAGGAATGGGCTAAAACACTTCACCTCAAACCAAAATTGGAGGATAATTGCACTTCCCACAGGCATAGTATAAAAGCCGAGGGGGCCTATGTTAGTGTAGTGTGGGGAAAGAATCAGTTGAACATGGATTTTTTTTATGGAGGAGTTGTTGACTGGGATTGGGGGGAATAGTTAATAAAAAATAAAATTAAAAATAAAATAAGAAATTGGTACGTAATGTGACAAAGACAGAGACCCCCTGACATAAGCTGTGACTGGGGCAAACTGATACTTTACTGGATAGAGTATTTTGTAGTGGATGATTGGTATGACTTAGACTTGTTGTTAAAGGCACAAACCCCAAGGAAACATTGATCTGTAGGACGTATTAGAGGCACAAGCCCTGAGGAAAAATTGATTGGTTGTAGAACTAACTTGTGTTAGGCCCAAGCCCTGAGGAAACATTGATTTTTAGGACTTTGGCTTGTTAGTGCTAATTAGTCCCCACCACTTCAGGTATATGTAGAGAAAAGAAGTTGGCTAATAATGCTTCTCCACCTGCCCCTCCTTGAAAATTGTGAGTGTGTTATTGGAATATAAATGTTTCCCTTGAGAGCAGGAAGAGGATGTGCCTCTCATCAAAAACTGCAATGTGAACAGTGTGTGTAGAAAGAATGGGCACATCAGCACTCACATCAAATGCCCGGCACAACTCTAACTAAACATTGTGATGCTTAAGGATCCCAATGTGAAATCATCCCATCATAAACCAAGTACTGCTGCTGTAACTATGCCCCTTGTCCATGCCCCAATAAAGACACATGACAACTTGCAGTTTTAATAATAATGATGAACCCTCCCTGCCACCAGCTTAGCATATTTTGTGGGATGGAATCTCCTCAGATGTTGCTTGATTCCCTGGTTATGATTATCCTCCCCCATATTGCCATGGGTGGTCAGTGCATCACAAAGTGTGCAATGGGTGTACACGAGGTGGACCATCAGAAGATATAGTTAAATCTTCCCGTGGTCAGACCCTAGAGCAAGAAAGTGATGGCTCACCATAGAACTTTCAAGCTCTGGTTGGGTTCCTCTATTCTTCCTCCTCTTTGATTTACACTTCCCGTCTTGTTGCCTTTGGAGAAAGTCAGGGGTAAAGCAACAGTGGTGCCCAATTATTTTTGGTGGGGGTTTGACTTTAACATGCTTCACATAAACGTCATGATATCTGTGTTTCATATGTGTAATGAGAGCTGTTGTAGTGTTGTGCCAAAGGGCGTTACCTGCAGCTCAGTACCATCTCTGATGACTACACTGTGCCTGCCCTAAGAGAAAAATAGTTTCTCACCCAGAACCTCAGTGGAGGAGGGGAAAGGTACAGAAGAATGGCCTCTTTCTTATTCTCCTACACATTCCCCTTCACTGGCTGGGGCAGAAGATGATGTTGCTGCTACTGCCTCAGAATTAGCACTACAGCTAGGACAAGGAGTATTGCTGCTAGCAAGTAGAACCTGTCCTAGTCCCATATCACTACTTCAGGACCCCATTCCACTGTGGTCTGTGGCACACTAGCCTGCTCCACAGCAGTAACAGGAATTACAGCAACAGTCTCACTGCTGCTGCTGCTGGTGATGCCCATCCCCATATCTGTCTCTCATTCCTTCTCGGTTTGGGCTAAAAAGGCCATTAAAGTCTCTTCCACCCCAGTACCATCATTCTCATCATCATCACCAGTCCCTCCATGCTGCTGCTGCTCTGTTATAGTCTCACCGGTTGGAGGTGATGGCAAATGTGACAGAGGGTCTCCTACCGTCACACTTGTCGTATCTTGAGCTGAAAAAGGCAGACGGGCAGCACTAGCAGCAGGCATGGGCAGCTGATCTGTGCAAATGGTGATGGTATAACTGCTGCTAGCCACCAGGTCTGCCTTCCTCAGTATTATGTGCCATAGGAACAATGTAATTTGGGGAAGGGGAATTACAGGGTCAGGGGATGATATGGGCTCCCTTGACCTCTAGTTTGGCCACTCCACATCACTTCCCATACCACCTCAGAATAAATAAGAGGATCTACTATGGTCACACAAGTCCCTCCAGCTGCTTCACTATCTTTTACAGCAACCACATCAGTTTCAGACTCTGAGACTTCCTCATTACTAGTATCAACCCCTGCCTCACTCCTAACACTCTGAGTCTGTAGTTGCTGGATCTTAGCAGTAGTAGTAGTAGTGGCGGGACTGCTTGGGGATGGCAAGTGTGACTTAGAATCCCCTGCTATCACATGTGACACCATTTCCTCCCCACCCTCTTGAGAATCTCAAAACTCACTGACAGGTGCAGAACTAGCAGCAGGCACAAGTAGCTGACCTGTGCTGCTCACACTACTACCCTCTTCTTCCACTGCTCTTGACACAAACTTCCCCAAGATCCCTACAGGTGATTTAGGACGACTGGCTGTCATTGGGTCTGGGGAATCAGGGCATTCAGACCCTTCAATGATGGTAATGGTCACTTCCGCCTCCTCCTTGTCAGACATACTGGATGCATAATGGTCCTCCCAGCTCTTCTGAGCTCCTCCTCCTTTTTGTCATGTAGGTGCTCGCAGTGATAGCACACACTGTGATCCTCTCTTCACTCAATTTTGCTATATAAATCAGAGCACAACAGCCTAGCACCGTATCTCTCTCTCTCTCTAGCTGCTTGTATTGTATTTTATTTCAAGGAAACATCAAATTTTTATATAGAGAAAATTCAAAGGACATGTAAGTAAAGGGGCGAAAAGTTAGCAGCCATTGAAAAAATAGCAAAACATTTTTAACAATGGGCCAAAACGATGAAGATTTTAATGGCTTTTTGTAAAGTGGATTTTCCATTAAAAAGTGTACAACCACATGGTTTTCATATATACTTTTGTCTGAACACCATGGGACCTTTTGCCCACCACTACCACTCAGTGGAAAGTGACATTTTTTGCCTGTTTAGCTTTTGAGGTAAAAAAACGTTGCCTATCTCTACTCAGCAGCAAATCTATGTGTTGCTAAATAGTTCTGTACAGAACTGTCTGTTTTTTCAGCAGCTTGTGTACCACAGTACTTATTGTGAACCTTCAAAATGTACTCTTTACCTTGTCGTGTTGGTAAACATCATTCAGCTCACACATCTGCTGCCAACTCTATTCACTAACTCTAGCATTTCTCAACATTAGACCTAATGGTACACCAACAGATCAGGGTGATCATAAATCAGAGGATCATTAATAATGAAAGATCTACTAGTTCTTAAAACCTAACCTATCATTGTGTTCTAAAGACTGTAGTTGAGAATCGTTATACCAAAAGTCCAATTCTAGATCAAACCAACTGCACCACAGGGAAGGAATGAAAACTTCCAATGATTTAAATAATGCATTAAATGGATAGTAATACCTAAAATGTAAAAAAAAAAATATGTTGTAGGGTTTATCCCCCTGAGTAAAACAAGGGTACTAACACTGCTGAGGGATATTTTATTAAAAAATTATAACAGCTCAAACTTGAATTTTTTAGGTGCAATAATCACAGTGGTCTGAAAACTTATAGTGGTGCTGTTGTTACACCATCCTATGGACTGCTCTGGTCTGTAGACCATAAATCTCAATAGGATGGTGTAAAAACAGCGCCAGTAAATTTTCAGGCCACTGTGATATTGCAAAACAAAATAGAAAAAACAACATATAAAAATTGCAGAGAAAATTAAAAATAATTTATTCCCAAGAGATCGAATAAAAATGTAAGCTGATATACATAAAAAATGTCAAATACAAATATGTATGAAATTTAAAATATGTAATCATGTAATCATGTCCAACATAAACAGACAACCTTCATTTCAAACACCACAGGAGAAGTATTCCAGAATCGTCAATTTATCAACTGTACATCAGAATTCATAATCTATCTTCTGGAGTGCGCATGCGGACATCAATATGTTGGCCGTACAACAAGAGCGATGAAAAAAAGATTTTTAGAACATAGAAACAACATCTTAAAATGAAACAAACAACATTCAGTGGCAAAACACTGTAATAATTGTCCTATGTTCAAAAATATTACAGATATCAAGATATCTGGGATTGAACATATTAAGCCCACTATAAGAGGTGGAAATCGTTTTAAGAAACTTTGCAAACAGGAGAGTTATTGGATTTTTAAACTTCAAACTTTAGAACCTATGGGTATGAATGAGGAACTCGATTTATGGAGTTTATAATAAATGAAAACATACTGTTTTATAAATATATAAATTTCCATTCAAATGTTTATATTTTGGGAGAAAGTAGCGGCATGACACTGAGAAATTGCTTGATGTCTTTTTAGGATAGCTAGAATCTATATTTCTATTAGTAACATTGGGATATTTGAGTTTGTTCAATAAACTGTATAGGAGAGAATGGATATTAGAATGTTGAAATATTATGGGCGACACTGCATTGAGCAATATGATGGATCTCTATAAAAGAATTTAGACACAATACGATATAGAACATTAATGAACACTCATTCAAACAAAGCTGAATTAAGTCTATTAAGAGTATGAGAAAGTTTCATACATAATTTGTTTTTTGAATAAATTCCACCACTCTTTTGGAAGTGTCTACACTTGAATTTTTTTTTATTTAATCAAGATGTAAAAATAAAAATATTGATTTTATATCAGTTAATTAACATGTAACATCAAAGGTTACATCGGTAACCTCTTGGAACAATTTCTGATTGGTTTGTCTGAGATTTAAATTACCCGCGCATTCCTCAATTCAATCTAAATCTCGATCTTAAGAAAGGGGACTAGAACCCCGAAACGCGTTGATTAGAGATAATCATAAATATACAAACTAAGTGGATAACTCTGTGGACCTTATACTGTTAACAACAACGGAGATTGGACCACAAGAACCAACCGGGAACCGGCTAACCGCTACAGACGGAGAACCAGAGGATTGATGTGGAAGGGGAAGGAGGCTGCTCGACCTAAAGATTTACTTGTTACGGGCCCATTAGCAAGAATGTATCTGGTGAGCGGCTAGAGTAACTATGTGCTAGTTGTGCAGCAATTTGAGTAATACATCTTATCTCTTACAAAACTAAGTAATATTTGACATCTAAGAAAATAGGGTATCTCAAGCATATAGTATAATTCCCCATCTAATACACACTCTTGAATAGGTCCCGTTATTATCCATTCCCTGGTACAATTGGATACACTTTTTATTGTTTGTATTTTTAAAACATATTTTAAATTTCATACATATTTGTATTTGACATTTTTTATGTATATCAGCTTACATTTTTATTTGATCTCTTGGGAATAAATTATATTTAATTTTCTCTGTGATTTTTATATGTTGTTTTTTTCTATTTGTCCACTACTACACTTAGAAGAGTTCTGTGTGCTGTCTTCCATTTTTGTTTTTCTAAATATACTGAATCAACCCGAGGGACTTCAGGGAACAGACGGCAGCAAGAAGTCTATCTAAATTATATGGAACGCTTGATAGAAAGAGACTAACTGTTGGAATAAGGACAATCATCCCACAACCAGAGCAGGAATACCATTACACTGTGAGACCTGCTTCATCTACACTGAGCTCTACTTGCTGGTCTGCTGGTATTTTTACATCTTATAGTTTATGGACATGGATATTTAATGCTCAAGAACGGAACTAATTACTATTATAAGGTTGGATGTATTGTTTAATTCTTTAGCTACTAGCTTTTTATGTCCAATGTCAATTATTTGATTACTAGAATAGTTGAAATTGGGAAGGCATAGCAGAGTTATAGAAAACCTTTGGAGTTTGACCCGCTCTGTGGTTTGTGGGATTCATATTTTGAATAAGTCTCCTTCTATTGTATCATTAAATTGTTTGAGAAGTTACACATTTTTGAATGTATATCCCTATGGAAATAATTTTTTGAAGATTGTATTCTACTCTAGTCCACTGTATATTCGGCGAGCGCCGCTATTTTCTTTATATTTTTATGCACTGTGATATTGCACCTAAAAATTTCAAGTTTGAGCGGTTATAATTTTTTAATAAAATATCTCTCAGCAGTGGAAGTACCCTTGTTTTATTCGGGGATATAAACCCTACCACATATAATTTTTTTACATTTTAAGTATTACTATCCCTTTAAACTCCTTGCATTCTAGAGAGATCTCCAATACATTGCTTCCAAATGCAATGGAGATCTCTCTAGCATTGAAGGGGTTAAAAGCCTAATTTAAATCATTGGGAGTTTGGGGAATTTGTCTTTGACCCGTGATACAGTTGGTGGGCTCCAGTACTGTATCTCTTTAGCTTATTGAAATGCACTTTACATCAGCACCAGAGGATTAACTAGGAGCCATCAGGACCTGGTGCAAAAGTTGCCATGGGCCCCCCCGACCACATTGCCCCCCCATTGGCCATCTTCACTGGCCACCTCCACAATGCAGCAAATCTCCACATTGCCCCCATCTCCACATTGCCCCCAATATCCACATTCCATCCACATTGCCTCACATTGCCCCATCTCCACATTGCCCCCCATAACCACATTGCCCCCAGTCTCCATATTGCTCCCAATCTCCACATTGTCCCCATCTCCATATTGCCCCCAATCTCCACATTGCCCTCAATCTCCACATTCCATCCACATTGCCCTCATATTGTCCCCATCTCCACATTGCCCCCCATAACCACATTGCCCCCAGTCTCCATATTGCTCCCAATCTCCACATTGCCCCCAATCTCCACATTCCCTCCACATTACCCCCAATATCCAAATTCAGTTGCGTAACAATAGGGGTCACAGGGGTCGAACCTGCGACTGGGCCCGTCACTCCAGGGGCTTGGCTGCCCCCTGTAACCCCCTGCCTGGTGCCTGCAACATGCTGAGGTCTGTGTCTTTTTCGGCACAGACCTCTAGCAGTTGAGCTCCCTCTTCGGCTCTTTAATAATGCAGAGTGCTGGAAGATGACTGCGCGGGAACTCAGCTGTATAGAGGTCTGCACAGAAGGAGGCACAGACCTCTCCTGCCATGCTGCTGGACCACCAGGGAGGTAGAAAATGGACACTGGGGGAACAAGAGGGGCAATGTGGAGATTGGGGGCAATGTGGAGGGAATGTGTATATTGGGGACAATGTGGATATTGGGGACAATATGGGGGCAATATGAGAACAATGTGGATGGAATGTGGAGATTGGGCATTGTGGAGATTGGGGCAATGTGGAGACTGGGGGCATTGTGGAGGTGGCCACTGGAGATGGGCAATGGGGGGCCAATGTGGTCAGGGGGGGCATGGCAACTTTTGCACTAGGGCCTGGTGGCTTCTAGTTATGCCTCTGTCCACATTCCATCCACATTGCCCTCACATTGCCCTCAGTCTCCACATTGCCCCTATTGACCCCCCCAGTGTCCTTTTCCTACTTCCCTGGTGGTCCAGCACATGATTGGAGAAGTGTGTGCCTCCTTCTGCACAGACCTTTCTGCAGCTGAGCTCCCGCGAGGTCCTCTCTTCAGTGCTCTGCATTATTAAAAGAGCTGAAGAGGGAGCTCAGCTGCTAGAGGTCTGTGCCGAAGAAGGCACAGACCTCAGTATGTTGTGGGCACAGTGAGGGGGTTGCAGGGGGTGGCCAGGCCCCTGGAGTGATGGCACGGTCACAGGTGTGACCCCTGCGACCCCTATTGTTAAGCCACTCATCAGCACAGGAAACCAGTAGAGTAAAAAAAGTTTAGCCCTATTTGCCCTTTCAGGGTATTTTGTCTGCTACTGAAATAAGGGATTACTGGACTACTTACAGACACTTAACCATAAAGACATATTATAATCACTCCAGTGACTCTAGGATTGAGAAGAGTAATGCAATTTTGAAACCGCCTTAATTTCTTTTTGTTTATTTTTTTAAAATCATATTGTCTTTTTGTGCTTGTTTCGATTACATTACGTGTCGCCTGATATTGTTATTATCATGCATTAGTTATAATGATCTAGAAAAATCCACAGCTCTGTCAAATATAACATATTGGAATGCCTGAGGACATGGTATAAAAAACGTTTTTGAAAATAAGCACAGATACATTTTTGTGCACTGGATAGTCTTGTGCCATCTCTGTCCTTTTATACATTTTTTGCATGTTTAAATGGTTGACTTGAGTGGTGTGCAGTGGGAGGTGAGCAGTATGGGAGTGTGTCTTTTGGGTTGTCACTCTGAAACCTGACACAATCTGGAAGCAGAACTCTTCCTTTCACTTACATCTGCTATAGGGTGGCATTAAAGGGTTGTTCACTTAGATGGCATGTACCAATATGCACAAAGACATTGATATATAAGCATAGGTTTCCTTTAAAGTGAATACATAGTTGAAAGCCATGCTCAGCACCCCTATTTCATATATTCCCCTTCTTGTCCCCAGGTAACTTTTGGGCCACCTTAAGGCTCCTTAGTCTAAACATAATATTAACATTAATGAAAGCCAATGAAAATCTTTCAGTTATTCAGCTATTGAGACCTGCGAGAAAGAGTACAAAGAGAAAAGCTACTTTCACATCAGCCAATGGCATTGATTCCACAGAGGAATGGTTTATTAAAAGCACACTCAGAAAATTAATCAAATAATATGCCAACATAAATACTGAAGTAGATTTAGGCCTAGATCCTAATGATCTTAATAAGAGGTTATAACTGCATTTAGCTGTCAGATTTCCATTGACATTTTTGTAGTGAAGTTTTTAGATAAAGCCCTCGATAAATGTATCAATTGTCATGCAAGCAGAGTTTAACCCTTTGAGTTCCAGTGTGTATCCAATGCATTGCAAAGCAATGTGTTGAATACCTCTTTGGCATTCAAAGGTTTAATAACAAGAACTGGAGCAGTTCTGGGGCAAAAATGGCTGTTAATTCTATACACGTTGAATGCAAGGGACATCTCCAAAGCATTGTAATGCAATGTGTTCCAAACCTCTCTAGCAAATAAGGTGTTAATAATCCCATTTAAATCAATTTGAATTTGGAGACTTTATTTCTTCCCAATGTCAACATTGGTTTACCTCAGATATGTTTTAGTCAGTCTTATTTATCAGCTCATCCTGTATAATAATTTGCTAGGATGTTTGTCAGAAGCCGTCATGCTCAGTAGAGACTGCCTGAACGCACAGAATGCTGGGAGTTCTCTGCTGGGAGCATTCTGTGCTTTCGGTCATTCTCTACAGCGCATGACTGCTTCGGTGGCAGGACACAGAGCAGGACCGGCCTCTTAACCCTTTGAGTGCTAGAGGGGTACGCAACGCATTGCAAAGCAAAGCGTTGTGTACCCCTCTGGCATTCAAAGGGTTAACATCACCTGGACCTTGGCCCGTGTACATGGGATTTTTATACCAGTTATGAATAAAAAGTTCTATGGTAACTATAAATGCAATGAAGTGCAATCAAAAGTGCATACCCATCTCCCAGATAAATAAATCATGCAGATATCAGGCAATCGTGTTATGTAATTCTCAATTCTTTGGTGTATTCTCCATTTTCATTTCTTTGATAGGACTTTTTTTCAGTTTTGTAGGGGATTTGATGTCACTTCTAAGGCTCGAGATTAATCGTCTGAGTTTTAGAAGGTAGCTCACAACTACTATATGAAGTAGCATGTTGTAACTATTAAGTTCTGGAATGCTTCTGATACCTACAAAGCATTACTTTGCCATTGTAGTCCCCAGCAGTTGGAGGTAAAAAGAATGACTACCCCCTAGTGTTCACTATTTACTTATCAACTTAATATTTATTAGGGTGTATATGTGGGATGAGCAGTTGTCCAAAAGGCCCTGGTTTAATATCAATCTGAAATGGCAGTGTAAATGATGGTTTAGCCATGACTCAGCCCTGAACCAAGGCTTTTAAAGTTTCCTTCCTTTTAGACTGTTCCCTATAATGTCACTGGAATCTGATTTCTGCCCCCCCCCCCCCCAATAATCCTTATGTGGTAAGTTCCAAAAAACAGTTCTGTAAATAGCACTTCTAATAACAGATTGGCTGTTCAACGATATTTGAATAATTGCTTTTAAGAAAGAATAAAATATATAACATCATGTAGTCTTTGAGAAAACAGTCCCAAAAAAGTAGGAAGATTCCTTAGTCCCACCACTTATTTGCTGTATCTTTAGAAGTATTTGGTAGGACCTCACATAGACATGTAAGAGAAAAACACAAAAACAAACACACATGCACCTCTAAGGGCCATATGCTTAAAGGGATAACGACAAAAAACTGTCGTATGAAAGACAAAAATAAGTCATTGAATGCATGAACTACATATTTTCTATAGAGTATACGACAAAAAACGAGTAATGTCCGTTGTGTACGACACAACTCTAGAACTGACGGGCAAAGGGGCAGGGCAATGGCGTGGCTAAACTATTCTCCAGTATCGTAGAGAGGGAAAAAAAATTTGTCGTAACTAACAACAAAAAAATGTCTTTCAAAAGACAAAATTTTATAAGACATTTTTTTGTCGTTAGTTAAGACATTTTTAAAGACATTTTTGTCTTTAGTCAAGACATTTTTTGTCGTTCCAAATGACAATTTCAGTCAGGACGAACGACATATTTCCAATCACAACCGACACTTTCTGAAAATATTAATGATCACAACGACAGTGTACTTTGAAAAGTCGTTACAAATGACAAAAGCTATTTCGCTACTTCTTTGAACATATGGCCCTAAGTGTAGGTAGCTTTATCAACTTCCATCCCCAGTGTGCTGCAACACCACTCTGTTAGGACAATACACACATTTCGTAGAGGCCATCCTGCTTCTAGGAGCTATAGAATTCACTGGAACAACTCCATTGTAGGTAGCTCCCAGCTCTTTCATTATTATCTTGTTTCCTCTGTCTTTCTTTTGCAAATACCAATAAATCAAGAGCACCCAACTGGCCTATTATATTTGGTTCAAGGCACCTTCTTGAATTATAGAATGAAGAACTTAATACTATGGGGAAAATGATCTAGGAGACATTAATTTCGAAAAGGACAAAGTGGAGAAATAGATATTCTCAGCTTGTTTTGTAAAAAGATGTGGAACATCTAAATTTAAAAATGTATTCTAATACAAAAAAAGTGATAAAATACATGATAAAAATGTACCATTAGTACAATGAACAGTGGGCGAATGCATTTTATAGCCAATTGCTACCCCCTAAGAATACAAAATGTGTTGGGCCACGGTCATTATACTTATGGTGTAATTTTAATTATATATTTTATCATATTTTTGTATTAGAAGAAATATGAAATATGTGTAGTGTCCTAACAGAGTGGTGTTGCAGTTGATAATGTTTTCTATACTTAGAAATGAATGAGCTTTTCTTTTTGTACTAGTTGAAGAGTCCGTTACACAGGCCACAGTGCCACTGCCAGCCGGTCGTGGGGCAGTCATGCGCCAAAGAGACTGCCCACACCACGGCTGATACAGTGTCAGCTGGTCGGGGGGCAGTCATGCGCAGTAGAGACTGCCCGCGCCGTGGCTGATACAGAGCTGGACGCTCCTTAGGAGCGGCGCTGCGGCGCAGGCAGTCTCTACTGCGCATGACTGCAGCACACACAGCAGTTTCTACTGAGCATGACTGCATCGTTACACATATTTTAGCGAATTATTATATAGTATTTTTCCTTCTGTGTTAAGCCCTTCTTACAGGATGGATTAACTAGGACAAAATAAAACCTCTCACCCCTATCCAAAGGAGTTAGGGGATTGTATTAAAATGTATTATAGTGAGGTGAACCTTTTTCAATAAGCTATGCTACATTGACCAAAAAGTACTGTAAAAGTGCTGCTCAAAAGATCCACTGTGCTTAATTTATTAAAGGGATAGTAATGTTTCATAATAAAAGCAGCTCTAATTAATCATCATAGTATTTGGACTTTGGAGAGTGTTATTTCAATTCTGTCAGAGTTGTAGTTCAGGAGTAATTCAATGACAAAGTATCCCTCTCCCACCCCTTTAACTGATGTAACACTTTTCAGCCAGAGCAGAAGGGAGGTGCCCAGGTAGACTGCAGAGAGGGACAATCTTCAATTAAGATAAGGGAGAAACCTGAAAAGCTTGTCAAGGGGGCAGGGATTTCATTGTTTTCATTGTAAGAAGAATGTCCCCTTCTGTTATCTGTCTGGTCTTACAACCAGGTCCCCATCTGAGAAGATATGGCTTACACTAGGAAAAAGGGGCGGGAGGGGAAACTTTGCTTGTGAATATCTCTTAAACCATAAAGGTTTGAGAGATAAGACTTATATCATTCTTCATATTTTTTTAATTCCTAATAAATAAAATAAAGATAAAATGAAGTATTACTATCCCTTTAATATCAGTCATCATATGATACTGACCTGTACAGTGGCTTCCTCCCACCCTTTCAGCCAGGCATTGTGTTTCACCCTGGATTGGCTTGCTTTGCATTTGGGGAAATGCTGTGAAGTGTATCAACACACTATCTAGCTGAAGGGGTGGGAGGAAGCCACTGTACAGGTCAGCATCAGTTGATACAGGGAAAGCAACAACATCTTGCTTTTTTACTCACATGTATCCTCATTTTGTAAACACAGTTTTATTAAAAAAAAGATTTGGTGCTATTGTGTTAATAAATTAATCACAAACACAATGGGTCCTGTGTGCTGGGAAAATGTTACAAAATGTATATTTTTCAGGTTAATGTATGTTTTAAATTTTTATGCATAATGCTCTGGAATATAACTGACAATACTGTAATAAAAACTAATATTTTGATAAGAAAATAAATTAGCATTACATTTTATTTAGAATAAATCTCTTCCATGTAAAGTAAATAGGATCACTGAATAGATGCTTTTATCTGGATGTTTCTTCTGAAGGTTTGTATCTCTTCATGGGCTCAATACTAGTGTTGAGCAAGCACCCCGATGCTCGGGTGCTCGGGTGCTCTGACCGAGCACCCCCTGAGGCTCGAGTGCTCGGCCGAGCACCCGAGCCCCATTGAATTGAATGGGGCGACACGAGCATTACACCAGGCACCCCCTGCTCTGATGAGGGGAGGGTGCCTGGTCAATGCCCCCCTTCATCTCCACAATGCCCCTCTTCCACAATGTCCCCCTTCATCTCCGCAATGTCCCCCTTCATCTCCGCAATGTCCCCCTTCATCTCCGCTATGCCCCCTTCATCTCAGCAATGTCCCCCTTCATCTCCGCTATGCCCCCTTCATCTCAGCAATGTCCCCCTTCATCTCCGCTATGCCCCCTTCATCTCCGCTATGCCCCCTTCATCTCAGCAATGTCCCCCTTCATCTCCGCTATGCCCCCTTCATCTCCGCTATGCCCCCTTCATCTCAGCAATGTCCCCCTTCATCTCCGCTATGCCCCCTTCATCTCAGCAATGTCCCCCTTCATCTCCGCTATGCCCCCTTCATCTCCGCTATGCCCCCTTCATCTCAGCAATGTCCCCCTTCATCTCCGCTATGCCCCCTTCATCTCCGCTATGCCCCCTTCATCTCCGCTTTGCCCCTTCATCTCAGCAATGTCCCCCTTCATCTCCGCTATGCCCCCTTCATCTCCGCTATGCCCCCTTCATCTCCGCAATGTCCCCCTTCATCTCCGCTATGCCCCCTTCATCTCAGCAATGTCCCCCTTCATCTCCGCTATGCCCCCTTCATCTCAGCAATGTCCCCCTTCATCTCCGCTATGCCCCCTTCATCTCAGCAATGTCCCCCTTCATCTCCGCTATGCCCCCTTCATCTCCGCAATGTCCCCCTTCATCTCCGCTATGCCCCCTTCATCTCAGCAATGTCCCCCTTCATCTCCGCTATTCCCCCTTCATCTCAGCAATGTCCCCCTTCATCTCCGCTATGCCCCCTTCATCTCAGCAATGTCCCCCTTCATCTCCGCTATGCCCCCTTCATCTCCGCAATGCCCCCTACCTCCAGTCCCTGGTGGTCCAGCGGAGCGTCTTCAGATCTGTGCCTCCTTCGGCACAGATCCCCGCCACCCGAACATGCCGGGCGAGCACATGGCGGTACTCGTACCGAGCAGAGCAGAGCGATGCTCGAGCCGATCCGAGCATCGGCTGAGCATGCTTGCTCAACACTACTCAATACTATTAAAACCAGTGGTAATAGCAAAATGCTTGTTATGTTTTTTTTTGTTCCCACAACTCACATTAAATAGAGCAAATTGTGGGAACATCAAAGGAAAAAAAACACAAACTGCCATTGTCTGACAGTGTCAAACAATGAGAATG
This sequence comes from Rhinophrynus dorsalis, assembly GCA_037306005.1. Classification (NCBI taxonomy): domain Eukaryota; kingdom Metazoa; phylum Chordata; class Amphibia; order Anura; family Rhinophrynidae; genus Rhinophrynus; species Rhinophrynus dorsalis. Next base: position 372,653,368 of record CM074721.1, read on the forward strand.
CACTAAAATGATTCAGAAAATGTATCCCTTACCTGTCATCCACTGTCTGGCTTCTTCATTAATCTTTCCTTCTTTCTTCTCTTTTGTCTTTGTTTCTTCAGTCTTCTTTTCTTCCTCTGATCTTCTTTCTTTTCTGAAAATAAAAAAAAACATTAGTGTTGTGTAACTTAAAATAAATAAAATATTCCACCAAAGATGCTACTGTTAACCCTTTGAGAGCAGGAGGGGTAGCCCTCTGGCTCTCAAAGGGTTACTATTTGTGACATCTTGTTTGTAATAAAGGTGTTAATGTGCTATGTTTGTAATGCATGGGGGAATGATGGACCCCGCTAGAAGCTTGGCTGGGAGGTGTGTAAGCACTTGTAAGCACTTCCCAGGCAATAGGAGACTTCCAATCTAATTTGAACTGAGACTGGCATATAAAAGCCAATCTCAGTTCAAAATTCTGGCAGACTGACTCGGGCAATGGCCCAAAAGGGCAGAAGGGGAACTCTATGCCAGTCCACATGCCTTCCACTGCCAGATGAGATGTCAGAGGCAAGGAGGTAACAAATCAGAAACTTTTACAACATACTGACACAAAAGTAGGAGGACTTTTGCACATAAAAATATGGCACATTAACAGCTTTATTACATACAAGAGTCCACAAATAGTAACCCTTTGAGTGCCTGAGGGCTACCCCTCTGCCGTTCAAAGGGTTAACAGTAGCATCTTTGGGGGAATATTTTATTTATTTTAAATTACATAACTCTTATGTTTTTTATTTTCAGAGAAGTAAGAAGAAAGAAGATCAGAGGAAGAAAAGAAGACTGAAGAACAGAAGAAGCCATCCGTGACCTAGCTGGACATCATGATTACTTGTAAGTTTTTACTTTTCAGGACATGCGTAAAACTGTTTCTAGATTAACCCTGTGAGTGCTAGTGGGGTATGCGATACTGTAAAATGCGTTGCATATCTCACTGGCACTCATAGGGTTCATTTTTTTCAAATTTTCAACCACAAGTATGTGTTAGAAACCAGTTTTCCAACCTATAACGGTGGTTTTCACAGCCTGTTTTGGGCTCTGCACCTGCCTTCTCATGGAACAGTATCTGCACCATGACAAGTGCATCTTAAACATACGGTGAAGCCACCATATGGAATAGGATTGCAAAGGCGACTAATTTTAGTTATTGTTCAATGGGTGACATTTTCTCACCCATTGAACAGTTTTGCGTGGTTTTTGGTGTTGACAGCACAGTTTATAGATCAGTAAAATGTGCTGTCAAAACCATTATTGCCTGTTTTAAAAATAGGGGGGGCTAACAGTACTGAGTACCAACTTTGTATCAGTTTTTAATGTCTTCTGTTACTTGGGGTTTTGACTATATCTTAAGCTGACATTATGTTTATCTAAAAGATCAGCATTAATCTCTGCCCATAAGTCAACTTTATCTTACATCTACATTCTCACACATCTTAAATAATAATTCGCTAAAACGTGTATAACAACGCAGTCATGTGCAGTAGAGACTGCTTGTGTGTGCTCTGAAGGAGTGTCCAGCTCTGTATCAGGCGTGGCATGGGCAGTCTCTACTGAGCATGACTGCTTCTCGACTGGCTGCCAGTGGCACTGTGGTGTGTAACTGGCTCTTCAACTAGTCCTAAAGAGAAATCTTGGAAAAAGTTTAATGTTTGTTTTAACTTCTTAGTTGAAAGGTGTTGAAAACATCCATGGAGTCCAAAGGGTTAACCTCTTAGTCGATTTGACATTAATTGGAAACCTCTCTAGTGACCAAGGAGTTAAATAGAGCATCAGTTTGTGTATATCCCACAGTATGCTTATTTCTGATGCAATTACATCTTTTTTGCCAATTACTGTAACAGTACTGACTAAATTATGTTTTTGACATGATTGTTTATTCATTCACCTGTTAATTAAGATCCTGAATCCTAATTAATAGAAAGGTATTTAAAGAGTAGATCATAAAGCCAGGAATAAAACCCTACAGTGCTTAAAATGAAAAATTAAATAAAAAAACTAATTTAATTGACATGCAATAATAAAATAAAGATGACTAGCTAGCATTTATTGACTCTTTATTGTTGTATGACTACTTTAGACTAATGCACATTTCATTAACATAAGACTATCTATCCACACAAATCTAATGAGAAGACTTCTAGTTTCTTGAATACTCACTAGAATTCCTTGTAGGATTGATATGTTTGTCCCTCAAACAAGCTACCAAGCTTTGGCAATTTAGCTTAAAGGAAGATGAACACACAAAATGAAATGGGGTTGAATAGTATGCACTGCAAGCTGTCACATGAAAAATAAATATTTGTTTAAAATGTTATCCTAAACTTGCTATTCTGATGCTTGAGTAGAGATCGGTATCTTTATATCTATCTATGAATCTGCCTCCAGTGCCAATGTCTATGTAATAGAACAGTTTCTCAACTGCAGCAATACATGTGTTCTGAGTTTTTCTTCCTGTGTGTAATAGCTAGATTTTTCATTCTCATTAGTACACGTGTGTTCAGGAAGGGAAATTCAGAAAACCTGCGCTGTTAGGGTTACTGAGGGCCAAGGTTGAGAAACTCTCCACTAGAATGTATTATCCCTCTAGTGGAAGAATATCAAACTTAAATATAGTTGAGGTCTCATACTCAATTTCCTCAAAGGAGGGTGCAATTATGACTGCCAGTGTATTCATTATTATTTTTAATGAGAGCTAGAGAGAGCAAATGTATATAGTTTTGCTGCTCTGCTATGTCTTTTCTGGTAATGAGCCTCTGTCTTACCTCTAGACCAACTATAGCTGGAGACCCCAGCGTTTCCTACTCCTTCTCTAGGATGGCACAGCAAAAAGGTGATTGAAATTGGAATTTAGAACAGAAGGCCACACTGTAATTAAAATGAGAAATCCTGATTATATATATATAATATTAAATCAGGGCCTTTTGGACAAGTGCTCATCACACACACACACATACACACGCATATATATATATATATATATATATATATATATATATATATATATGCAAGGAAGATGCAACTCTGTAAATGAGACCACGTGACAGTAAAAGCTGGACCATAACAGCAGATCAAGGTTCACATAAGGCAAAAGGTAAGCTCAGGACTGGACTATGACAAAGTGTCACACTTCAATTTTATTTTGTGGATGTTGAGTAAAATCTCTACTACTGCAATCGTGTATCTGTGAGTAGTGACAACAATCGGAGTAACCAGTCACTCAAGAACAGCCCACAGATGACCCAGTGGAGTTACTCAATGACCCTAGTCCTTCTAAACCAAGCAAGGAAAGGGAATAGCATACTGATGTACCAAAAGTATACGAAAAGAAGGACTTCCTATCACGGTGTCTGTGATTCTTGTGCAACATTCTGACTTCCGGGTTTGTGCTTTGCTGTCTTTTATTGGTGCTAGCTGGCTATCCCCTCCCAGGGCTAGCCTTTATATACGCCCTCCTGTCACTAGGCCGGTGTCCTTTTGTGGTTTCCATCTGACCTTGCTCCTGTTCTGCTCCTGTGTACCAATCCAGGCTTTGGCTGACTACCGCTCTCTGTGTACTGACCCAGGCTTTGGCTGACTACCGCTCTCTGTGTACAGACCCAGGCTTTGGCTGACTACCGCTCTCTGTGTACCGATCCAGGCTTTGGCTACAACCGCTCTCTGTGTACCGATCCAGGCTTTAAATGACTTACGCTATCTTGTTGCCCTCGTTATTATTGTCAGTTCTCTCTGATTTGTTGTCTCCGGTTGCGCTAAGCCTGTGACTATGTGTGGCCTCCGTTAAGCACACCCAGTCAGTGCTATCCGGTCACTAAGCGGTTACTGTTGCCTTCCCACTATACGCTTAGCCTGTAACCATTCGGTATTCGGTAAGGCTGGTAGAGCCTCGCATGTTCCTTGTTGCATTTGTATTAGGCTGCCTTACCCGGTATTCGGTAAGGCCGGTAGATCCTCACTATTGTATTGCTATTTTGCACGCCCTGTCCTGTGTCAAACTTTATTAATACTGTTTGTAGAGTTTGGACCCGTGAGGGGCCTTGTGCGCTTTATTCTGTCTAATAAAGCTTTTCTATTTTATCCTACCCAATTGTGTGAGTGTTCAATAAAACCGTGACACTTCCAGCAAGTTAGCAAACCAGCCAAAGGAGAGTATAGCAACTTATCCACACTTTGTAGGTCAAAATGCTCCCAGCGGGTAAGCTCCCATGTCTCATGGTAGTCGATAGGCCAGACAACCAGAGACTCAATCTTTAACAAACCAAATGCTCTGTGGTTTATGGGTCAAGTCATTTTCACTCTCCTTTAGAAGTCAATTAATGAAAGTGAATATGTATCAGAATGGGAGATGTTTCTGATTTTTTTATGTTAACCGTACTTAGTGTGTAGCTTATCATTCTACCACATGACCTTGTACATCATTTCCTGTTATATCTTTAACCTTGTTGCTGTTTAAACTTCAGCATGGTTCTGCACAATAAAAGCTTGTTGTATCACATGAAACAAAAAACTCCTGCTTGTATCTGTTCTTTATTATATTCAGATTACTAATCTCTTATTATTTTAAGAAGATGCTTATGAACATGTTTACTAAAGGGGCAGTAGAGAGTTACAACATATAAATGCATACTCATTTTAACAATTTATTGCCTTTTTAGAAATCACTATTTAGAAACCACTATTTAAACTCTTCTAAAAATAAAAGTTAGCTCTTTGAGTAAAATGCCCTACAGTTAAAGAAATCTTAATGTACAATGATCATCATTTTTATAAATATAGTTATGTTCATCTTATGGATGCAGAAACATTTTTTTAATTGTAATAATAATAGCAACATCACGCCCCCTGCCTCCTCCTCAAGCAATCAGTTGGTCAATGCCTTATCATGGAGGTAATGTTGGCATGTGTCCATGTAGCTGAGAACTATGGCATTAGGAGCATATGTTCCTAGCAGGGTCACCCAAGGTGGACTGATAAAAACTAAATCACCAGACTAAATTGATCCAAAATCTTCTAGCCCACACTGGCGTAGTGTGGCAGATTATGGTTCATTCCATCAACATGGCTTCACAAAAAAAAAAAAAATAACTATCATTCCCAGGAGGCCTGTGAGCTACTTCCTACGGCAGCGGGAAGACCAGCTCAATGGCAAAGGGTGTTAAAAATTACCGTGTTCTATAAGGCTGCCTTTGGTTTTTATACATTGGAACTGCATAACATCAATTGGGACACTGCTTATGTCAGACTCGTATAGAAGACAAAGATTTAGTTACATTAGAAGATGAACACTGGCTATAAAGGAACTGCCCTTGTTGGGCCTCGTCAGTGAGGTGTAGCTGATCTCTCTAAGCACTGTGAGCAAGAGTTGAACTGCTGTAATGGCAGGACCAATATGATATGCTTTAGTATATTTACTCTCTGTGAAAGGCACTAGTGGGTTAAAAGAGATTGCACCCTGGGTAGAACACCATTCCTATAGAGCCTGCACATTTGTACTGCATGTACGTTTCTAGTTGAGCATCTCTGACTTTTAATAAACATATGCAAATTACCCTTGGGATTAGTCATCCCAAGGGTAATAGGGGGAATCCAGCATTGGACCCCTTGATCACAGTGCTTAGAGAGATCAGCTACACCTCATTGATGAGGCCCAACAAGGCTGAAACGTAAGTCTTGGGGTTGGATGCTTCTCTTGTTCAGAGAGAAATTGCCTGGCATTTTGTGGTTGGACTGCTGTAATGGCAGGACCAATATGATATGCTTTAGGATATTTTCTCTCTGTGAAAGGCACTAGTGGGTTAAAAGAGATTGCACCCTGGGTAGGATACCATTCCTATAGAGCCTGAAAATTTGTATTGCAGGTTCGTTCCTAGTTGAGCATCTCTGACTTTTAATATATACCGTATATATACAGAAATATAAACAAATAAATATATAAAAACATATATAAACTATAAATAATATTCTTGCGTCCTCAAAAGTTATGATAATTAAACCAATTAAATCAAAAAGAGAAAAGGAGAATAAGATCTAGAATGTGTGTCTAATAAACACTCAGTATTAGGAAAATTTTCCAGTTTGGATATCTATAAAATAAAAATCCCCAATCTTGGTGCATCCACACTCACACGGGATGTCAAATAGGGTAAATGGCAACATCCCAATACACACGTAAAACCTACCCCAAAGTATCCACTCCATGACTTTTTAAAGGTTGAACCTCTAAACAGTAAATATAAATAACTGGTTGCGTAGTCGAAACCAGTTCCTCACCTGCACTGAACAATAACCCCAATCATATAGATCTGGGTTTGTTCTAGTACCCTGGGAAAAGAAGGAAAGACCACTGCACCGTGATATGTATAGAACAACCAATCACAAATCTCAGATAAGCAAAACCCAAGAGGCAAGATACATATGTATCAATGAGATTCAGAAATCACCCAATAATGATCCGCGGGATGTAAAGCAATGACAATAGGATAATGCTAATATAAATACATTCAAATGAAACAAGAGAAAGTTAAACATAAAGGGCTATACTCATCATGTATAATGGGACAACAATAATATGAGTTCTAGTATACTCTATTGACAGATGGAATCTATAAGCATGAATAGATATAATATCCAAATTTAATAAAAGATTATATATCTATAAAAAACAAACAAATAATGTATATTACATAAACACGTGGGTGCACGTGTAAGACTGGTGTTGGTGTACACTTATTACACTGGTAATGTAACTTGATGTAGAGAACAATATATCCAAGGAAATCAGTAACGGTATACCCGTCAACAATGGACCAAAGGATGATAAAGTGGCTGTATATCAGAAACACAATGTCAGTCACCAAGAATAACAATGTATCCACAGATAGTTAATCATTCAGGGAGGAGCATTGTTTAGTGCAATGCTTTTCTATGCCGAGACTTAAAGGCAAGTGGCGTTGTTAATCATATATAATTATGGCGTTCCAGCCTAGATGAAAAAGAGACTCACTGCTGCTGTCTTCACTCGGTCTTGCAAAGCTCCATGATGTGTCATATATATAACATGCTCTACTCCCATTCCGTGTGCGATGTTGTAGTTCACATTCTGACAACTTCTGGTTTATTAGGTCTCCAACAAGGTTTCTGCAGCTCAGGTCCAAACAACGTTTCCTTTATGGTTCCAGCAACTTGTAAAGATTATTGCATAGTAATAATAGTCATGAACTGCTAAAATCAACACATTTCGGAAGGATACCCCTTCCTTTCTCAAGATATAAAAATATATCTGGCAAACACACACGGTGTATGTCAGAGACCTAATGAATTATTCAGCTCCTCCCAAAGATTGAACCGGCTCCACTCGACGTGTATTCACAGATGAGCCAAAAAGTGAAACAAACACAGTTCAAGTAGAAATTTGACAAGAGTAGAGTGCTAGAACAATACTTCAGCAACGTGTTTTAGTTGGTTCTTGTAGAGTTAATCTTGCTGGTGTTACTGCAACAACAGCATTGGAAATAGCATGCAGGGAATTCGCATCAACTCATTCCCGCTCAAGCATCAGCAGAACCTCCTTTTCCAGTGTAAAATCCTTCAATAAGTGCTTGACAAGACAAACTTGTTTAGTGAAGTAATAAAAAAGTGAGCTGGAAAAATTTGCTAAATTTATTTAAAAAAAAAAAAAATGTTGTTATAAAAATAATAAAAAAAATATTATGATATGTGCAATGTGTTTTTTGGTGATACAAACCACTTTATCAAGCTTCAATTAATTTTTAGCATGTTTAGATGTTTTCAGCAGGACAACCCAAGGGGTTAACCCTTTGAGTGCCAGAGGGGTACGCAATGCATTGCTTTGCAATGCGTTGCGTACCCCTCCGGCACTCAAAGGGTTAATAGAGTAGATAGCATAAGTTGCATAGAGGAGATCATTCAATAGGATCCCCTTGGGAAAGTCAATGGCATAGAGGAGATGAAGGGGGACATTGTGGAAGAGGGGCATAGCGGAGATGAAGGGGCACATTGTGGAAGAGGGGCATAGCGGAGATGAAGGGGCACATTGTGGAAGAGGGGCATAGCGGAGCTGAAGGGGGACATTGCGGAGCTGAAGGGGGCATTCTGAGATGAAGGGGGCATAGCGGAGATGAAGGGGGCATTGACCAGGCACCCTCCCCTCATCAGAGCAGGGGGTGCCTGGTGTTGCCCCATTCATTTCAATGGGGCTCGGGTGCTCGGCCGAGCACTCGAGCCTCAGGGGGTGCTCGGTCAGAGCACCCGAGCACCCGAGCATCGGGGTGCTCGCTCAACACTAATAGTAATGTTTCATAATAAAAACAGCTCTAATTAATCATAATAGTATTTGGACTTTGGAAAGTGGTATTGCAATTCTGTCAGAGTTGTAGTTCCAGAGTAATTCAATGACAAAGTGTCCCCCTCCCTCCCCTTTTACTGATGTCATACTGTTCACACTGAGCAGCCCAGGTAGACTGCAGAGAGGGACAATCTTCAATTAAGATAAGGGAAAAACCTGAAAAGCTTGTCAAAGGGGGCAGGGATTTCATTGTTTTCATAGGAATAAGAGTGTCCCCTTCTGTTATCTGTCCAGTCTATGGACTGCATTCCACATCTGAGAAGAGATTGTTTACAGTAGGTAAAAGGGGCGGGAGGGGGAAACTTTGCTTGTGAATATCTCATAAACCATAAAGGTTTGAGAGATAAGACTTATATCATTCTTCATGTTTTTTAATGCCTGCAAAATAAAATAAAGTTAAAACGAAGTATTACTATCACTTTAAAACCCCAGGTTCTGTTGCTACCTTTGTAACAAATATGTAATTTTGAAACAGCTTTCAAAATCACCTTTATTTATGTTTGCTATTTCTTATTTAAAACAATAGTTGATTAGATATTTTGATTTTTTTATTTTATTCAAAGTAGATTGTATTGGCTTGCATGCCAGCCAGATACTAACATTCCACACTGCTCCCATCCCTACTGCCAACCCCTGATAGTCAATATTAGCTCATTTGTATAGACTGACAAATAAATAAGCAAAATATTTCATAAACAAGACTACATGGCTAATATAGACTATTGTGAATGCTCTTTAAAAGTCACAAAATGATAATTCTACTTTAAAGCTGTGTGACTTGTTGCCAGCTTGGAGCAATCAGGGTTGGATGTTCCAATAGGCAGAATAAGTAACTTCCTAGAGCTCCAAATTTTTAGGGGTACCTCACCTATGCTGGCCACACCCACATTCTGAATTGTGGGTGTGGTCAGATACATCTCAGTGGCCTTGTACAGACTATTATAAAATTCCTTGGATGTTAGAGTCAATGCATTGGAGATCTGTCTAGCAACCAAATGGTTAAAGCTTTTTTCTTTTTCTTTTCTTTTTTTATGAGGAGTAGAGGATGTGGCCATGGGCAGAGCTGAGACAGCCTAGAGTGCCTTGCCTAGAGACAACTAGGATGCAAATCACTGGTTCACTAAAGATGCTTTAGGTTGGCCCAAGCACTAAAACTTTTTTGAACCTAGCATCTCTCTTAAAACTCTTCTTATAAAGAAAAGTTAGAGCTTCATTGTATATATCAATTTTACCCTCTTTTTTTTATAACTGACAGATTGTGGAAAATTAATGTGTTGTCTAATAAGCAGCAAAACCAAGATTATTTTATGTAACATGTGATTTGATAAATCTTATTTTATTGTAATTAAAAAAATGCCAAGTGAATGAGAGAAGCATATTTATGTAGGTATTAACAACTGTACTACAGAGAAAAATGTGTCTTCATAGATTAACTCTGTACCTCTGGCACATTGATTTAATCTCAGTAAATACAACATTAATTTAAGATGCAGTGCCTGCCTTGTTTAATAAAAAACTACAACATATGTGACTTTTGAATGCTATATTCATTCCAAAGATAAAATAGGGGAAATGTACAAGTATTATGTAGAATCAACTTGTTAGCGGTAAACCTGTCAAATGCCAATTTTTCAAGTCATTTACACTGCAACTTCTCTCCTTACCACCACCCGCAACACAGGGCAGGAAATTGTCATTTTGGGGTTTTCAATATGTCTTGTTTAACCCCATGTATTAACTGTAAGAGTGCCAGAGGGGTATCCAACAAATGATTTTGCAATGCATTGGATACCCCTTGCATTAACAGGATTATTAAGTGGTTACTGTGTGGTACCGGGGTTTTCCGTAAAGCCGCCCAAGGCCGTTAAATGGAAAATAAGGCTTACCGGGGTTAACCGTAAAGCCACCCAGGGCCGTTAAATGGAAAATAAGGCTTACCGGAGTTTTCCATAAAGCCGCCCAGGGCCGTTAAATGGAAAATAAGGCTTACTTTGTCTTTTTTTTTTTTTTTCGGCCACATAATACTGCACCAAAATGGGACAACACGAGTACCGGTATCATGTTTGCAGTGCCAGAAGATTTTCCAATGCTCTGGGCATTCTTCAAGCACTTGAAGGGTTACAGAACAAGTCCAGTGAGGCTGCTGCAACCTCCCTCAACCCACATCAACCACTTGAGGGGTTTATAATGCATCTTGTAGTGAAATGGTTAAACAATATTTTCCTTTTAACACCTTAACAAGCGGCCATGCAGGCCTAAGATAAGGATGCATGTATTGAGACATTCACAGAGTGAGGGGGATTTTAGGGTTAAAAAAGGCATCTGCTGCTACCCTATGGATGTTTCTTGACTAGCAACCAACCGTATAACCCTTTCAGTGCCAAATCAGATTGAACTTACCTTCTGGGTGTGAATACATCTGTGCCTCTGTGCTTGCAGATCTAATGGGCAGACCTTGCACAGCTTCCCCCCTCCTCCTGGAAGACACGGAGGACCCGGGACCTTTGCTATATGCCCTGCCCAGCCTCGGGGCATCCGCTCTGTGCACTGTTTTGGGGGAGCTCCCTCATTCTCTTTCCCAGGCTCGAGGAGCCCTTTCTGGGCACACCCCTCATTCCCTTTCCCAGGCTCGAGGAACCCTTTCCGGGCACACCCCTCATTCCCTTTCCCAGGCTTGCGGCGCCCTTACCAGGCAGACTTTGCGAAGCCTTCCCCCCTCCTTCTGGAAGACTCGGAGGACCGGGACCAGCGCTCAATGCTGTGCCACGGCCTTTGGTGCAGCCACCCCGGTACTTCTTTGGGAGCCCCACAAAATCTGCTTAGAGGCTGCGAGTGTCAAAGTCAACCCAAGGACAGATTATGTTGTTCAGGGCTCCAGGGTCTCAGCTGTGCA